>WAAE01005438.1:10389-156478 GCA_013400495.1 Nicator chloris | reverse complement strand
TTTTTTAAATTTTATTTAAAAATGCAACAATCAGTGGTCAGTTGGGAAGCTGCTTATATTCTCTACAGAATCACTGAAAAGCATTTGATCTCTCAAGAAGAGGTAAGTAATCCAGTAAATTCAAAATATTATAACACTGAGTTATTATTACACATAGAGAACAAAAAATTATATAGGCCCTGTAGTTTTAATATTTTGAAAGTAAAGAGAAGAAGAAATGCTCTTGTGAGCATGCATGGTTATATATGAGTTTGTAAGGTACTTGCTGTTCATCTTTTCATAAAGAAGGACAGATTTAGAACATTTTCCATATATATTCCTCTGGCTGAACCAATAATATCACCTCATATAAAACATAAACTGCTGTATAAAACAAAACACTTACAGCAAATTCTTTAAATACCCTTCTGTGAACTACAAAAACATTAGATAAATATAAACTGTAGGAAATCATTACAACTGCAGGACATCAAAAACATGAGCTAAAGCTTGTCTAATGGCTCACAGACCAACTAAAGATCTTATTCAGCTTGCTACAAAAAAAAAAGATCTGTATTTTCCACTTGCCTCACAGGCAGGCAGATTTGGTGAGTTCATCTGCTACAGCAAAGCTTTGTGCAGAGACGCAAAGGTTGTTGTGGGAGCAGAAGAGATGCAGCTCTGCACATGATCCCTTTATACCTTAACATCTATGCTGGATCCCCTTGGCTCAGTTTATCACTTTATACACAAACCCAGGTGTCTACAGGCAGGACTACAGGTGGCTTCAGACCAGCCTCCTGAGCTGGTTCTAGCTCCCACAGGGCCGGCCCAAGCCCACCACAGGCACAATCAGCCTTTCCTCTGTGCTCTTTATCTCCATGCCTTCCTTCAGATGAGAAATCTGAGAGGCTGAAGAAGGGACAGTGTGGGTCTCTGATCCTGTTTGTAATGCCCCAAGCACTGGAGGTTCACTAATGGGGCTCCCAGATGTCAGAGTAATTAAGAGTTGTATTACTCATAAACTGCTAAATGAGATAGGTACTGGGAAGACACTGTGTTCATTACAGATGCTGTCACTGCTTAATAAAGTAATCTTATAATTAGCTTGAATCAGTCAAAAATTTTAACTCAGAAAATAAATAATGGGCTTTAACAATGTTATGGTGTCCTTATTATCAAATTTTAGTAAGTGTCCAACATTTGAAAAACTTGATATGATGAGGAAAGTGGTTAATTCATTATGTGTTCGTTAGTAAAATGTTTGGAGGTAAGTTCTTGTTCTTAATTAAAATCTTATAAAGTTTGAGAACAGAACATACAGAAGTATTTCTGTTTTTTTTTAAATGAGCCACTTTTCCACATTACATCTCCTGTCGAGATAAATATGAAGACAAACTATTTGTGTTATCACTGCTATGAAAAGCACATCATTTATTTACACAATAGACACAGAGCTCATGTCTCAGAAGTTGTGCTTTCCCACTGACAGTCTAGAGTAGCAGCTGTAACAGAAGAACTACACATATCCTGGAAAAGTATTTTGCTGCCACATTAGTGTCACAGCAGAAGTTAAGAACTCTTAGATTTGATTACACATAGGCACAGGACAGATGTCTACAGATGGTTTGGGGTGGATGGTTGTGAAACCGCAACAGCTGCGCAACCTTGTGCAAGACAGACCTGGAGAGAAGAGGTTTATTTCCTTTGCTGCTATGATTACTTTGTGCACCAACCAGAACATAATTTCCACTCCCTTTTGTGCCTCAAGAAGTTTTACTTCAGTGATCAGATCCTGATTCACAAAGTTATTAGAAATTCCCACATGGTGCTCTCACTGCATGTTTCTGTTTGAAAAGAGGTGAATGGTCTCCAAGAAGGCGACATGTTAGCTCTGCAAACAGCAAAACCAGCTCCTTTCCTAGTTAGCTTCAATCCTGCAAAGTAGTTTGGCTGAATTATTTTCTGAGTATTTTTCAGCTGTTTCAAAGAAAAAACAACACACAAAGCAAACAACTTCTAAAGAGCACCTATTTATTAAAAATCACCATAATTTGTAGGGTACAAAAGCAGATGTGGACACCATTTGGGCACCACAGTGGTAAATAGCTGGAGAAAGCTGAATTAAACATTTCCAATTAAATTAGCAATTCAAGTTTAAAAGGAATTTCAGTTCTTGGACTGAAGCTGTGAACTCAGTGGGCCTAATTTACAGTTCTACTTTTGATGCAAGTCTGTTTTGACAAGAAGTGGGGGAACAAAAACCAACTTTTGTCCCACGCACCCCTTTGCTTGGGCAGTGCACTATGCACACACATAACCTGCCTGGAAGGGAAGAATGCTGCCAGACTGTTCCTGCTGCCAACATAGTTCCATACTTGTATTTGAATCATTGTAATTCCTAACACATCACCTTTATGCAGGGGAAGCCAATTTCTCCATTTCTCCCTACAGCCTCCTGAATAGCATTGTGCAGAAATGATGGGCACATTCTGCTTATAGCTTTGATGAAGCAAACTCAGAGTCAACTGAGCTTGTGTAGATTTATACCTTTATCTAGGACTCACCCCTGAACATAGTAGGGTAGATTATATTTATATTGTACCTAAAGAATTGTGCATTTTTGCCTCTGCCCCCAAGTTTTGTGAAGCTTGCTTGTTGTTTTTAAATTATCTGAATTCATAAATTCTACAGAGCTAAATGGAAGGCATTTAATCTAATTTGATAATCAGATTTGTAGGCATTGATGCTTTGAAGTGGTTAACTGGGTAACAGCTAATTTCCCTGTGGGATGAACAATGCACTAACCTCTCCTCCCCCTGAATGATGGCAGCATACAAATATCTGCTGCGTTTGAAAAACTCTTAAATCACTAGCCATTAAGAAACATTAATGACTTGACTGTTTTCATACATAATTTATTATGAAGAGACTAATGTGGTCTCTATCAGAGCATGTCTGCAACCCCTGAATTTGTGGAAGTTTCTTCCAGCTCTGGTGACTTCTACTAGGATTTCCAGCTGGTGCAAACTATCATCTGCCAGCACTGCCCTTTACCCGGAAATTTTACTTGTCTGGTTAGGACAGTCTGCCCTCACATATTTGTAGAGTTGTTCACAGGCCAGAAGTATGAGCTGGAATCAGGAAAAAGGAATGTTATAAGATAGCAGAGCAAATAATCTGCCTTGTAAATAAACTAATTTACCTGCTGGTATTATCAGCCATACATTAACTTAGCACCTTATAGCATTTCCCTGAGTGGAATATGCTTTGGGGGCATCTTGCTTCAAGCAATGAAATCTGATTACACTTTAACTGAAGACCCTGTTTTTATTAACAAACTTGAATACAGCTGAAGAATAAATTATTTAAAATCCTTATTCATTCTGTGAGACTTTGATCAGTGCGTCCCGGATGTACTGCAAGGGATTCTGTTTATTCAATTTTCTCTTGCTGTGATGGTAGGCTGCATGACAACAGGCTGATTGTGCTAATATGTCTACAGTGTTAACAAACTGACACTGGTTGGCTGTAAAACTTCTCAGAATTGCAAATACCTTCTTTTGTTAATATGAATTTCCCCATTAGGGTGGAATCACATTCCTAGGTACTTTTCTACATAAATTACTCCAGCTGGATCATCACAGATGTCACACATAAATCAAATCTGCCTTCCAGTACCATTAATTGATGCTGAACTGTTCAACATCTTTGTGGACAGCATGGATCTGCTGGTGACACCAAGCTATGTGGTGTTGTCAGCACACTGGAGGGAAGGGATGTCATACAGAGGGACCTGGACAGGCTTTAGAGGTGAGGCCATGCAAACCTCATGAACTTCAACAAAGTGAAGTGCAAGGTTCTACACCAGGGGCACAGCAATCCCAATCCCAGGCACACCCACAGATTGGGCAGTGAAGTGATTGAGAGCAGCCCTGTGAAGAAAGGCTTGGTGATGGTTGATGGAAACCCCAGTGTGAGCTGGCAGTACGGCCTCACAGCCCAAAAAGCCAACAAAATCCTGGGCTGCATCAAAAGGAGCATGGCTAGCAAATCAAAGGAGGTGATTCTGCCCCTCTGCTCTTGTGACACCACACCCAGAGCTGCATACAGTTTTGCTGTCCCCAACATAAGAGGCACATGGAACTGCTGGAGCAAGCTGGGCCATGAAGATGGCAGGCTCAAAAGCTGGGACCATTTGACCTGGAGAAGAGAAGGTTGTATGGAGACCTCACAGCACCTTTCAGTACCAGAAGGGGGCTTCCAGGTGAGCTGGAGAGGGCCTCTTCCTCAGGAACTAAAGTGATAGGACAAGGAGCAACACATACAAATTGAAAGAGGGGAAATTTAGATATTAGGAAGAACTTATTTGCTCGTGGGGGTAGTGAGGTACTAGAACAGGCTGCCCAGGCAGGGTGTGGACACCTCATCCCTAGCAGTGTTGGGGTTGGATAAGGTCTTGAGCAACCTCAGTAGTGGGAGGTGAGGGTTGGGACTATATGATTTTTAAGGTCCTTTTCAACCCTTAAATTCTATCATTCTCTGAATAACCTAAATTCAAACTGCCATCATAACAATTACAACAATTATCCCGCATGCCTTGGGGTGTCACAAAAACAACATTAGACTGATACTTGTTAGAACATTGTCCTGATTCTTCCCTCATCTGTGCTATATTAGAAGTAGACAAGTTCAAGGAGATGGGTCCTTCTGCCTCCCTGACACCCAGAAAATTGCAAAGAACCCCAAAAGCAATCTGTTCCTCCCCTCCTCTTCCCTCCCTCACAAAATATCAATAAAATCCCCCTGACATAGGCACTGTGTTTATACTTGAACTTACAGCAGAAACATATTAGTTATCTCTGAAGATTTCCAAACACTAGCCTTGGGAGGAAAATGATGCTTTACAACAGCGCTGATCTGCAAATAACTGTTGAACCAAATTCCTGTAGCAGCAAACCCTACATTTGGTGCTATCACCTGGTGGCACTGTTATACAGCCTGCTACATCTCTGTCCTCAGCACTGGGCTGTGGGAGTGCACGTGGTGCTGCATTTACCCTGGGTTACACAGGGCCTCCCAGGAAGCTTTGGGATGGAGGGAGCCAGCTGACCTAGACCCTGGGTTTTGTTTTGGACTTCAAAATGTAGCTGGTCTCCCAAAACGGGCATTTGTTGGCTTGACATTTGGGAAGAACACATATCTAAACTCCATCTCAAGGTCGGTGTTGGTATACATAATAGCAACTTGCACTAAGTTTCATATTTCCATAAGTAACACACTAGCAAGCTAACTGAAGACCTGGGAGGTTCAATAGGACAAATACCAGAAGAAAGCTGTTGTATTACTGCAGATGGTTTTAAGGGAACTTGTTTCACTGAGCAGGTTAATATGAAAATCATGTAATATAACCCCCAGAAAACAAGAATATTAAACTGCATATATTAGCAATCCATCCAGTTTGTAGAAATAATATTTTAACTGTTTCACTTAACAAAGATAGAATAATCTATACATTGTGCTAAAAACCCCAAATCAAACTGACCAAACCTGCATCTCCAATCTTCCAGAGAGTATCCTAATTTATGGGCAGCTGGTGAACATTCAAAACTGAAACATCAGTTATGCTAATAAGCAACAGATAACTCTTCAATGTATGAGGTTAGATACCACTATACATAATTTTGCATTCATACATATGATGTGTATTGGTTAGAAAAATATGATCCCATGGAAGTCTGTAACAACTAAAAATCAAATTATATTTAGGTTTTCCCCCCTCTATTTTTATATCCTATTCACATGTAAGTCATCCTGACAGTAGGAAAGGGGCAAGTATATGTCTGCAAGGCAGTGGGTAGTAAAACATGCTAAAAGTTCCCACCTTTTCCCCCTCACAAAACTATAACTGAAGTAAAGTACTTATCAGTATATTAGAACTGAGATTTCTCTATTTTTCCTAATAAGGTACATTACCCAGAAATTCTCTCCCTGTTATTTAAAATTAAAAATGTCTTAATACCAAATGTGATTGATAGGAACATTGTCAGCAGAACAAGAAGCTGAGAAGGCTGATTTTATTAACAGAACATTGGATTTTTATGGTATGAGACAGGGCTTTTCTGGTGTTCTGTATCACTACTTGTTCTTTTATCAAGTGAATATATTTAAAAGCTCTGCTCCTCTTCATTGCCTGGGCTACACTCTCATTGACTTGCACACCCAGCCTTGTGCTGCCCTCTTCTTGTATTGCTGCTTCACTGACACTGTTCTTCGTATCTGTGCTGCCATTCCTTGTCTCCAACACACTTACTCCTGCAATCAGGTACCTTTTTCATTACCCAAGCAGAGTTTAATAACTCATGGTTTATTCAGATGAATTATACATCCGTCAGACATATTTATTTCAACCCTATGAAAGCATCTTTCAGCCTTTCTTTCCTAAGCAACATAGATTGAAATTGTAATAAAGAATTTTTGTTCCCTCTCAATGTAAGACAGTTTCACTATTCATGTTTAAAAAATTCAATTAAGTAACCTTTTTTCAAGTTATCCTTAACTGTCATTTAGCACACTCTCCTCCTCGAAAAAATACAAAAATTAAATAATTCAAAAGAACTTGCAGCATCTTGTTCTTAGCAGGGTAAAGAAAAATATTCATTGCTCTGAAGAAGAAATTTGCCAACTATCCAAAAGAAAATGAAGTTATGCTTTTTCTGTCTCTGGTAGGTGAAATAAGAAAATCATCCCGATGGCATATATGGCAGTAAAACAGTGAAAGAGATGGGGCTTTTAAAAGACCATCAAATGCAGGAACCTCATTCAATGAATACTGAGACACTGAGTTGAACCCAATCCACTTAATTAATGGGGCTTATTGGAGAAAGTGTTTTCTGGCAGGTTATTTACTTCTAAAATGTAACAATGACATGGTATTCCTAAGACTATATTATTCCACTTGGATATAGTCTCATTCAAATAGGCAATACTTCAGAATCACCTTGTCAGGGAAAAATAAATCCTCCTCTCTTGGAAGAGCCTGCTGTAGGGTTCATGGTGAGCCCTTCTCAAATTATCTAGCTTTACTCTCATATTTTTTATTTGTGATGAGTTACAGTCCCACTAGTAATCCTAGCAGAGAAATTTGGTATTTAAGGAAGGCCAAACTGCTATGGCTTGGTTTGTTTTCCAGCAAACATTGAATAAGAATTAAGTTTTATATTTTACATTTGGTGTATTATCTTCTATCTGACAGGTTTGTAATGTGTGCATTTAATACCGATTAAAAAAATCACACGAAATCAGTGCGGATGTAGATCGATGTCAGATAACATGACAAAGCTGCTCTACTCTAACTAAAAATATCAAAATCAACCCAACTGTTCATTATGTAGTTGCAATCCCACAGGGATTTATCTTTTTCTACTGGAGCTGAGTTTGGGCCAAACCACTAGATGAATTTTTGTTAGCTCAGAGTCAGCAGTGGTGTCGTTCAGCATTTTCTCAGGGTTCACACTGGTGATGGTTTCTCTCCAAGACCCCAGCAGATTTCAGTACCTAACTGATGCTAACATTAGCAGCTATGTTGGGAAGTCTTGACCTGTGAACAATCAGCATCTCATGTTTTATTAAAATGAGAATTTCTTGTTTTTAAATAGAACATGTAATCTAGTTCGTAGACGGAAGGTAAGCAAATTTCTCAAATCATGATTTTATTTCCTAGTACATATTTGTTTTAAAAAATGAGTGTAGGGAGGAGATATTTTCTCTGAGATTTATTCAGAGCAAGAACATCAGAAACTTGGCAAACTATCAAAGAGCCAACCTCAGCACTGTTTTACATACAAGTGTAAAGGGAAAAACATAATTCAAACTGTAGATAGGTGACAAAAGCACCTAATTCCATACCCAAGTGGTCACACAGGTTCCTAAACAAATTTGACAAAAGTGCCTGACAAACTGCAAGTCAACAACCCTTAGAACAGGTCACACTTGCCACATTTCCTCTGGCAGAGGAAAGAGACTGTCATTCTATCTTCTACAAATTAAAAGAATAAAAGAATCTCTCAAGCATATTAATGAATGAGATTCATTGGAAACATAGCAGGCTGCTGCCACTATTTAATTTTCATGAACATATCTGGCCAATTAGTATCTAAATTTATAAAAAGAATTTTTTGTACATGTTGAATATTTTATGCTTTGCATACTGCCATGTGCATACTGCTCTGTAATTGTGGAATGTTCAACAGCACAATAACTCCATGATAAAATCCAACTGTTTTTCCTGGTTCAAGATAAAAATCAGGGTTTAGCGACAACACTCAGTTCCCATAATGTTTTTGAGGGGAAAAAAAGAAAAACAACAAGCCAGTTTGTTAAAATCCAAAAGGACCGTCACAGCAAGCTGTCCTGGAGATGATCCTCACTCAGAAGATCTATCTGCTGAAGATCACATCTCACTCTTATTTATCTAGCAACATCTTTATCTAGCAATATTTACGTAGCAACATCTAGCAAAATAATACGGTAAATAATCAAAAAACATGAATACAGGAAAGGGTAAAATTTTGTTAAAAAGAAGAAAAATAATAACAGTTTGTTTGATGCCCAGTGCGTGTTGCAAGATATTTGGTAGCCCTTCATGTTAAGGACGCAGAAATATTAGGCTGTGGGTAAGGTGTGTTCTGGCACAGTATAAACGGCTTGAATTAGATCTTTGAATTGGATCATTCTCGCAGGAAATCAGCCTCCTTGAACAGGAGGGATAGGGTCCCACCCCACCTGCACAGGCCACCTGGTGGTGGAGACTGAGGTAGGTCATGCCTCTCAGGACCAGCGTCACTGCACAGCTGGATTTGGCCACTTCATTCCAGACTGGCTTCGGTTTCAGTGTAGTTATTCTACAACAAATAAGATCAGATTTTGATCTTAGATTTCATGTTCACATATATGCTGTATGCAAGGAAACTCAATGGCTTCATTCACTGTCTCAGTGTCAGCTTCTAAGGGTCAGGAAGTCACTTTGCAAACCGAGGTTGCCAGCAGTATTTGTGGTTTGATCCTTTCCATAATATCTTTTTCCACCCCCACACTCCTCGTCTCTGCAGGGCATTTTATAGATTTAAAGAAAGTTTAAGGGAACAAGTAAAAAACATATGAGGACATTTGACACCATCAATAAAGTTGAGTTTCTGATTAATGCCCCCAAAATCATAGCTTTCATGATATAGATACAGAGAACTGAAAGAATCCCTAAAATAGAAATATCACACTTCCCTTGGGCCAAGAGATCTTCCAGAATATTTCAAGGACTTTTAAACTTTTTTTTTTTTTTCTGAGAGTGGAAAATCAGAAAACTTCATCTACCTTAAACTGTATTTTAATTATAAAACATAACAAATTTTTATAATCAATTTTAGTGCATTTTTTAGCTAAATAGAATTGCCAAGCTGTCTGAAAACATTGCACTTGATTTCAGAATGAATAAAATATAAGTAATCACAACAAGTGCTTTGGTGTGCTAACATTCCCTTTACGTATAGAAGACAGAGTTGTTGGGTCTTTAAAGCCTCTAAAGATAGAGGCTGCACAACCTCTTTGTACATTCTCATGCACTGAGGAAAAAAGTTTTTCCTTATATTAAGCCTAAACCTCTTCTATTTCAATCTCTGGGCTGGTTGTGTGCTGTTGTTCTGCCTTGCACCACTGCAAAGAGCAGACAACGGGTATCTCACAGGCAGTCCCCTTGCAGACAGCAACAGGCTGCTCCAAGGTGCCCCTCCACCTGTCCCTTCTCCAGCTCCCTCAGTTGTTCCTCACAGGGCCCCTGAAGACCTCGGTGACTGCTGCCTTCAGAGTTTTTTCCAGCCATGAAGTAGTCCAACCACCTAGGCCACAGTGCCCCAGCATGGACTTAGGGCTGCTCTGGAAGACAATGACTCTTAGAAGTGAAGCTGAGCAGCCTATGGAACAGCCCTGGAAAATCCTTCTTGCCCTTTTTGAAAAGGGATCTAGCATTTGCCTTTTCCAACATGTCATGGGCCTCCCATGATCTCCATAATCTTTCAATGATGAGAGCCTCACAATGACCCCAGCAGTTCCTTCAGCATCCTTACTGTGTATTCCAGGAACTCCGATGGATCAAGATTTGTCTCATAATCACTGACTTAGCCCTTTCCTACTACCAGTATTAATTGTTCTTCCAGAACTATGTCTCCAGATTCAAAAGCCTCTTCTCTGCCTCTGCTATCACTAAATCACCCAGCTATTCCAGCACTGAAATCGGTATTTTCCTTCTTTGTTCTTGCACAGCTAGGAGGAAGACTTTGCTATTTCCCAGTACTCAAAAGACTGGTGCTCAAGGCACACTATGTTAGAAATCATGTCGTTTTTTCCAGTCATTTTTCTCTTCTACAGAAAACCTCCAGTGAGAGAGAGACTGAGGGTGATGCAACCTCCATCAGCTGAGAGCTTATGGGTCAGATCAGGTTTTTTTTTCTTCCCACAGAGATTCAAATTTTAGTATCCCAGGAGTACACATGATTAGCTGATCTTGCAAGCTGGATAGCTTGCCTACAGAACTATAAAAGATTTCATCTTTATCCTGATGTAAAGCAAGAAAATTAGAAAATCCTGAAATATTTCTTGCCCAAAATGACTCAGCAGATGATACGATAGCATTCTATATGATTAAAACCAAAACCAGATGCTAAGAAAAGGGAAATACTGAGATGAAAGGACATTAATGAGCATCACTTTTCTAGTGGATGCTGTCTCTAAAGCGCAGAACTCGTTTATATTCAAAGGATATGCAGAGTATCTGTAAAGGACAAAAGAAGGATAGAACATTAAAAACTGGCTTGTAGTGGCTCCAAGTTTGAAATGCTAAAAAATAGAAAAGCAAAGACATTAATAAATGCTTGCTTGCTCATCCAGAGCTATGTGATCTGAATCACTAATAAAAATCTTCAGAAAGGTTGAATGAGCAAGAATTTTGCATAGTTACTGTTGCTACGAGAGACACTTGCCTTATTATCCACACATTCCACAACTTATTTCCCTTTCCTTATCACTCATAAACAGGTAATGAGGTGCTAGGAAAATGGCCTCCTCCTCTAAAAGTTTCTGAAATCATATGTGAAAGAAGGCAGTCAGAATGATGCTTCTCAAAAAGTACTGAGTGTTCAATAACGAAACAGTAAATGGAGTGAATGGGACAGAGTCAAACTCTGCAAATGTGTCCGAACAACATCTGGATCCTCTGAGACAGAGTTGGCAGCCCCATCTCCCATCTGTCCTTCTCTAAAAGGGAGAAGATGCAGCTGAAATTTACAGCACCTACTGCATCCAGCTCCACCACTTATCTAACAACTAATGTACCTGTGTATGTTATGTGCTTTGCTAGTATGAGCAACAAATAAGCAAAGTAATTTGGGAGCCACTACAAAAGGGAACCACATTCAATTATGCAGAAGAGTAGAAGCAAATATATTCAATGGTCAAATGACAAGAACATTATTTGGAAAGAAAGTGAAGTATTTTTGCAGGAAAACCTCTCTACAGTAAATACACCAAATATCAGATGATGTCTTCTAAAAATAATAATATCTTTCTAGAACATCCCAAATAAAATCTTGCAGAGCAAGAAGGGATTTGCACACGGAAAACAAGAGTACCACAAGTCACAATGTCTGTCTTTCAAACAAGTTTTATGCTTATCTTAAAGGACAAGGTAAGAGGCAACCCCCTAACTCTGTTTTTAAACAGTGACTACAATAGTTGGTAGTCCTACAAGGTAAACTCCATGAAACTCTCAGCTTGATTGTAGATAAGTTTTTATTTTCAGGTGGATAAATGTTGTCCTTTTCCAGTGTTGAGTCCAATAGCAGATTCACTGTAATGTCTGGCTAGCTCTCTCACAGCAGCTCCAATTGTTCCAGCAGAGTGAGAGAACTCTGAGATATGAAATCACCACTTGATCTGATGTTAATGCCACACATTAATTTTATATTGGCAGGTTCTGTGACACCATATAAATTTAGTAATAAATATGTATGAATTCACATTTAAACAGATAGTTCTGACACATTTTAAAGTAATATTTTTATGGAAGCAAACTGGAACGTATGCAAACATAAAGAAAATTAATTTACTGCATATCTAAACAATATATTTATTTATGTTTCCAGATCATTGTAACAGTCATGGCTTAAACAGACTCACTGGAAAGAATATAGCACAAAGGTTAGGTATAATTGTATCTACTAGTAGCTGATCACTTTTCATTTAGATTTTCCTTTCATAACAGGAAGAAATTGAATGTGCTTTGCTAGTATGAGCAGGATGGATTTATTAATCACTTGAAAGAAACATTATATTTTAGGTTTCCCCATAAAATCTTCTCTCTTATACTGTCACTTTATAAACACTCTTTTATACTGCTTTGTGCATTAGTAATAATTCCTGTGACCAGTTATAATTCTATGCATTAAATTCTTTGGAATACCCATCATCTTTTCACAACAATATCTTTAGAAGTACTACATTGTTAGTTGTGACTTGGGGCTGCTGGTTGACAAGGAGCTCAACATGCCCCAGCAAGGTGTGCTCACAGCCCAGAAAGCCAAATGTATCCTGGGCCTCATCACCAGCAGCGTGGCCAGGAGATTGAGAAGGGTGATTCTGTCACTCTACTCCACCCTGTGGGACCCCTCCTTGAGTAGTGCTTCCAGCTCTGGGACCTGCTGGAGCGAGTCCAGAGGAGAGACACCAAAATGATCACAGGGCTGGGGCACCTCTCCAATGGAGACAAGCTGGGAGAGTTGGGGTTGTTCAGCCTGGACAAGAAAAGGTTCCAGGGAAATGTGATAGCAACTTCCCAGTACCTGAAGGGAGCCTATAAGAAGGATGGAGAGGGACTTCTGGCATGGGCATGTAGTGATAGGAAAAGGGTTTAAACTAAAAGAGGCTTGGTGTAGATACTCCAGAGAATTCTTTACTATGAGGGTGGTGAGACAATGGCACAGATTACCTGGAGAAGATGTGGCCAGCCCATTCCTGGAAGTATTCAAGGCCAGGCTGGATGGGGCTTTCAGAAACCTGGTCTAGTGTTAAGGTGTCTCAGCCTATGACAAGGGGGTCACAACTAGATGAACTTCAAGGTCCCTTTCAAGCCATTCTGTGAGTCTATGACTAAACTAATCCCAGGTAAATTTAATGTGACTACCCATTAAAACTTTGTCTCTTACAAGCAAGATTAGGAGCTGACATGAAAATCAGTCTTTTCCCAGTTATCACTTTGGCATTAGCTACTAGACAATTGTTTTGGAAACTTGGTCAATTAATATGTATTTATTCAGACTTGCTTATCCCAAAAGCTTAATTTCTCTTCCACACTGATTTTATATTAGTTAATTCCGAGTACTAATATCGCAAGGTGAAGCTAGCAGAACATATTTTCTCTGTTAAGAATTATACTGACCTCATTTTCAAGAGAGTATGAAGGAGGAAAGGACTTGTTTATTTTTTCCTCTTCTTTTTTTTTTTAACAAGTAGAACATGAAATAATTTTTTTTAAAAATGGACCACTGTAGGGAAGGGAACTTTGGCAATTAGTATTTCCCAAGTGTCCTCATGCTGCATATTATGTACATACACACATACTTAGGCATTCTGCCTAAACTACTAAGTGTGTGTAGTTGTAGCAGCAACACCTTCCACTGATGACAGAAACGGTACCAACAAAAGATGTCTCCTGAGGCAGTTGATAGTTGTCTTCTAAATGAAATGAGCTGTGGTAGCAAGAGCCTGAGCAGCAATGTTTGCATTAAGGCTTTTATTAGAAGATACAACGAAAAAAAAATCTGTATCCCTCATCTCCCCACCAATACTGTACTATAACATTTTCTACTATGAACTTCTGTCCTTTTTCATCATTTCTTTTGCCCGATCAGGAAAATATTTTCATGCGACCTTCTTACTTTTAAATCATGTATTTAGTCTATACCAGTGCTGCAATTTTATTTTAATGGCAAATAGAACAAAAGAAGGCCTTTTGCATCTCCAAAAACAGGGTTATTAGGTAGACAGTCCACTGGGAATGTCCTCTCAGAGGTATCTGAGCACTATACACCAGGCTTGCACGGCTGAGTACGCACCTCAAACGTATGTCTCTAGAGGGTCACGTGAACTACTTCATTCACTTTAATAAATTGCTAAAAGTATATCCTGAGGCATCATACCGTGAAGTAGAGCCCCACAACCCTTCAGCTGGTCCTACAAACAACACAGCTGTGATGCAGGCACCTTAGAATGGCTGTAGCTCTTGTAGTTGGACAGGCCATTGAGCTGATACAGCCTTACTGCTTTGAATTCAGGTCACTCATACCATTCTCCACTGTTTAGTATTCCAGCCCCTTTTTCAGAGTGCTGAAGACCCAGGCACCTTCTTTTTCTCTTTTGAGGGAGTTGCTCAACAAAAAGCACTTCAGAAATAAGTGGCCAGAATTTTTAAGTGCCTGAAGCATCTAAAAAGTCTAATTTTAGGTTTTTATTTTTAAGTGTCTTGGGTGCTGTTTCTACAGTTCTCCAAAAGACTTCATCCAACCCACCATGCAGACTGTTTTTCCTACATTCATCTTATTAATCTAGAGATTCCCACTCAATTTCTTCACACCAGTTCAGCACTGGAGGTGCTGGAGCCTTCCTGCCTGCTGAGCCTGCCATATGGAAGAGCTATTTATCCCTCTCACTCATTCTCCATTTTTTGTTTCATTTCAACCAAGCACACAGCTTGTTCCCCATTCCTACCAGTTCTTCTCTTTCTTACCTACTTTCCCCTCCACTTTTAAAAAGTGCCACTAGACTCACTAAGTTTGGAAAGCACCTGAAGTGTAGTCTGTGGGAAAGATGAAACGCAAAATAAGTAACTTGTTTATAACAGTCTAAAGTAGGAGCAGTGCTGATGAAATTTTAAAATCTCTTGGAATTACCAGATATTCCTTCCTCATTACTCAATCAGTTTTGGATGGTCTGAGTAAACCTGTGTGCACATAAGGTGGCACAAAAAAAATTCAAAAATATTCTGATGCTAGAAAACCTTTAGAAACACAACCTCCTAGACAATTGCCTGTGTCTACTCACAGTAGCTGCAAGCATACACAAGCTGCTACAATTTCTTCTGCAAAGCATATGTGTGCAAGGTAAATGTTCACATCTCTGGATCTGCAAAGCAGAGTGTGAGTTATAGAAAGATCTCTGAAGTGCTTCCTGCATAGCCAAATCCAAAAAACCACATATTTTGAAAATACCTTTGATTTTTTTAATACTTCCCATAAATTGATAAAGTAAAACTGGTTGCACATTTCTTACACATAATTGTAAGCTGCATGGCCATTTTATAAAATGGACAGATGTTAGCAAATCCAGCTAGGCCTTGAAGTTTTAATTTAATATACAATGTGATGCTGACAGTTCCATTTTAAAGCACAAACTGTCTATCTACACAAGTCTAAACATAGATGTGATACCTTTTTATGTATTTGAACTAAGTTGTCATATTTGTAAAGTACTTTACACATCATGCCAATTACTTAAAAAATTCTTAAGGACCAAGAGAATAAGATGAAACACATTTGGCCCTTGTTAGCTCAAGCTCTGTTACTCGCTGCCATAAACACTGTCATTTGCCAATTTGTTCTGAGGTTAATGTAACAGAATACTAATTTTAAAATAAAAGAAAAAAGTCAGCTGAGAGCATCAATTTTCTAACATATTTTCTTACCCATTTACTTGATCTTCAACACAGGTTGCTTTTAGTAGAACATGGGAAAAAGGACAAAACAAGGTAAACCTCTGTGTAATTGTATTAAGTCAGATCTGATGTGTTTGTTTATGCTATATTACAGCCAATCATACACAAAGCATCACAGGAATCTGGTTTTTTTTTCTGTTTTAGGGTATTGGTCTGTTACAAGTGTGTCAGTATATTCATCCTCAGAAACTAACAAATTGTTTGATTAGATTTTAACCATTAGAAATTGGGACAATTCACAGAAAATTTCTTTTAAGTCAAGAGGGTGATATAGGTCATAAATTAACAAATGCTCTAAGATAATTATTCTTTCAGGTTACCAAAGCCATAGACTCAGTATTGGAACAACTCAGTCAGTACAGCAAATATGTTCATCTGGTATCAGTACTGTGCTGTTCATGATTAAACCATTAATTTTCACAGTCATCAGGAACGTGTGCCATCAAACTTTTGAGAAGATACAGAGCAGCTCTTGTCTCTTTAATTTGCCTGTCAGCAAAAGTCAAACATAATGCACTATGCAGTAATACTGGCTCTAGCAACTTAACCTTTGTGATTAAGTCACATAGACAAGGCTGTCTATGTAAGAATAGGAAACCAACACCTCTCCCATACTAGGTCAGTCCAGATGGCTCTGGACTCTCCCAATACTCTGTACAAGTGTAACAGAAGATGAGATTTGGAAAAAACATGCAAGTTGGGCCACTTTCTGTGGTCTGCTCCCCTCATACTTCCCTAGGGTCTACAACTGCTGTTCACTAACATCAGTATCTGTTTCTGGGCAAGTTGCCCATGACTGCTGTTGTCTATGGACACGCTGTCCATGTTCCAGCATGACAAGCAGAGAGGGAATGGAGTATCCACCCCTGGAGACTGTCAAAACTCAGCAAGACAAAGCCTTGGCTGTTCTATCTGCTGTTGGCTGAGGTCCTGCTTTAAACAGGACACCAGACTATACAACCTTCAGAGGCCTTTTCCAGTCAACAAATCTGCCCAATAAGTGCTGCACAATATCCAAACAAAACATTCAAATGTATGAACAGCATTCTGTTACTCCAGCAAGAGGTTACATCCTGAGCAACTAGTGCTCAGACCTTGTGATCACTCGAAGCACACATAGATTGGAGTCCACATTATAAAGATTGTGGAAAGAGTCCCAAAAGAAACTGCAGTGAGTCAAATTTAACCAGCAGATAAACACAAAACTTAATATCTAGTTCCATATGCAGACTGTGTTTTGGGTGCTCACATAAGAATATGCAACTATGGTCAAATTGGCAATAATATGTTTTAATACTGAGTTAGATTTAGAACTAATTTTGATGATGTGGTGGATTTCTACTTTCATTACTCTTATGAAACCCACCCCACATTCCAAATCCTTCTTCATGTATAAAGCAATCTTGGCTTATCTTTGATATTCCTGTAAGATCATTTGGAGAAAAGAGGAGGAAAAAACATTATAG
Source organism: Nicator chloris (assembly GCA_013400495.1). Lineage (NCBI taxonomy): Eukaryota > Metazoa > Chordata > Aves > Passeriformes > Pycnonotidae > Nicator > Nicator chloris. The sequence goes on along the minus strand of WAAE01005438.1, from coordinate 139,219 downwards.
AACAAAATTTTTGGGCATCAAAAAATTCATAGAATGCATCAAAAAACACATACAGTCACTCACTACTTAAAATACAGACTTCATTATTAAAATGGGTAGATTGCTAATGAAGTTTCCTCCTTTAAAAGCAACATAACTTACAATGACAGCCAGTTTCAAGAGATCAGACATAACACAGTGACTGATGTCTAAAGGAACACATTTTTCTTTATCTTTTAGACAAGTTAAAGACATGTAAATAGTTCCCTTGCAGCAGAAGAAACTATCACATTATACTGCAATAATTCAACAGCTCACAAACTATTGCTAAGCAATAGGACAAGAGGCAAAGGGCAGAAATTGATGCACAGGAAGTTCCACCTGAACATGAGGAAGAACTTCTTTACTGGGCAGGTGACCATGAACTAGAACAGGTTGCCCAGAGAGGTTGTGGAGTCTCCCTCACCAGAAATGTTCAAGAGCCATCTGGACACAATCTTGTGTCATGTGCTCTGGGATGAGCCTGCTTGAGCAGGAAGATCAGATCAGATGACTCAATGTGGTCCCTTCCAACCTCGCCAAAAGGAGTCAAGCACAATCTCAAAATTATTTTGTGGGAAGCAGGTTGCAAAATATGTTCCAGGGTGTTATATAAGATGTTTTTATAAGACTGATGGAGATGCTGACATCCCAAATGAAAATCCAGAAAACCAAAACATTCAGAGAAAGATACCAATAAGCCCCCTAAACAATTCTTCTCACTCAGTATGCCTTCTCCCTCTCCAAACTGGAAATCCTTTTAAATCAGGAACCTTCTAAACAATCTCTGCCGAAATTCCAATGAAATCCATTGTAAGAACGACACTTTTCCTGAAGCATTCCTTTCAAAATTGTTTTTATGCTTTCTTCAATATTTCATCTTAATATATATAATATATATNAAATCCTTTTAAATCAGGAACCTTCTAAACAATCTCTGCCGAAATTCCAATGAAATCCATTGTAAGAACGACACTTTTCCTGAAGCATTCCTTTCAAAATTGTTTTTATGCTTTCTTCAATATTTCATCTTAATATATATAATATATATATATAAATTATATAATGTATTAAAAAAGGAGTAAGAAAAAATTCAGTTAAATAAAGCAGATTAATTCCTTAGAGCAATTTGACATCAGCATTAAGATATGATAACTTATTGCTCGCTGTGAGCATTTGTAAACTTAGTAGCCAGCCGCGATTAAGCAAAAGAAATAAAGCACAACTAAACAGTCAGACCCTGCTTTTGTAACAAGTGTATTTGATTTTTTGCTGTGAAAGACAACTCACCAATGGTGTAATATCTCTTCAAATCACTCCTCCGCGGGTTGCGCCTCTGGGTGTTTGCGGCGTTGTCCTGTTCCTCCTCGGAAGCCGCGGTCTGAGTGGCAGGTAAAGGTTTGCTGGGCTGAGGTGTCTGAGCTTCAGCTGCCACTGGGTTGCATCCTGGCCCACTAATATCCACCGACTGGGACTTCTTCTTTAATCTGAAGGCAATTTAAAACAGTAAATCATCATTCTATACCCAGCTTATGTGTAGAATAACAGCGATATTCTACTGTTCATTGTACAATAATTCGTGTATGTCACAGCCGAACACAGAAGAGCAGTGATAAATTAGGCCTTGCATTAATTTCCCCTTTCAGGTTCTGCTAAATCAGTTACAGCACCCATCTCCCATGTAGCTCCCATATAGCTACAAATAGTAAACTTCCCTCACATCAGCCTGCAGAGCTGCTTGAGGGATCAGCCTCTAGTCTATTTCCAAGATGAGCAGCCCACAATTACCCTATCTTTAAATTGCCTGCCTTGAGTTTCCACAGATGAGGGGAGTACAAAGAAATTAAATAATTTGTACAAAGTCGCTGAAAGCCTTGAGAGAAAAGAATTGATGTATGACCTTCTGAATTCAGATGTAGCTCTACAACTGCATTTCCCATTCTGCAATATTTTCAACACATGGTTTCTCAAGAATCCCACTGACCCCAGGTATCGTTTTTGCACTGCAGTAGCAGAGGACAAAGGAAAAGAAATTTTCTGTTCTGCAGAAGAAATTTGTGTTCAACTCATTACTGGGATCCAGGTACTGTAAGAATTATTAACCACTATTCTCTGAGCCTGATCATCCAAGTATTTTTTTACCCCTGTAGTTGCACACACATCCAGACATAACATCACAACTTGTGCACAAGTATATTCTGAGACATTGTCAAAATCCTTTTTAAAGTGGAGGCAAATGACATTATCACTCTCAACTGCTCCTCAAATCTAGACATTTTATCAAAGTTCTGAGGGAAAGGCTTAACTAACTCTCAAATCCTACTTTGGAGTGGGGTGAGTACACTGATTCACCATAGTTCTGATATCTCCACTACCTCTAGCAACATAAAATAGAGGTTACTACGCTGCTAAAGTTAATGAGTAGAGACAAATGACCTATTACAATAAAGTTCACAACACAGACATTGGATTTTGTCAATACTTTTCTTAAATTAGGTCTCTATAAATGTATATAGCTGACTACATGATTTGATCCTGGAAATAAAAGAGGTTTATGACATTGCAGTGAGATATTGATTTGAGAGGAAGGGATCATAACAGCTCTGAAATTTTGAAGCAAGTAAAATGATAAAGTTGTGCAATGCTAGAGGATAATTTTATTAGGCTAAGAGTTTAATGCTAAGCAGGCCCCTCTTAATTCTGCACTTCCTTATTTTTCAAACATTTTCTCCAGGTATTGGTTGCAATTAAACAGCATGGACTGCTCCACTGAGAATGGAATCTGCTGGTTTAAGATATTAACTGATTAAATATTGTCATAATAATAACAACTGCTCTAAATAGATTGGAAAATACACAGGTTGTGATCAAACTCTGGAAGATATGTTAATGTATCAACATGTATGTAGAATACTATGAATGACACTATGAGGACAAAATAACTATACTCAAACAGGGTATTGCTTAGTCCAGGGAAAGGACTAGAAGTTAGAAAATTGGCAGTCAGAAATTAACTTCTCTATGTCATTCAACAAGACTACTTTCACTAGAACTTCTCCTGGACTAGAACAGGGTGTCTTGCATTTGAAGGAGTGGTTCTCAGCTCCAATGATTCCGCACAAATAGTTTGAGTTCACAGAGACATTTATCCCCCCTACATATAAGAAAGGCCGTACTGCATCATCTAGACAAATGTCTCGAATAAGTCCATCAATGGATATCTTTCCAGCCTCCAGTATATTCTGGTTTATGGGTTTTCTGAGTTAGATGCTGCACCTTTGGAGTTACATTTCTTGGTTTGTCCTTAATTACTCGAGAACTCATTTAAAGTTCTGAGGTAGGCAGCATCCAGCCTTGACGGTTTCTGGTGTAACTCTGCACTGTGTTCATACAGCAACACCAGCAGCTTATTTTAATGACTTAGGAGAGTGACATTATGAGAAACAACGAACAGCTACTGCTCCACATAAACCAGCTGCTTACATTTGCTCTTACTGTTCAAAGAGCGCTACCCTTCTATACGGGAAGAACTTGTCACAGTGATAAAACTACCTTTACTTGAAGGGTCTTGGTCAATGGACTCACATATGGAGAGACAGCTTGGGATAACCTAACAGCACTAAGAGCACTGATACATATCAAATCAAGAATGGACAGGGCATCCTGTCTGAGTAAACATTGTGTGAGAAGAAAAGAAAGCTCTTTTGCTTGAAATGATGCTCCTGAGACTGAGACCTTGTTTTGAACACTTCTAGCTTTAAGCCTACAGCTTGTCAAATATATTAACCTAAAATTAAGGCTGGAATATTTCATTGAATCATTAACAGTGAAATGGTGTTCCATCATAATGTTATTCTGCTACATTGTTGAATATAGCGTCTCTGAGGTGATATAAAGTCCCTATAATTCCTTACCACTGGAAACCTTTGAAGATTTAAAGGATGACATTTGAGAAGAAAATCACTAGTTTTTAAGAAGTAATGCTCTACCTCAGACCACAGCTTTCACTGTGATTGCAGGGTATTGCTTCTGTGTTGTGCAAAATAGCTGTGGGCAAAGAAGCTACAAAGTGTTTAGCACCTCTCCATAATCCTGAGGCCTCCAGATCAATAACTGTACATATGTCCTGCATTATGCACGTCTATGTTCTGCCCCAAAGGAAGACAGCAGGTGAGTGGAAATAAATTTTACAAATTGAAAAATACTGTTATGATTTATATTTTCAGCTGTGTTATGAACACATTCTTCACCACCAAGGCTGTCTGAAGGACAGTCCAATTAATAAAGCTGTCTGGAGGTAGCTAATAAAATAGCTTCCTGCACTGTGGGGAACGCCAGATTGTTATTACAAATACACTGTCTATTCTTCTAGCATCACATAGGAATAAAGGGAAAATACCTGTCATCTGAGCAGTTAAATTTTCACATGGCCTTTTTCAAGCGACTTATGATTAATAAAAGATTTGGTTGAAATGCCTGTAGCAAATTAATGTCAAAAAAGTTATCTATTCTTGCAATTGAGAATAATTTAAAAGTAAGACTTCCAAAGAAATAAGTACCAAAATTAACAAAGCAGAAGCATGACAGCCAAGCAATATTGTCAAACTGTTCTTGAGAGACAATGGTGACAGTGCTTTTGCTGGCAGGAAAGACAGAAAGATACAGGGCCTGAATTAATCTAGACTACAATAACAGGGTCAGCTGAATAGGACACAGGTTCAAGCAAGGACACAATTTTATGACAATGACTTGACAAAAACAAGCAGTTTACTCTAATGCATCTTCCTTCAGCCCACCTGAATTGTATATTGATACAGTCATGGCTAGCAAATAGTTTGAAAAAACACTGCTGTCTTTGACCTGTATCTTCAGGAGACCACCGTTTCTTGAAAGTAAGTCTGAGTTCTGCATGCATTTTGAAGCCAAGAGAATGAATTCTCCCTAAGCCTCACCCCTCCCCAACACCCTGCTTTATCACTAGCTTTGTGTTGCACTTAGTTTTGGGTTTTATATACATATTACAGCTGCACAGTTGGGCTGGAATGATTTATTCTTTGTCAGAAAGGAATCTGAACATGAAATGCCTTGGGATCACATTCCTCATTCTTGCTTTGTTTCAGGCTGCCTGCTTGTAGAAAAATAAATAAAATACTGTGGCAAATCTTTTTTATCTTTTATTCTATGTATTTTGTAGCAGCCTTCACCTAACTTTTCGACAACAGGTAACACAGGTCTTTCACCATTGCCTGGTGTGACACAAAATGCTGCTGCTGCAGCCTCCCAGCTGACAGCCAGATAACGATGGCTGCAAAGACAGCACTGCACTGGTCAGGCTGGGAAATGCTTGTCTGACAGCAAGGACAAAGTCCTAACTTGACTGAGATCTGAAGTAGAAGGGGCAAAAATTTCCTTTTCTGCAGCTATCCTTAAACCATAGGAACTCTAGGGGAGAGAAAAACATGCAACAGAACTAAGAAAATCTGCATCCTTTGGGACATTTGGAGCCCTGAGCTGGTTACTACTGCTGTCTTCTGGCTACTGGCAGCTTCTGTGAGTTATGGTTGTGCTCTCCGTGGGATCCTAGAAGAGACAGGTGCATTCCTAGCAAAAGTGGCTCGTTCAGAGGAGAAGCTAACAAGGAATAACTCTGAAGGACAAGTTGATGACAAGTAATCAAGACAAACATCAAACATCCTAGGGCCAAAGCTGAGGTTACCCAGCTGATGGTGACTGGGTCTGGAGATGCTGTGTTTGCTTGGAGCACAGCTGAGCAGCACCTTGGTTTGGCACAACTCTGATCCAACAAACATTTGATGCACCTGTTTGTGTAGTTCAATTGCACTATTGCTGATAAGCATTAAACTCCTATTTTCTCCATTTCTAACTCACTGTATTTTCCAGCTGTTGAAAACCTTCTATGCAGCCTTGGTACCTCTAATCTACTGAACAGAGGCACAAAACCCAAATCTGCCTCTCAGCACCCTTTGGATTAAATCACTGAGGGTTTGCTCATTCAGCTAATCCAGGAGGAATGTGCATCTCAAGCTGTGTGGTATGACACCTCTGTAGGTAGATACCCTGACTAATGTTGAACCTGAACTTTATTTCTCTGTCCTTCCTCTGCACACAACTGCAAGGTTTTCTACTGCATCTTAGAAACCACCCAACATGCTTTTACCTCATCCTGCCCAGCTGGCACCCTGAGCTCCCCAGCAGCACTTCCCAGGAATGGGTCACTTTGAACAGTTTCTTACCAGTTCCCTCAAAAAGAAAATGTCATCAGGTGTTTGGCAGGCCATACATATAGGAAGTCCTTGGGCTAATGAATTACCCAGAAACTCTGCTGTAGAATTTATGAGCATTAGGATTTCATTCCTGGCATTCACTATCACAGACCTGTTTCATTCCTAACAAAATCCATCCTTTTTTTTTAATATTACAATGTCAAACTGCATTTTTGTAAAGTAGGATGACAAAAAAAATAAGTCACTGTTTTCTAAAGAGACCTTGAAAGCACCTAAAACCATCATGGCTGGCAGTCCAGTCTGAAACAAAAGGGAAAAAAAGAAGAAACATTTAAACCATATATGGTGGAAACAAACAACCATAAGAAGCATCTCAGGAGCTGGGAATCTGTACAGTTAATTCTTTGCAAATTTCTAAGTAAAAATCCCTTACTGCATCAAAGATTTGGAGGAAAGCCTAGCTCATTCTTATCTACTGAATACATAAAACCCTTCTCTGTGCCCCTTGTGATTATTGCACAGATTTTACTACACAGTTAACAGAAGAAGCAAAGTCTTTCATTTGAGGAGTGATGTTTACTCTTCAGAAATGCATTTAGTATTTTTGAATGCTCAGAAGAGCTGGTTATGAATTTGATTTCTTTGTAGCCAGAAATGTGATTCAAACTGATGTTGACAGCCAAGTTTTATCTGATTTTGAAAAAAAAAATAGGTAAACTTCTGTTTAAAACCAACACTGCAAAGGCCTGACAAACACAGGAGAAGGCCCAACCCCCTGACATCTGCAGAGAGAGCCCCCAAGACAGATATTTTATCCTCCTGTGGACACACTGGTTGTCCCCCACAGCCAGGACAGAAATCTACATTTGCTCATGCTTGGGACATTTTTTGGCTGCTTTGGCAATTGAGAGGGATCAAGTAAAAGGCTTGTGGTCTGCAGTCAGGCTCCACTGACCCTGACACTTCTGCGTGCCTGCTGCATGAGGCAATGCCACGGGGGGCTGCTAGGAAATCTTTTGTCTACTGCTGTTGAATATGACCTGGTTATGGCTCTGGCCATCCCCTCCCAAAAGGAAGATAGCAGAATTAGACTGGCACAGAAAAAAACACCTGTGATGACGATGAGTTGGTTCTTCTTGGCGCAAGACGAAGCAGAGTGTGGGAAGGAATTACCAGCAGGGAATCAGCCCAGGGATCTCTACAGCCATCAGCAACCAGAAAGGGGAAGGCAAATGGTTTTACACCGATGGAAATTGCAGAAGAACCAAAGGAAGGCAAGCAACACGTTTGGAGCAAACACAGCTAAGTACTTCTTTGAATGGTATCTATAATTGCGTGACAGAAATAATTGTACAGACCAGGAGTATCACTTGGTACAGAAAAGAAAGGCACGATTCAGACAGAAAGCATCCCTTAGAGGCTATGAAGCATGCAGGTACTTCAGCAAACAAATTCCTTGAGCCAGGGATTGCTGGAAGGTGGAGGTTTTTCACAGGGAAAGAGCCACTCAATGCATGCTACTGCATTATCACTGATTATTCACTACCAAGTACCGCAGGCAACTGAGTGCAACAAACTTGCAATTCACATCTGAGTTGGCCAATATGAATTGCAGAGGAAAAGAAACCAAAGACCACAAAGCAAACTAGAATATAGGACGGCGCTAAATCCGTGCCTCACGGTAAACAAACAAAAACCTGCAGAAAAGCCCTTCAGTCTGTTCCTTAATGTGTTGATCATGCAGCAGAGTTTTCAGGAAATGCAAGCAGCGTATGAGATCATTTGACGGCACAGAGCAAGCACAATGTGATCTTCACATGGGTGGCCAGATGAAAAGATTAGGAATGAATTCACACCTACACAGCCCACAAAGCAATTCAAAGTGGCAGGTATGTATTAACAATGTAATATTGAGCCCAGCTTCAAGAAAGAAAACATTGCAGGCATGAGAGCTCTGTGAAAAAAAAAATAGAGGCATTTCAACATCGTATTTTGCTTTATACTCTCAGCATTATGTATTTGAGCAAGTAGAGGAAGCATAAAAAACACCCTTTTTTTTTCCTTTATACGCATTACCAAAAACTACCATGCAAAGACACGCAATTGGTAATTGTCAGAGCACCAGAAAGCAAACCAAAACCACCCTCTCTCCACCTCCTTTTCATCCTTATGGAAGTGGCCACAGCACATGCAGGAAAATTGCCACCATCCCTCACTCTATAACAAAGGACAATGTCAAACCAGAAGTTTTGACCAGGCTTCAGGGAGAAGATGAATAGTATACAAATAATTGAAAAATAGCTTTTTTTTGCTGTGTGGAACAGGCAACCCACACCCTTTGAACAAGATTTATAGACAAAGCTGGAGCTTCATGGGTTTCAAGGGCACATCACAGAATAAAGACTTACAAAAATGAACACAAACCTTGTGATTATTCCTGGGAGCATGACAGCACTGCTACAGGTAAACCCTTGGAGGATCATTTACAGGAGACATATAGATTGGTTGCTGCCAGGTTAGATCCATGAACTCCAAGCGGGAGAATCCAGAATCCACTTGTGGTTCAAGTGTGACAAGGCATTCTCACTGCCTGGGAGAGAAGCGTTAGTGAGTCCACGGGCAAAGGAGTCAAAGTGCTCTCCACACTACTCATGGGCCTGGAGATGTACATCCAGGAGGATGAGGCATGGCAGGAGGAGGGAGAGAGGTGATGATGGTGATGATGATGGAGAGGAAGATGGCAGCAATCACGCTAAAAACATAAGGCAACTCAAATAGTCACAGTATATACAATTCATTCTTCTTTTCCTGCCTAAGCCTGTGTAAGGATTAACAGCTCAAGATCATATGGCTTCTCCATGGCTGTATAATATTTTACAGCTGCCTTATATGGTGGAAATAATGTGCTCTGCTACTAAGGTTTGTGTTTTGTCAGGGATGAGAATTTCTTGATCTGTTCTTTCAGAATTTTGAGAGGGTGGGTTGCAATGCTGTACTATTTGCTGACAGATATCTTGATTCTGGACATGTTTTAGAAGAGATGCGTAACGTAAATTACTATTTTGAATCTCACTATTTTGTTAATAGCTGCTATACTGTTATTTAAATAACTCCCACTAGTTCCATTTTCACAAAAGCTCTTCCAGTGCATTATGCAAATCTACTTCAGTTCAATTTTCATGGGTCTTGAAATTTCCAGCTCTGTCATATTCAGCAGAGAAAAATTTTGCATAATGGTTTAAAAGTGATAATGATTTCTATTCCATTCTTATTTGTCTCATTAATGCTGCAGGATTATATCTATTGCAGCTTTATTTATAAGGATGGATTCAAACTGCCCAGACTATTTTGAGGTTGTATGTCTAAGGAAAGTCTTTACTTCACCTGATTACAAGTTGCTGAAATTGCTTCGTTACAGGCTATGCAACCAGCACCCAGACCCTGTTCCCCTGAAAATTACTGTGAGATGGTCACACATCCTGTAGCATGGAGGATCACATTCTACACCACCATCTTCTCTCCCATACACTGAATTGAGTTTTCAAGGGTCAGTGTATCCAGTGGTCTGGGAGCTACATGGCATATTCTTAGAATACCTTGCTTACAGTGAAACCATACAAACTCATTATATTTTTCCATGTAATTAACTTCATCATAGTATCAATTATTTTCTGTGCTAGCTGCAAGTAATTTTTACATAAACAAAGCTGTTTTATCCATGGACTTTAATTTAGGCAATTGCATCTACATTTCTGATTCCAGCCCTACGCTTGACTGTTTTCTAAGTTGTTTACTACTCAGCTGCATTATCCCTGGGCACTTAATGTTCCCAAGATTGCTGTGCTATATGCAATCATAACATGCATACATTTATGGAGTCAAATTTGGAAGCAAAAGGGCCTTTTAACTTCTCAAAGAGATGGCAGAGCATGTTGAAAGTTACAATGCTCTTACACTACCACAGATTTGTGTGTTCCAGTTCTACCACCTCAACAAATAATCATCAGCACAGCAGGCAACCACAGCTCAGGTTCAAACAACATGCTGTGGATATGCTTGTCATAAGATATGGAAATGTAAATCTGCACTTTCTTCTGCCTTGCCCAGTAAATTATACAGCCTGAAACAACTTTAAGACTTCTTTTGAAATAGAAAACTAATTTATACATCATTATAATCTCTATTCCATGAGATATAAATGGGATAAACATTCTGCTCTCATCACTGGAAATTCGGTGACATATAAAGGCATTTTGTGAAGGGGGAATTGATAATAAACCATCAGTGATTGAGATCCAGCCAGCAGCATCTGAGCCCAGACACATACAACAGCCCTGAGGCTGCAGTGCCCCCAGTCAAGTGGGGACCTTTTGGTTTGCCCTTCCTCCTGCAGCTGGGCATCCTGTGCTGTCTGACAGCCTCTGCCTTGTTACATGGGGCTGCTTGGCAGCTGAAAACACCAGCCCTGGGGCCAGAGGTGCAGCAAGCCAGAGAGTCCTTAGTGAGGGCATTAAGACATGCTGCAGAGTGTAAAGGCCATGCTCTGTGAGCTGCCAAGAGACCACAGGGCTGAGGAGAGGTCTCAGTCCAGGGCAGCAGAAGCACAAATCTCACAAGAAATCATCCAAACTCTTCTCATGCTCCTTGCCAAATGGAACATCTTCTTCCTTGAGCCACAAGATTTACCCTTGTACTGAGGTTGAAGTGCCCTTTGGGCAAAGTCTCTATGAGGAGCCTAAAACATCTAAAATTCTCCTTGCCAAAAACATAAACTGGTTCTCAGAGTGTTCTGCAGGATATAATTATATCAGGTAGATCTCTGTGGAGACACCTAACTTGTCAAAGGCAAGTTATAGACTAGGCAAAATGAGAAATCTTTCTTCATCATTGCCAAAGCAGAATTGAATTTTTGCCTTCCAACTTATGCATAATTCAAGTGAATAATAAGTATCATTTTAGCATTTTAGTGAAATTTGCATAAAACATATAGACAGTATAAAATGAGCTTTATATTGGTTGGTTTTTTTGAATATTTGATCTATACACCACATCCTCCATTGAAAACGTTAATTTAAGCTCTGTTTTCTTGAGGCAGTTCCACCAGGTACTGGTCACACAGGTTTTAAAAATTCTTGTCTTGTTCTTTTGGCACTTCTTATTCATAAATCAGGTTAGCCTATAACAGACAGGAAATAAGGATCTTCAAAGATACAGGAATATTTTATACTTAAGACAAAATTATCTTCCTACCCTTTTGTCAGGAGACCCTCCTGCTCCAAGCATTGAGCTCTGATTAACTACAGCCAGCTTTCTCTTTTCACCCAGGGTCTTTAACACGGCCAAGCAGCTACTGGCATTTCCACCAGAGCTCCCAGAACAGCCCAGAGGGCTGAGTGGGGATGCCAGCCCATGCTCTGCTCACTCAGGCACTGCAGCTGCACAGAAGATAGAGACCCAGAGCCCTGGGAAGGGCCCACCAGACACAAATAGAAAATGGGAAATGGTTTAATGGCACTTACTGAGTAAATGCTATCTTGGGCATATATGTTTTCATTTCTCATCATTCTAAGAAGTAAGCAATGCCCCTTGATAAGCTGACTAATAACAGGTTGTACTGAGAATCTATATATAAAGGAGAAAGATACTTCAGAAGATAAGGTTGTGAAATACTCCTTACTTATTTAAAAACAAATGGAAAACCCACACAACTATTTTGTTTCTCGGTTTTGTGGAAGTAGCAGGAACATTTTCAACAACTTTTTACTTTGTGTTCACAAGAGTATAAAGGTTGTAAAGACATTTCTTTATGTCCTCCCCCTCCAGGCACAGCCCACAATGATGATGATGATGATAGGGACTGTGCACCAGGGGAAGATTTGCTGCACCAAGAAGCAGGAGCCACAGGAGCCACAGAAGCTGCAGGAGTGGGAACCAGGGCATGAGCATCCCCAAGAGAGAATGAAGTGGCTCAAGCAGGCATAGGCATGTGCTTGCATTGCATGTGCAATGATCAAAGCATATCACTGGCTGACAGAAGCCACTGAAGATATAGCTAGCAGATTTCCACTAATTTTAAATACCTGTCTTCAATAAAAATGCTATGATTGATTTGGATTTTTTCCATTTACTGAAGGCACTTCTAGACAACAGAAAATGTTGTCACCACCAGATCTCCTGCTGGGGGGCCTTGTCTGTGCACAGTGCCAGGGCTGTGGGCTGCTAGGTGTGGCACAGGTGTCCCTCTCGCCTGAACTTCAACCAGGCAGGGTAAGCATTCCAGTTAGCATTCCACAGAAAAAATTAGTATGTCCACCAGTACTTACACAATTCAGATTCATATAAATATGTAGGATTCCTTGAAAGGTGTGTATTTAAAAAAATCTACTTTTTAAAAATATTTAAGCACATCAAAAGACACTTTTCAGACTTTCCTGAAAAAAAATCTATACCTTTTTTTTATACCACATAGTAATAATTTAACATTAGGAAAGGGTATCACCTAAGAAAGAAAGGTACTCTCTTATTTTATGCCATAAAGTTCATTTTGTTATCTACAGACAGAAGGCTTCATTTTTAATTTGTGTGTTTAATAACAACTTGACATAATGTACTGGAGTTATCAAGTTTGTCAGCATTTTTGCAGAAGCTGAACTTCTTCTGACAAATGTTGCCGGTCAATTAAATTAAGATAGAGAGGAGCACAATGAAGTGTGTTACTGCTCAGTCTTTAATAAACCAGTTGTGTATTCCTGAGTCTCTCCCACTTCCTGACAGGGGTACTGATTCCTTACACAGCACCCTTAGGTCCCTGCCTGATGCTGAGGCCACCAGCAAGGTGGTTCAGCTGGCTCCATCCTGGGAAGGAGGTGACCATTAATGCACCCCATGGCTTACCAAGAAATACCACCCAACCTCTTTTTACATGTGCAACGTAAACCTCCAGCTGTCAATTTTAACGCCAACAGTAAAAAGAAAAACCTGACTTCAAGGAAGTTAAGGTACCTGGGCTCTTCTCAGCATCCTACTCTGGCAGAACTACATTTCTTGAATCAGCTGTGCAGGCAGGTCACAGCTTGCAAAGACCACTGGGCTCAGTAGAAACATGCACATGCTGAAGTTCAAGAGCAGACAGCTTGCATCCTTCTGTGGAGTTATCTACCAACCCACTACACCATAAAAACACTTACATATTAAAACACTGATTATATTGCAGAGTATTTAGAAGCCTTGTAAGAAATTGCATTAATAAACATGAAGTAGTTGATGCCTGAGAGGCAAGAAAATGCCCAGGATGATACAAGCCTGTTCAGATCCTTGCTTAAGGCACAGATCTTGGAAAGCAAATCATTTCAGCACAACACCAAAGAAAAATAAATGATCCCTCTCAGCTTTTCCCTTACTTTTTTTCAGGACACATCTTGCATCTGTGTTTCTGTGCTTCAATGAACTCTCTTGGGTCAGCAGAGTTTGAGCTGTTGTGTCTTCAGTAACAGCACTCTCTGTCAGGAGCGTGGGGAGGATTTTTGGGACCACAGTGCCTGGGCCTGCACACTGCAATAAGCACAAGTGTTTTATTCTTTCCTTCCCAGAGATTTACAGAGGAGCTGCTCAACATTTAGGAACAGTCACTGCTACAGTCTGGGGGGATCGAGCAGGAAGGAACATGCTCCTAGCAAGAAGCTGAGGCACCCAGCAGGGCAGTTCTCCCAAGCCCTGCAGTGACACTGCAACAGGTTAAATTGAGGTGACCAAGCTTTACCCACAGATTGGCGATCTGAACCTTGCAGCTGCAGATGGGGGAGGCACTGGGGCAAAGAAAGGAAGAAGAGGAAGGGAGGGGAAGAGAAGCAGCACTCCCAGGCAGCCACCTCTGCCTCTGTAGAGGCAGCAATAGCTGCTGCAGGCTGCAGCTCAGGGCCTCACCATCACTCATGCCTTTTCCCTTTGCAGGTGGGACTCACAGGCAGAACATACTGAGATTTAAGAAGACAGTCCAAAGCCATAATTCAGTTTCATGATGAAGTAAAGACATGTCCTCCCCAGCAAACAGGGATGACCTTTCCCCTGAACCACCATTTAGATTTATGCTTGTGACAAGCAACAATCTTTTCCTATTTTTTTTCTGCTCACAATGATACAAAATAGAGTTGGACAAGCATAGAAACAAGAGATTGTATAACACAGCTGCCCTGCAGTGTTTTCTGTTATAATTTTTAAATCAATAAGTCCAGAGAGCAGAATAAGCACTGCAGCTATATCCACTGCCAGACACTGGCAATCCATAGGTACAGTAAATGACATTAATGAAAGAAGAATCCAATCAAAAAGCACTATACTGAGGTTTATCAAAGCACAGTGAAGCTTTTTTTTTCCCTAGTCCAGAACAAAGAGCACCTCAAGGCTGGTGCCTGACTGACATTGCCAGGTTAAGATCCCCATGATCAAACATAAGCCTCGATGGATAGGTGAACAGAGAAATACAGGAGATGGGGAGTTAGTGCCTGACAGTGAAAAAAGAAGCCAAGGAGAGATCTAAACAGTTTCAAAAGATCAAAACCAGAGCCCAGAAGACAAATGAGGCCACAGCATGTTAAACGAGGCAAGTGAGTTTGGAAACATTTGTGTGTTAACTTTCTAACTAGAGCTCAGCTCCAAGGCAGAAGTGTTAAACAACCACCTGAGCAGAATTTGTAAGGAAACAGCATACAAGCTAAATCATGGAGGCTGCATTTAGATGCATGCAATAAAACTGTCAAGATTTTAGAAGTCTTGTTAGATAAATCAGATGCTTTTTGTCTAAATGCTAAATGAGGATCAGTAAATCACATTTCCTTTTCAGGAAGTACTGGCAGTATTTCAAGATGTATTTAACTAATCTCACAATGTGTGGGTTTTTTCCTTGGTTAATCTTCTATGAAAAGGAACTATTAGGAAATCAAAATATTATGGCTAAGCCTTACTAATTGCTCCTAGGCACAGAAAGGTAAAACCTCTTTCACCTCACATGTGAAAAAGGTGAGAAATAGGAAGAACTTAGGAATATAAAACAACAGAAAATAAAAATAAGAGATTGGAATTCATTCCCTTCATGCTGCTCAATAGCTTTCTGTATATATATATATATATAGACTTAGTTCAGATCTCAGTAAATTTGGGAGTAAATCCTTACCACATTAGTGGTAGAACACATCTATTAAAACCTGTGTAAATCTTTACACAGAACTCAAAAGACTAGAAAAGGGAAAAGGCAGTAGAATTGCTCAGTCTCCTGCCCATCCAGACTGGATGGAGGCACTGGCTGGTACCTGTCCTCACTGAGCATATCCTGCTCCTGCCTGCTGTACTGGATGGATGGCTCTGCTCCAGCTGCAGGCACCAGGCAGGGTCCTCTCCTTGAAACCCTGGGAGCATAAATATTCAAGCCTAGCTGCTCCAGCAGAGACCACCAGTGTTTCATGAAGTCAAGACTTCCACTTTCAGAATAGTTTAGGCACAAAACTCCCAACTTTCCAACAAACTCAAAACCCAGAAGTAGTCAAGCTTTGGATTGGGAAATTCTTATGCTTCCCAAATTTTGTCTAAAATATTAATTACCTCTAGAAAAGTGCACAGATTTGGTAAAGTAACTCCAGAATTAACAGACTCAATCTGGCTGTAAGATTAATGTCGGGTTTGTATTTTTAGAGAAATATTTTAAAGCAACCACAAAGATTCATCAGGAGATACCTAAAATCAGACAGAAATCCAGTCCAGTGTCTTTCTTAGTAGTGATCATTACAGTGACCTCCTCCTGATCCAGTCCCACAGCTTTTCCAAGATAATTGGGTGCCCAGAAGATATATATTTAGACTGTTGTTGTGCTCATAATTTATGTGAACAAAATACAGAGTCCCTTGATCTTCCATTACATTTATTCTGCAGTATATACTGCAGGGGGAAAAAAGGGCTTGGAATTCAGTAAATCATTAAAGTACATATATTCTGAGAATATAAAGCATTTAATGTTAATATGGTAGAAATTAGTAATTTCCTTCTATAAAATGACATGTAACCAACAAGTGGAGAAAGGGTAGATGCAGTATGTTATGTATGAGAACTGACATCTTCATCTGTGCTGCAGCTACTGCATTTCATCTTTACAGAGTGCTGAGAAAACAAGAGGTTATATAACTTAGTGAAAAGCTGAAAGGGCCAGTGACATTTTAAATCTCACTCTGTGAAAATCAATTGCAAGATTGAAAAGAAAAAAAACCTCTTCAGGAACCAAAATCTCCATCCCATAATACATCCATATATATGTACACTTTTAAATAAAAAAAGAGCAATGAGACTTTGAAGAAAAAGGGAGAGTGGGAGGGAACAGGAAGGACAGGCAGAGCAGAGAAGGAACAGAATAATCACAGATCATTTCAAGATACTGCCATGAGGAAACACAAAGACAATTTATTTTGATGGTGTCCTTTTGATTCTGCTTATGCTAAATAGTATGTAGGTAACATAGTAGCAATTTCCAACATGGAGCTCAGTAGGAATTAGAAGCCAAACAATCCTCCCATATATAAAAAGCCATATGCTTTTCAACCTGGAAACACAAAACAGTCCTACTTGGATCAGTCTTCACTTTTCTAAGGGAAAATGGCCTCATCAAAAAGATTTAAAGCTGTGATTGGAAGCAGATGAGGAAAAGTCAACAGACCTAATTTATTTTCCAGTTGCCTAAGCAAGAAAAAACAAAAAACAATGATACTGACCCGGGAACCATAAAAAGAATCTCTACATTCCACAAAAATTGATTTTTTAATATTCACAATGATCCCTCTCACTTTTTATCCACTCAAACATGGGTCACCACGAACAAAAATGATCTGGTAATTCTCATTTAATTCATAGACAAGTGAAGTGAACTTTCAGAGAAGGAAAGCAAAAGAAGACATTTTCTGTAGAAGGGGTGTAGTGGATGAAAAGAACCCCATTCAAAATATGCCCAAAGAACATGAAAAGAGAATTCACTGAATGAGTGCTGAATTAGAATAATGTTCCTGCTCATCCTGAAAGCAGCTACTGAAGATGTCCACCAGACCAAATGCACCTTTTTAGGCACAAAATTACTTTTGGACCTAGTCCTGGGAGCAAAGGTGAGAGCTGCACAAGCACATAGAGACAAAAGGCACCACTGCCCATGCTCAGCGAAGGAAAACCTTGCACTGAGGGGAATGCCAACAGTTAAAACTCTTGCTTGATCATCAGCATCAGCAAACTACAAGCATTTTGATGAGCTGGTTTGTTATAAAATCAAAGCTGACCCTTAAGCACAGCAAGCTGGCAAAACACAAACCTGCCCTAACAGCACAATGCTTCTTACAGGTAAAAAAGAGCAGTTTATTTTACCAATAATCTTTGCGTGATAAGGACAGCTGCCAGCTGAACCTGGCATTTGCTAGACTTGCTTTCACAAGAACACTTTTTCCTCCCAGAATTATATTTAGTATCTTTTAGAAACATAAATATAAACATAAAGAAATGTTCACTGCATTTTGTTCAGCCATTTCAGGATTTCTCCCCACTCAAACAGCAGCAGCAGAATTTTAATGACTGGAAAAATGCAGCAGGCTTGTAAGAGAATATTGTACTGCAGCAAATCACTGCTTCTGTAGGCTTCCTTCCCTGTAACTCTGATCTCCTAAATCTGTTACAGCACCGGTACATATTTCTGTAAAATGCGGCTCCTAGCAGAGATTAATTAGGGAAAAAAAAGGGCTTGAGAACTTCTTAATCAAGTTCTACAGTTACAATACCTAGGAAAAAGCTTAACCAAAAGCCCCAAAGCAGATTTTTACATCACCATGTCTTTGCATCCATACAAATGGCCCGTGATTCAGGACATGAAGGCTCAGCAGACAGTGAGTGCTGTCTTTCATCGGGATGACCCAGTAAAACCACAGCAAGTCACCTGCTTCCCATGCTGAGCTCTCTCCTGATTCCTCCTCACGCTCCCAGCAAGCAAATGGCACTACTCTGAAGATCCCCTCCATCTTAACCTCCTTCTTTTTCTCTAATACTTCTCCATTCATATTGCTTCACTACCTCCATGATTTCAGGACTAAAGGAACACATAAGAAACATGTAGATATGAAAATTCATAGAACTGAGCTAAGCCACTTCAATAACTATTTTCACATGGACTCCTCTCTGCCAGAGGTTTTTTATCTTTTTTTTTTTCTTTAAGAAATAAAAATGGATGGAGGAATAATGTAAGCAATCAGATTTTGGAAAGCTTCCAAGAGCAAAAATGTCAGGAAACTACTGCAGATGCTGTAACCTGCGCATTTCAATCAGGAATACAAATAATAGCTTAAAATATATTTAAACTAGCTGTTCACAACACTGATAAGAAATCCCTTCCATTTTGTTTCTCAGGCCTTTATTTGAGCAGCTGTTTGAAATGATCACCCCCTGACAGAGGCCTTCACTCAGAAAGGCAGGGCTCTATCACAAAACGTGTGGCCAAAAGACATGGGTCATCCCTGCCTTGTCATTTCAAGTTGTCTCCCTCTTGCTCTAGCATACTGCTTTCCACCCTGAAGGCCCATTCTGAGTGTTCCATGCCTTCTGCAGCCTCCTCTCCTCTCCCTCTCCTGGAAGGCAAACACAGACACCTACCTGCATGTAGCATCTGGCACGATCATGGCCTGTTTGTGGGCTTTTTTCTTCCTGTTGCTTTCTTCCTTACAAATGGCTTTAAAACAAAAGCTACCCCTCTGTTAATGTTATAATGTGGATATGCCTTTATAAACCACCTAGAATTGTTTTACCCATTAACCTGCTTATGAGAAAACGAGAGAGCCTTAATACCAAAGCATGAAGTTGGAAGCATCTTTGTCAGGATGCTGCCAGCAGTCTTAAAGCAAAAAGCCTGTTTCAGAAACCGTGGGCACTTTCACATATCATATACCAAAAAGGAAAAGCTGTTTTTAAATATTCCTAATCTCAGCAAAATAAGACCCGCATTAAGAAATGACAGCAGCATTTAAAAACCATTTTTCCATGGCGTTCCTCTAATACCAGGAATGCTTGGCTAAAGCAATTAATTTTCTAAGTGCCTTTCTCAGCAACCACTTGCCATGACACTGACGTCAGCCCTTCTCAGGTCAGGGGCTGTCTGTCACAAGGAGAGTTTATCTCTTGTCACTCAAGTGTTGTTGGTGCCTTCACAATTGCTTCACTCAAGAGACTGCTTAATCAGTGCCATTATTTAAGATGCAATTCAGCTCTAAAATTAATAAAAGAGAAGGTTGAACATTTCCTTCTTCAGGTGCAAGTCTCTATTCCCTTTGTCCTATGACTCGAGACTGCCAAGGAGGTCACATTATCACTGAAGCCAACTCCCTTCATCAAAACTGTTAGGCTCATCAAGGAACCTCATCAAGTATTTGAGGTTTTTTACCCCTAGATACTCTGTGGAGAAGGAAAGCTTCTGCTTTTCCCTACCTCTCATCCCATTTCCTGTCCCTCCTACCAAATATACCAGGGACAGACTGAAATGAAAACCCTTGGAGGCAGTTACCTTCCCTCATCACAAGCCATCTCACTTCTCCTTCAGTGACTCATCCAGGGCAGTCACATAAATAGGAATTCTCCAGGTTTTCTGCAAGTCACATTTTATCTTTCACGCTCTTCACTTTCACCAGCAGTTGTTGCATGTACTAGCTAGTTCTCAGAGTCATCCTGACACATGAGATGTGAGGAAATAGAAAACCACAACATTTTATCAGGGATAACAGGCTTGTGGAACTGCAGTTTTAAAGAAACTTTGCAAAAGGTTTCTGCCTAATAAATCCTATGAATCACACTGTGAAGTTTTAGAGAACAAAAGGGTTTTAAACCTGTTGGAAATTGGGGAACTGTTGTATGTCTCTTTTTCTGATTACAGGAAGGATAGAAACACTGAAAGTCATCTCTGAAAGGAGGAATATACCCCTAATTTCCCAGAAGAAAACCAGTTTGAGATATAAAAAACTTCTTGCATTGACAAGAAGTTGATCATTCCCTACAAATATGGCAGGGAAGCAAAGCAACACCAGGGCTGTTAGGAAGCATCTCTGAAGTTCAGAAAGCAGGTGGCTAAAAGTAACCATTTGAAACAGCTAGGCAATTTATTCCCATTTAGCTGTCATTTACAGGAAGAGTGAATATAAAAGTAAAAACTAACTTAAGATGATGTATCATTGACAACACCTAAACCTGTTACATTTAACGTTATGTAAGAGTGAGCCATCCTTGTGACAAGTGTC
The DNA here is from genome assembly GCA_013400495.1 of Nicator chloris. Classification (NCBI taxonomy): domain Eukaryota; kingdom Metazoa; phylum Chordata; class Aves; order Passeriformes; family Pycnonotidae; genus Nicator; species Nicator chloris. Next base: position 118,665 of record WAAE01005438.1, on the reverse strand, counting down.
TTTTAAAGCAAAGCTTCATAAAAAAAAAAAAATGAAAAAAAGCATTTAGGTTTCTATTTGATTCCTGGCTTCTGTAATAAAATTAATGTTCCAAAGCCCATAGCAGTAAAATATACAGTAAAATCCCAACAGTGTTTATTTTAAACGTTTTGGCATCCTAGTTGCATCTTGAAATAAAGGTTTCAGTTGGGAACATACTGACTCCTAGTTTAAATTTTTGTTCTAGAAGTGGCATCTAAGGGACATGTATTGTATTTCAACACTTTAAAAAGGTTGAATGCAAATTTAGGAACTGATATTAGCAATGACCTTAGGTTTCACCATTTGCCTTTACCAAAACAGCACTGACCATTAAGATCACCTTCAAAACAAACCAAATCACATTATGTAGCCCATGGTGTTAACACCTCTGCTATTATAAAACATTAATAATGCAGTTTTGTTTTTCTGCAATGGTACCATTTTTTCCTGTCCTTTCAAGGAGAATACATGGACAGCCTTACAACTGACACAGGCCCTGTCCATTATTCTTCCTCACTTCCACCTTGTAAACTGTCAGATCAAATTTCTTCATCTTGAAATTTATGAAGCAGAAGCATATCATTAGAAAGGCTCATTTCCTAAATTAAATGGTTAGCTAACATCCTTCTCTGTATTGCATAAAGGACTTAAAAAGAAAAGGTACCCAAATAAGAACTAGCTATTAAAAAAATTAATAAAAAAGAAGAAAAGATTAAACCACTCATGCTGCAATATTTTCAGTTTGGTATTTTCTAGGAAGCTCTACTGCTTGCACACCCAACCCTAAATTGCATGGTATCCTCTCAAGCAGATGGGTTCCACTGCAATTTCTCTTGTTCCTTCATAATGTAAAAGGTACAGAGAGGTATAAGCACTAAGGCACGTGCTCATAAATGAGAGAATACAGTTGGGCAGAAATTATTGTCTAGAAATGTGGAGCAGAAGAATGTCCATTGTCTATTGTAAGATCTACTGATGAATGCAGGAACACCAGAAAACTGATATGGCAATGACAGCTCTCCAGTAATCTAGGCAATGCCTAAACTCAGCTTCCCACTTGGGAACTTACTGCACCACTGGTCAGAATCCTCCCAGCTGAAAAGCTACATTTCCTTCTCCATGTTTGCCCCTAAACCTCCACATCTCCACCAAGTGGGTGGAACACTTTCTTTGAAACATGCAGTGAATCCACTGTGCTCAGTTCCAGATCTTCCAGCTTCAAGAACTTGTGTGCAAGGAAACTAGATAGCACTTTAAAGGCTAAGAGGCACAAATAAGCAAATAAGAGAAAAAGCTGTGTACTGTGATATTCATGGCATGGACGCTACAGTTAATTTTGTCTTAGCAACAGTTTTAGCACCAACCTTTCAGGAAAATGAGTGTGCATATGTACCTACACTGCTTTGGAAGGCAAAGCTTTATCAAATATATTGGCTCAGTTGGTATTTTCCAAGTTCAGCAGATAAAATGTGAAGTACCGTATTTCTTTCTCATTATTTACATTGACATGTTTCCTGTGCATTCAGGAGGAACATTTAGATTGAGACCACTGAAAAAGTACAAGATGTCTCCCTGTTCTGTTCTCTGCAGCACAAATCTTTCTTTTCAGCAGTTTTCTCTGCTTTGAAAGGCAATGCAATCAGATTCTGAGCTGTAGAATGGAATTACTATTTCAGGCCGTGAATTGCACTATTCCTATTTAGAGGAACATCCTGTGTTCAAAAGCACTGAACAGCCAGAAACACCTATTGAAATCAATGCTAGTTAGTGCTCAGAACCAAAGCTAAGTAATTTTTTTTTTTACACTGAATGAAGAGTTTAATTTCAGCATCCAAAATATTAATTCAGTGTTAACCTTCAAACTCACGGATTTGAGTTTGGTTTTGTTCACAGAGTAAACGCCTTTGCCTCCATCTTTAGCAGACAGTTGCTAACACCTCCACCTGTGAGTGGAAAATCAATAATGAACTGAAAATCAGTAACAAGCAAGTCAGAACATAGGAGGGCTACTGTGCCAAACCTTCCTGCTCTGCACATCTAAAACATCTTCCACTGCTCTTCGTCTTCTGTGGTCATATTCACCATCAAACACAAGCAGAAAAAGCTAAAGACAAAACAGAAGCCACCAGCCACACAAGGCGGCTAACTGGGACAGAGAGCCGTTCTGGAAAGTGACACCCACAATTACAAAGCCCATTTTCTTTTCTCTGACTGAAGTCTAATGGCTGCTATGACCAATTTGGGGTTTTGTCATAAATCAATGACATTAAATAAGGATCCATTGACATGGAATGTGTGGTCTGTCTAATTAAGACAAATTGAACTGTGAGTCCAGGATGCAGAGATAGAGGCTGCCAATGTGGTACATGGACACACAGGTCCTGAGCTTTCCTTGGAACACCATATCCCTCCTCACTCCCCAACAAGCCGTATTTGAAACAAAGCTGGGTTGTCACAGGTCTATTTAATAGTAAATCACTGGTACTGAGAAGCTCCCACCATCTCTGCACATCCATTTTCACAACACTTGTATTTCCTGCCATTGTTCTTTAACCTTCTCTCTTCTCATGTTCATAGCTTCATATTTGACCCACAGCTCCCCAAACCACCACCAGCCCCTTCGAGTGTCCTCTAAAGCTTCATGTCCTGGAAACCACCCACAGGTGAATGATATCACGACATACCAAGCCTCAAACCTGTCCCCTCAATGGACACAGAGAGGAAGAACCTAGTGTAATCCAAGCTGATCCCTTCATCAGAGATATAATTCATTCCCAGTGCTCATTGCTTCCCCTCAACTCCCCATTTTGTCAGTTGGAAGTGGCATCTGCATACACCAAAGGAACTGTTATCTGCACTTCCATGTCTGCAGAACACCCATCTCAGAAAGAGCAAGGAATCAGGAACCAGCCAAAAGGGGAACATGCATGACAATATGGAGGAGAGTTCAGGTACTATGGAATCTCTGGAGTTTTCACCACTGCTCCTAAGGAAAGGCAGGAGTGATGCTCTGCTAACACTGCATCCTCAAAAGCATCCAGGAAGACAGTAAATACCATGCAGCTCCTCTGGCCGGTAGATCTGGCCTTTCACTCCTTTGAATGGACAGGGACACCACAAAAGTATTCCTTCTACCTATGATGGTGAACATACATCTGTCATTTATAAATAGTTTTTCTCTTTGCATCTTCAGTACATGTGCATCCTCTTTCAGGACAGGTATCCTAGATTAGCAAAGCTTGACTGGCAGTGGGTAAGGCCTAAGTATACACTGTGATGTACTTCTGCTGATATATTTTCTAAACACTTGCAAAAATGCAAGAATGAAAACAAAGCATCACTGTTTCTTTAAGAAACCCTGACTTGGATCAACAAAGAAAGGAGCTACAAAAATCCAGACACTAGTGTCCTGATGTGGCAAAAAAAAAGCAGAAGTGTGCTTGTGAACTCACTGGGGGCTCCTTTGGCACAAGCAAAAGATGACAATGTGAAGACCAGTGTCACTCAGTTCAGGACACAATCTATTTTGACACATCCTACATTAGGGCCAAATTCTTGTACCAGTGAAAAGAAGCAGAACCATTTTCCTGATGCAGCACTGCACTCATGAGGCTGGAACTGAGGCTTGCACTTCTGTAGGCACACAAAAAAGCAGCAGGTGACAGTAGGGCATGTGACACATTCTCCCTGCTGCCATGAACTGCTCTGATCAAGGCTGGACTCTACAGCCAGACAGGAATGTTCATTGCAACCTCACTAGTCCATTTGGCCAGGAATATGAGACTGATAAGTAACCGCAGGCAAATTCATGGACTTTAAGATTTTAAGCCCTATCTAAGCCCTGGTTAACACCCCTTTATTTATTCACCATATTACTTGGAGAGGAGAAAGAGAATCAGGCTCATTTGTGGTACCTGGTAGAGCTATACCAGAGGAATAAAGCTTGGCCATAGGTAGGAATGAAAAGTTAAAGTTTTGTCACTCTGTCATTGAATTTTGCAAAAAAAAACTGTCTATAACTCCAAATATAGGCTGTTCATAAATCTTCCATAGCAGAGAAGCAAACAAAGACAAGTAATAAAATATCTGCCTTTGCAAACTGAGAGATAAAATTAAATAATAGCTGAGTAAAAATCTGAATAACTGGATTTTTTTAATTTATTCACCACCTTGTGTTATGTGCAGGGTGATATGACCGTTCTATAGCAACACCATGTATATTGCATCCCTAAATATTGGGAAGAACTCTAAAGATTTCACAATTCTACCTTTAAACCTAATATTTGCATAGTAAGGACACACCCTTCTGCAATGGGCAAACTTTGGTTTTTCTTTAGTCTGACTGGTCCACTCTGCCCTCCCTTGCACTCTACCAGGTCAGGCAGTTGATTTTCTGATGGGTACTGTGAATTCTCAGAACGGTTAATACTTTACACCAAGGGAACATTGGACTTCCAAACCCCATTGCAAGCACAGGCAGAAGCTACATGCACTTGCATGTAAGGTTACGTGAAATTAATCCTTTCTATCTTATATTTTTAATTGGGTATTCCACTAATTTTTTTCAATGCTTCTTCACTGTAAAGTTGCTCTTCATATTTTGCACAAGTTTTAAGTGATCACACGTATTGTACTGGTCCTCAACAGAATAATACGTTTTGGCACCCGTACATTATCACTTTTCTTTGTCTCTATTTTATTTCTCCTACATATCCTATGTCTTATTTCTTCATAACTTTTGTCTTTGTTCTTCTCATTCTCATGTCTCATTTATTTTATTGCATTATTATTTTTCTTTCCATTTTCCTTTCTCAGTAGACTGCTAAAAAAAGTTTGCAAGTACTTTAGTTTTACAATGTCCTAAAACTATTTTAGGGATGCTTTAGAAAATAACCTCAACTGATGAAATTTTTTGTGAACCTCTGCAGGAACGTTTTTATGCCCTGTCATGATAATGTTGCATAATCAGCAGTAAGAGAGCATCATGTGGACATGGACATGAATTAAATTCTGCCTGCACTGGCTACAGAGAGGGCTCAGGCTGACATTAAAAGACTTGTCATCTCTTTTCTGTGTGACAGTCCAGAAGAATCTTGTGGGAATGCAGTTGCCCAGAGAAATGGGGTATCAATGTCAGAACTGGAACACTTAAAAAAAAAATACATTTGGAGAAGGCCCAGATAAAAGAAAGGGCTAGAATTTATAATATATGTAGACAAAGGTGTTTTTCTTATTCTATTGCATTACTATGGCAAAGCCCTTCTCTTCATGGCATGTTTTGACAGCTTGCCTCCCAATTTTCCCCATTCCAAATGAACCAGTAACACAAAGTAGAACTGGACCTGGCAGCCTGTTAGCATGGCACCCAAGCAGAAACTTAAAATGTCAGCTGTATTCAAGAGTGCAGGGAGAAGTGGCTCTTCACAGAAACATCTCTGTTGGAAAAGATTCAAGAAAACATAACAGAAGAGCAAAGAATGTCTTTGTCTACAGTCTAATTGGCTTAATTACACTACTGTAGGGCTGCTTTCTTCTGCTACATCTACAATCTTTTAAATACATCCAGGGATGGTGACTCCATCTCTTCCCTGGGCAGCCTCTACCAATGTTTGGACAGCTCTTTCAATAAAGAATTTTTTCCTAATATCCAGTCTAAAAGTCCCCTGGTAAAGCTTGAGGCTCATTTTACCACTTGTAACTTGGGAGAAGAGACCAACACCCACTTGGCTACAGCCTCATCTCAGGGAGTTCTTGAGATCAGTAAGGTTTCCCCCAGCCTCCTTTCCCTCAGGCTAAACAACCCAAGCTCCCTCAGCTGCTCCTCCTCAGCCTCGTGCTCCAGACCCTTTCTCCAGCTCCCTTGCCCTTCCCTGGACATGCTCCAGCACTTCCATGCCTTTTTTGAAGCAAGTGACCTAACACTGAACACAGCACTCGAGGTGTGGCTTCAACAATGCCCAGCGCAGAGGGACAATCCCTGCCCTGCTCCTGCTGGCCACACTCTTGCTGATACAGGCCAGGATGCCATTGGCCTTCTTGGCCACCTGGGCACACACTGGTTCATGTCCAACCCCTGTTGCCCAGCCCTCCCAAATGAGTTAATGAAGAAGTCTGTATTCACTGACAGTTTGCCACTGGAGTGACAGAAAATTATTGGAAAGCCCTGTATTTCTCATTTTTTAGAGGTTAACAACAAATACTTCCTATTTTCTTAAACAATAACAAGTGTGAGATTTGCTTTTGCTATATTTTTTGCATTGTTTTCCTCAGTTCTAGTGAAAAAACAACAAATACTGCAGTAAAGTGATTAGCCTCGGAGAAAACATTTTATTTTAGAAAAAGCCACAGTAATTTTGACTTCAGTGAAAACTGTCCTTTGGCTCCTTTCCCTCTCTTAAGGAACTCTGAGAACCCTGAATATAATTACTGAATATATATAGATATGCTTTCCTGCATCTAATATGAAGTAAGCAAGTGAACTGCATTAAAATACAATCTATTTTCTATTTCCAAACAGGCACACAAAGGAAGACTCCATTCCAGCAATTCATAATAAGGGCAACACAAAATGGGGCATATTCTCAAAACTGAACAAAGCTCTTCATCTTCTATTTTTTAAAGATACTGGAAAAAAAATGAGAATCTTAATTTTATCAGTTTCTATTAACTCTCCAGCATTCATATATTGAGAGTTAAATTCAAATACTCCTCTCAATAAAAACATCCAAGAAACAGACCTTGTAGTATTTTTGCATTTCAAGATTTAGCTGATTTTGCACCAACAGCATTTCCCATTCTCTACAACACATCCGGGTTCTTCCAGAAGCTATCATATCAGCTTAACAGTAACTTGAATTATATGGCTACTGTGAGAGAAAAATAAGTGTAATATCTTGGTTTCCTTGTTATTTCATTCCTGAGAATCTAGCAAATGGCAATATTCCACACTAGAGCATTACTTATTCTGAAAAACTCTTTCCTGTAATTCTTAAGTTTGTAATTCTTAAGTTTTTTTCTGTGCCCTTCAGCCTGGATCCTATGGCCTGACAAGGACCTGCTGGGATGAGCAAGAGAGGCTGAAGGAACCCTAAGTTTATGCATTTTACAAGGAGAAATGCATAATTTTAAAATAACATCCCTCCTTCAAAATCCTTTTAAATTTCTTGTCACAATTCACATATCATTAGACAGGTCTAACTGTGAGCAGGGATCAAATTCAGATCCAAACTTTAAATAAATTCTGTGCAAGTGAATAATGGCTACCTGCACAGACACTGTTGGCAATTAAAGGTGACAAATTATCGCTGCAGAAAGAAGTAGCTTGAGGTCAAAATCTCATCACTGTAGAAAATCATAATCACAGTTTTGCTTTTCAACAGAAAAAAATGTCTATGCCTATTCCTTGTCAAGGTAGAAGTTATATTAAAAAAAAAGAAATCAGACAATGCCAGCATAAGTCTTCTAATTCTGTGACAATCAAGTTCAGTATTTCCCTTTACAGCCAGTGTCATCCTTTCTTTTTTTTAAGAGCAAAAGAGAGCAAGTTGATTTCAAATGAAGCATCACTGGAAACACAGGATTTGGGTGTCTCTTTTTCCCTGAATGTCTGAAACATAAGCTATGGTGGGGTACATGCTGGTATGTTGCATCAGTAAATTATTTTGATTATATTCAACATGCTTGGAAACGTAAAAAGTATTTATCAAGGCAATACATCTTAATTGCAGATGTTACAGAGTTTCTAGAAGGTGTAAGGAAGATCAGTGTGGAAAAATCAAATGATGACTGACTTTTTGAAATGGTAGACAGTAACAAATACTGGGAAAACAAGTGTGGAGAACTGAAAAGGTGTAGAGTGGTGTGGTGGTTGGTCCCACCTGGCAGCCAAGCAACCACCTAGCTGCTCACTCTGTCCATTGCCAATGGGACATGGGAGAAAATAGGAATAGTGAGAATGAGAAAACCTATGGGTAGAAATAAAGACAGGGAAATCATTAACCAAGTACGACTGCAGGGAAAACAGCCTCACTTCAGGGACATTTAATTTACTGTCATTAAGCATAAATATTTAATTAATGATTCATATATTGGGAAAGAAACAAAAGAGGAAAAAAAAAACCCTTCTCTCTTCTCTGCCACAACCTTATTCCAGACCACTTTCCTTGTCCTTTCCTTTCTTCTGCTCCAGCACAGGCCTTCCAAGGGCCATGGTCCTTTTGGGAGAGCACCTGCTCCAGCATGGGCTCACCAATGTGCCACAGTTCCTCTGCTGTGGAGCACCTCCTTCTGCTCATTGATATCTAACATGAGAAGGATCAGATTTTTTTATGATAAGGTTTTTATCTGATACAAAAATAAGCTTTATCTAGAGGTTTTTAAATGTCTTAGATTTATACTGATAACATTTGTTACCTTTTCTTTTATTCTATCATTAAAACATTCCTATAAAGTGCTATTGCTCAGCTTTATCTTTATACTTACTTTAATACATATTAATAACAGAAAAGAACTCTAGACAAATGTATTTGATGGCTTTGGCTATCTGTTTTCAAGATCTGTTTAGGAAAATTGTAAAGTTTGAGGAACGGCTTGTAAAACAGTTTTTTCAGTCGGGTCTTCTTTTCCCCCATCCCTATTCCAGTTTCATCTTGCAGCTTTTAGCTTCAGCTAGAAGAGGAGAGAAATGCCTCACAAAACTGCAGGTAGCTAAGTCTGCACATCCCAGGGTGGATTGGCCACAGACCTCTAGGCTCCACAGGGTACTTCTTTCAGAAGTTTATTTCACTGGCTTCTTGTGGAGCTCAAAGCCCATCTGAGCTCCTGCTGCACACATTTATATACACAATTTGGTGGTGTATTAGAGAAGATTGAGGGATTTTGAAATTCTTGATTTTCATTGAAAGTAAAACACAGATTAGTTGTGGGACACTTTTACTGCAACAACCTAATCTTCCAGTAAATCTGATACAGTCAGGCTGTACTCTGACAGTATTTGAGTTACCAAAGGCATGAAAGCAATGGTGACAACACTCCAGAGTACTGCCTGAAAACAGCAATGGGAAAATTCAGGTATTGAACTAGAGCTACTTCAGCTGGCAGTCAAGCAGACTCCTGAGGATTTCAATGGTTGTGCGATTTACATTCTTATCAATTTCCAAATAGCTTCTCCCATAAAAACAAAGTCTTAAGAACATGCCTGCTCCTTAACTTTCCCATACACAGCTAAATCTAACAATTAATCTCAAGCCAAAACTACTGCAGAACGTAAATCTGGAACACATTTTGGATATCAATCAGGATGCTTTTAGAGGCAGCGAATCCCAAAGTGTGCTTCAACAGTGCACATCTTTCTGCACAGTTTCCCAGAGGCCAGAGCACCCCACAGTAGCTGCAGGAGAGGAACTGGAGGTAGAGGCAGACCTAACACCACCTGCCATGACATATCTAACCAGACAACTCAGGCAAGGCCTTCCAAGAGCTGTGAAGCTAACAGAGAGGTTCAAGGTCTGATCAGAGATGTGCTGACAGAGACATCCTGAGCATATGCTGGCAGGCTACAACACACATTACAGCATGTTGTTCGTTCTTTGTTGCTCAGAATCAGTGGCTCTACCTCGGCCTGACTTGGCTAATAAAAAGGTACCAAACATTCAGAAAAATCCCTGCAGCACAGCTGGACTGAGCAGCATGTTTGGGAGCAGTGATCCCATTTCTCACCCTGTTCAGCAATAGGCTCATGGAGTTTGTTTCCTCAGCTATTGTCAGTGACTTCAAAATTGAAGAGCAGCTGATATGAATACACGCCATACATGGGAAGTTATAAGTTCAAGAACAACTGGAATCAATGCTTCTTCCAGACAAGAAAATGACACCATGCAAGTACCACAGCACTGACCAACCTCAGCTGCAGAGACACAAACACTTACAGCAACACATGTTCAGAGAACTGAACGATACAGTACATCAGCCAGGATCAGGCAGATCTGCAAAATTCCAGCTTCTTTCCACCAGTAACACCATCCTCCTTACCTTTCCTCTGCCAGGAGATCAGCTCTACCACAGGTCCCAGCTGGGAGTGCAGCAAAGTCACCAGCTCCTTCCTAAGGGCCACATCAAACACTGAGCTCAGTCCAGCCCTACTTATCCAAGGAACGCACACCTTTGTTACAGCAACTGGTTTACAGGTATGTGTGCTGCAAACAGCAGAGAACAGAAAATCCATCTAGAGCACACTCTTACGCAAGCTTGGCTTTGCTGACGTAGAGGATGACAGCATAAATCTAAAAACATTTTCAGCTTCTCTTTGAAGAGAGATTTCCTTTCTCAGCTAGCACTATTTATTCAGTGCAGCAGAGTCACTGGGTTTAAAAACAGGATGACTCATACTTGTTTAGATGTTTATAAGTTATGTGCAGTTACGGAAGACGTTTGGAAAAAATGTCAGGAAGGTTTAAGTACTGTTCTTTGAAGGTGCGGTGAAGTGATAGCTAATGTATTAATTTCTGAGAGCAGCTAGTTGAGCACTAAAATCAAAGTGACTTGGCCTTTTTCTTCATCACTATCAGTGTACACCTCTAGCTAACAAAGATCTTTTAAATAGAAAACAGAGAGTTTTATAACAGTGTGCAGTGCTTAAACACATAGAAAACATGATATGGATTGTCTTGACATTACAGCCTCAAAAATGGCATCTCAGCACTGGCATTTTACAGCAAAGACATACAACTATGGCTGATAGGACTGTAGGGTTGATGTAATAATGCTCAAATAACCCAAAAGAGGGTTGTTTCTTCTCCTGTCTGTATAATTAGAGTAGCACAATTTATCTACCACACACAGTGGTAAATATTAAGAAAATATTATTATTATTATATATTATAAAATTGTTATCACTAATGGCTTTGGTTTCTCTATTTAACTTGGATACCAAGGGCAGAAGAAGAAAGTACTGTCATGCCATCCACTACCAGCTGCTCTTGAACTCTGCTGCTCTGTACTCATGACAACCCACAGAAGGTAAGACAGACAGAGAAATAACTTTTTATGCCATATGGAAGTCTTTCTTCTTTTTACTCACTGTAGGATCTCACTGAGTCCTACTCTACACCTTTCCCTATCCCATAGAAAAGGAGGCAAAGCAAAGCAAGTGCATAGCACACCCCAAGCTAAATCTCCTGTTCTCTACCCTTCATAAAAGCTAAGTAAAGACAAACTAATAAGAGGATAATTAGTTACAATTTGCACAATTTTGTCACCAACAGTAAAAGAACCTTTTCTCAAGATTAAAGGGACTGGAAAGCCCTATGCAAAACCTTTCTTGACTTTTTCTTCTCAGGGGAATTTTTGCAAAGCTTCCTTCCAGTACCTCATGCAAGGATGTGATTATATATTTTAATTTACTTTCTCTGTAATTAGTCTAAAAAGCTGGGTCATATGAATATTTAAGCTACTTTAATTTGAGCAAATCTTCTACAGGGATATACATTATAGGAGTTAGAATTTGGGGCACTGAACTCAGTATGCCCACTGGTTTAAGAAGCACTAAACAGCCTTGGAGGATGGGCAACTGCAAATGAGATTCTGATTCTCTCCACCCCAAAGAAACCAAGAATTAACACATTTGCTTAAATTTACAAAAGGTCTGTAGAGCAAGTTCTCAGAATAGCATTGATATCATACATAAGGATTTGGTCAAATGTTCACCTATCAAGCAGAAGCAATAATTTAAAGGAGTTGTACCTCTGCTGTTGAGATGTGATAATTCACCACAATGCTCTCATAAACTGTGTTAAACTAATTTATCTTCCTTTCCCCTAAAACAGATCATAAACACTCATATCTTTCAGTAGAGGGGACACCAATATTTTGAACAACTTTGTCCCGTAAGGAAACAATTTTCTGAGAGCAAGGCTTCCTGGCTGAATACCAACCCAGCTGGCAGATGATAGCTGGTTGTTACTCAGTGCCCACTGTACAGAGAGCTGAGTGCCTGCTTCCACTTGCACTTGGATCCTCTGCCCTACGAGCAAAGTAAAACTTTGCCAGATTCGTTGGTTTTCCTAAACACCACATCAGCAGTGAAGGCAGCAGAGGCACATGCTCCCACAACACTGATCCTATTTAGGATTGAGAGGGTTAAGAATTTCCTCTAATTCACTGTCTTGGAGAATTACACACAGAAATCACCTAGCCTTGCTCTGAATTGCAGATACACCAGAGTTGCATGGCAAGCAATATATCCACCTTTCAAACAACTATATTGTGATGGAAGTGTTTGCTCATTGCATAGCACAGTCAGGAGTCAGGACTTCCTCAGAGGTTGTAGATTTCTTTTTTTTCTCAAGAGTATTTCAATACTAAAGCAAGATGAGTGCTGTTAATATTCTAAGTTTACAATCTTCTGTTATTGTGTTTGAGCATGAGATAATTATATTACAATTTCACTAAATATTTTCCTTTATGCTCCTGACCTCAAATATTGGCGATATATCTTTCCTTGATCACATTACAATGCCATCACTGTAAACAGTGGAACATGCTGTTTTATTGCACTTCTTGTTCTTCTTTAATAAAATACATTAGTCTAACACTGTATTAATGCATCATTTAGTTTGGTATTTTAAAATTTTAATCTTTAAAAGATTATCAAAACCACATGTTCAAAAATGCTGCAAATCTAGAATCCAACAGCAAGTCTTCTTACCCCAAAATTTATCAACCTAATATTCTTTCAAATGGAACTGTTTATTCCACAAGTCTATTGACATCTGAAATCAAGGAATTTCAAATTAAGTGTCCATTTTAATAAATGAATACACCAGTGTCAGTATATGGACAACTGTCAAAAGTAAAGGATTTGGTTATGCTAAATTGAGCTTGAATCAGATGATGGCTGACTGAAAAAAAACAATCTTAGATAAAAAGAAATTTTAAAAATTGCAGGAAGATTTTTGCACCTGTAATAGAAGAGGAACAATTCCTTCCAACCATTTAGTACTAACAAAAATGTTGATGAAACTGGAGAACTGACATTGTTTAATCCAAAATGAAATCTAGTCTAAAATGAAAACCTAACTTAAAAATGAAAATATAAACCAGGTCTTGCTCAGTATTTACCATTTAACAGGCATTATAGTTAACAGACTTTGCATTTCTATTGATACCTACTTCTACCTTGTGTGCAGCATTAATATGAACATAATATTGATAATGGTATTAAATTCTTTGCTTATAGCTGTATTTTCTGGAACTGTTTGTTAAGCAGTATTACAGAGGAGTATTTCTCCTTATCAGCCAGCCATAAGATGAGCTACTTTTACATTGGAAAAACTAGCAATTTGCTGGAATACACCACATTATAGTCAGGCCTTTTATAATTAGGTCAGTTCTCAGGTCCTCCACTTATTCTCACTTTTAAGTTTCTTGTAAATTGTGACAGGTATTTTTCTTTCCATGCAAGAACTCCAGTGACATTGTCTTTTTATTGTTACACATGGAGGGGGTTCATACTCTGTCACAGATGTGGTGCAACTAATACACATTTCTGTTACCTAGTACTTTATCAATACAGTATTCATGAGATTTTATAAAGATCAACACTAATCTGCCATTTAGCAAGCCTCATCATCAGTAATGGTTATAAGGCAAGGAAGATCCCCCCCCCTACACTTATAACTGACATCCAAGAGAGATTTAAAACAAAAATACAATTTAGGAAAGGCTTTGCTTGAGCCAGTTCCTGTCTGATGTCCAGACTACACAGGTCTAACCAAGCTGGAGCTCAGCTGTGGGCTCTGTGCAAGCTTCAGAAGAGCAGCAGGAGCAGAGCTGAGCAGCACAGCTGTAGATCACGGAATCATTGAACCCTTCTGGTTGGTCTTTGAGTCCAACTCTTTGTTACCCCAGCACTGCCAGGTCCACCACTAAACCACGTCCATAAGTAGCACATTTACATGTGTTTTAAAAATACCTCCAGCAATGCTGACTCCAAGCACTACCCTGGGCAGACTGCTTCAATGCTTGACAACTCTTTCGGTGAAAAAAAAAAAATTCCAATATCCAAATTCCCCTGATGCAGCTTGAGACCATTTCTTTTTGTCCTACTGCTCGTTACTTGGCAGAAGAGACCAACCTCCACCTTGCTACACCCTCCTTTCAGGTAGCTGTAGAGAGTCATAAGGTTTCTCCTGCCCCTCCTTTTCTCCAGGCTAAACAATCCCAGTTTCCCCAACTGCTCCTCATAAGGCTGGTGAATAAACCTCTGCTCAGCCAGGTTTTTAACATATAAAAAATATTTTTTTGTGGTGACCACATGATATGAGAGACACTCAATAGACAGGATGGCAAGGCTTTTTTCAGCATCACAGGCCTGTGGTGTTGGGATGTGGGATTTGCAAAGATTTCTCTTGAAGAGTGCATTCACAGAGTTCAGGACAGGGAGTGTGCTGCTTTGCAAGCCATCTCTTGAGCCATGTCACTGGTGATGGCACAGATAAATGACAGAGACATCCTCAACTAATAGAGACCATGGAAAAGAAATCTATGGATATGCCAAGAGGTAAAGCAGTTGAGCACTCCTCCCCTTTTTGTCTCAGCTCAGCCTTCAAATTTTTCAGGATTACAAGATGTTTCCTTCCTACGCCCTCCTTCCGGACACTCAGGCAGCTCTTAGTTATAGCTCCTTCAGAAAACAAGTCTACCACAGTCTTTCTTGCAGAGAGCTGAAGTTCATACAGTGTCTTGTTTGCTGAGGCACTTCTCCAGCCTGTGCAAAGCACAGACATGCAGATCAGTGTGCATATTTCTCTGTTCACAGACTGTCTCACACTAACGCGCTCCTCACCATCTCAAGGCTACGCTGGCTATAAAAAGAGTTGTGAGGCACCAGCAGCAGGCAGCCAGTCCTGCAGCACATTCTGGCAACCATGGAGCAGATGTGGCTTCAGAAAATGTGTGCCTGCTTTAGATCCTGAGCTTTGGGGAGCTTTGTATATGAGAGAGCACATGGAATAAGAATTAATTAATTTCTCATTAAAAGTTTTAATGACAAAATAGATTGTGCTCACTCTCCTAATACAGCTGGGAATTTATCCTTGTCTCCAACCTGTAGTTTCCCTTCTGGTAATGTTCTGTGCTTGTTTCACACAGTGAAGTGTTTGGTAAAGTCAGCCTTGTTCAGAAGGATAAATCCAGAACAATAAAATAGGTGTCCAGCTCCTAAATAACAGTTTCATCTGCTTTGTTTCACCTTCTGCTTGGCTGGCAGCTAAGTTTATTAACTGTTTATTATTTATTTAAAAAACACAGTCTATTTTTCAGTTACTAGGTGGAGCTCAGGCTTTGGAAAGTTTTACTGTTCTTGTAATGTGTTATTTAAGCACTTCATAGCAGTGGTGGAAAGAAACTAAGAAATAACAGGACACAGAGTGGGAAGTTATGTCCTTCGTGTGTGCCACCGACATTGGATGAGAGGCCAGGATGATGGAGGACACAGGAACAGCAACCACTGTACATGATTTGAGTCTTCCCTTTTGGCACAGTGCTTGCATTGCTTCGTAGTTCAGTCTTCAAGTTCACTCATTTGCTGTGCTGCTTCTGTACAGGCTGTCTGCATAGACACCGAGTCTGAACACTTCATGTTTGAGGTGCACTGTGACCCCTTTGAGAGACGTGTTTAGATTTTCTCATGGCAAATGCAGAGGTTTGGGATCAGTACAAAAACCTACCTCTGTTTTACAAAGGCACTTGAAATTGTCTTCGTACACAAACAAGGTATGCAGGCAAAACACAGCAGAATTTTCTAATGTTTTGTTTGTTGGGCACTAACATACGGACTCCTACGCTCAAAATAATCTATCTCTTACTATAAATTGGGCAAAATATGGGGGAAAAAGATACAGCTTTAGCTGATTCTAGCTTTCCATATTTTCATTTTGCAGTTTAATTAATTAATTAAATGCAGTTAAAATAAAGAAAAACATGGAAGAAAGTCATGAAAATTTTCATAGCCTACCACTGCAAAACTTCTACAAATGTAAATTTTCACCACACTAGTAAGAACTGAAAAAGAATATTTGTGTTGAAAACTTCTTTTACTCTAGTAATCTGAATGTGTATGCACAAATACATAAGCTATTCAGATGTATAAACTAAGCAAAATCCTACAAAAATATCATTACAATATAATATGCATACAGACTTTAAAGCACTAAAGAAGATAACATTGAACACCTAAGTACTTCTGAGCTTTTATCTCCCCCAGGGACTGATCCAAAACCTGCTGACATTCAGCTCTGTTGAGCAGAGTTGATTTGAAGTGGCCTGACCCAGAGAACTGCATGGGTTAGACACTCTCTGACACACCAAGGAAAATGCCCCACTGCAAATCAAAAGATTAAGAGTCATCTCACTTTTCTCTTGGCTCTCTTCTGTAGATGTACAACCAAAACCTTTGGCAGTTCTGTTTTAGAAATAATGTTATTTTTAAAATATCTCTTCAGACCTAGCATTTTGTTGTAATTTTGAAAAAGCTCTAATTAAGAACAAGGAAAAAATGTAAATCAGAGGAGATAGTTTAAAACAGCAATATTTTCAGTGCCTCAAAAGAAGAGCAAAAATATGCCATGAAAACAGTCCTTCAGAAGCACATTATGCTACTTTACATCTTAATACACTTTTCAGTACCAGCACATTTCCTTCTCTCCACATTAAATCAGAGGCTAACTGGCCTTAGTAACTTTAGAAAAGGAAATTTCTTCAATTCCCATGATATCTGGTGAGCACTGGTAATTTCAAACACTTACAAGAGCACATTACACCTGCTTTACTGTTTGCTGCTTTCTCTGCAGGATATAATTTTCAAAGAAAACATAGTAAAATGTTTAGGAAACAAGATGCTGAACAAAAGTAACTTATAGCATTATGAAACTACATAAATAATTATCAGTGCTGATCAAGATATTATAGACAGCTATGCAAATCTCCTTGAAACGATATCACATCATTCTAAAAGATCTATGCCTTATTTGACTGCAAATTAAACACAAAGCAACTACAGGTAAAAGCTCTTGGATACTCCACATATACCCACAGTTCCTGAATACCTGATTTTCATGTAAGTTTCATAACAGCAGTTACACACCTTACTGACTGTGAGAGAAAGGGGCATATGCACTTTACACAATTCACTTGCTAAATGTTTAAACACATTGACATCTTCAACAGAATTAGTATTTCCAAGCATTAATGTTGAAAAGCACTGTAATTGGCAGTTTGTTACTCTATACATCAACAACATGCAAGTAGGTATTAGCTACTACATTTCTATCTTTGAACAAGCATGTGCAGCTGAGCAGTCAAAACTCCAACAGCAGATTCCTGTCTCATCCACCAGGAAGTCACTGTAAATCATGGTGTCAGAGACCAAGCAGCAATCCTGTGTTCCACACCTCAATCAATGCACAGGCTCATCAATATTACATGGACCCTCCTAGCTGCATGCAGAGCCTTAGAAAGGCAGCCAGGCACAGCTCAGCTAAGCAGGTATGTTTGCAACAGAAGAACAAGTGGGGATTTCTTTTTCGGTTTTCTCTTTTTGTTTTTGCCTTAAGTATTGTTTCACTTTCCATTAAACACCAGGCTAAGAAACTCTCTTTCTCTTTGTCAATCCTATTCCCAAGAGTAGCCAAAAACTGGAACTTACAGAGAGAATATAAGAAAAATGGCAAACATACTATTCCTCTGTACTTATCCAGCTGAAAACTGGTAGCTTAAGAACTTGTTGAATAGATCAAAGAGATCATATCTGGACCACTGTGTCTGATCCTTTTTTCAACTTATTTATGCTTTTGGTCCCTGCAAGGACCTGTGGCAATTTACTTCAGTCTGGGTGAAAAATAAGTTCCTCTGTTTCTGCGTCTGGGCCCCATTCCTGGACCTGGGAATATGTTTAGCAGAAACAACACCATTTTCTAAGACCAGCACCACAATCTACCAGCATGCTGATCACACCCCAGCCCCCCTCTCTTCCCCTTTCCAACACTGTGGCTGTCACCAGGATGTGATGACCACGTTCCAGAAGAGACCACCCTCCTGTCAGCAGTACAAGAAGACCATATGCTCACCAAGCACTGCCAACCAAGGTTGTGGGGACACCCATTAGGCAATAGGGAAGGGTACCAACATGTGAGATATTGCCCATAAAATCCAGCAGCTGCAGGTTGCAAGTGGGATACAGCCTGGAACTGCTGCTGGACAGGAAAACCTGTGACCCCTGGGGGTCTGGAGCATCCCTGCTGTTGCCTGCTTTCTCTGAGACTTAGTGACTCCTGTTACTTTAGGTAAAGTCTGAGCCTAGACTGTGGTTATTGTATCACACACACATTAGTAAGAGTTTGACCCAAACTGTAGCAGGTCCAGGTAATGAAAAGCCCTAGAAAGCAAGAAAGCTACAGTAATTGCTAGAAATTCTGTTAAACTGAAGCTTATAATAATTGCTAAGGATACTCCACAAGCTATGCTAAGAGTAGCTAAGCTGCACTAACTGCTAGAAATAGTAGATAAGAATAACCTATGCTTATTATTAAAATTTTAATGCAATAATAAGGCTCTAATTATAACTACAACACTGTGGCCAATCCTTACTCTGCTAAGTTTCCCTAAAAGAACCTGCACGTTGCTGGGCAAGAATTTCAAACCTACCAACAGCTAAATGTAATGGATGCTGTACAGACAATATATGTGTGTGTGTGTATACATATGCATACACTCAAACCAGAGTCCCTCTATACCTTCTCCTTCTGTGGGGGTCAAGCTTTGCCTCCCTGCTCTGCCTGTTTCTGGTAAAAAGTGAATAAACAAAAAGAAACCCTAACTAATGCCAAAATTTTGCTACATACAGCAAGCATCCATTTCCATTGGTAAGCACATGCTAAAGCAAATGTGAAAAACTGCTTGGAAGTTTTCCACATAAGTACAGACAGCTGAAGATGGCCATGCAGCTAGAAGTCAGGTTTGTGTCTTTGCTGAATTGTTGTTGTACTTCAAATAGGAAAAACCAACAAACAAACAAAAAACAAAACAACAACAAAAGCTGAAACAGTTAATTTAATTTTATTGGTTATAATACTTCCATATGTGTGTTGGGGAAGGTGATACAGGGAAATCTTATAAATATGATTGTTTAGCAATAGGTTTGGAAAACATCAAGCCTGTAAGTGAGGTAGAAATGACGGTCACTTTTGATATGTGAAGGTATGTCAGACCAGGAGACAGGATATTGGGCAATACCTATGACCAAGCAGAAAGGGGTCTGCAGAGATAGCAGGAAGAAAGGGATTATAGAAATTAGCATAAGAAGGTAGTGCCTTATTCAAATCTAGTAGTTCTCATAGGCTATATGTAGATTCTGTAGGATTTGTGTCTCACACCGGTTGGTCACTGTAAATAGAATATTCAACACAGAATGGGATAAAACTTACTGTGACAGGAAAGTCTTCCTCTTGGAACCACACCATCAGCTGGGCTGGCAGCTGATGGCAGACTCTGTCACCCACGACCCTTGAAAATAAACCATGTGTTCCATGAGCAACCCTGTCTCCAGAGATCTCTCATCTAACCATCCTCTGCTACCACATATGTGGTTTTCCATATTTCAAGTATGAAATACTTGAACACATTTCAAGGGCAACAGTGCTAGGTTATTCCTTATTCAAAGTAAGCATGATGAATTATAGAAATACAAATGGATTAAGTATTTTGAACACAAAGCTGCCTTGGGGAAGCATAATTTGAAATAAATACGTTAACTTTGAGTCGCATGCTAAAAATCTTACCAGTTCCAGCACTGGTAATAATTTTGCATTCTGGAGTCTGCAGTGCCCAAGCAAAAACCTCGGGCAGGCCTGTCTGCTTGTTAACAAACTACCACAGCTCAACTTACACAGTGTAAGAGTGACCAAAGGCTTACATTTTGTGCCTGAAAGAGCCATTTCTGTCAGCATGGAACACAATTTCCCCTTTCCAGGATACAGTACAGTGCTTTCCCTTGGGCCTCTAAATGGGTGTCCAAATTGCTTATTTTCCAAGAGATACATGACATGCCATTAACATACTACAAAATCTTTTGTGAACTCTCAGGTTCCATCACCACCTTCCTCTTCTGCAACCACTAAGAAAGGTGGATCTGTCTTATTTTGAAGCCCAACTTAACATGCAACCTCCCACTATATCTAAGTAGGTGAGCCAAGGAGAATTTGGAAGCTTCCCAGAACAGTCTGGTTTGTGAGTCTGATTTTAGCCTGCGAGCTGCTGAGAGCAGCAGGAAGGCCTGTAAGACAGATAAGTTTTTCCCAAAACATACTCTGGGAAAACTGAGAAGAAGAATGTAAATAATTTCTGCACCTGTAGTTTGTTTACATAGAAGTGTTGTTTCTAATTAGTCAATCATAGTGATGAGGTGTTGAATAAAAGACCAACCATGTCCAGCTGTGTTAAAACCCTATAAAAAAGGATTCATTTTTAAATAAAGTAGATTCATCCTTTTAACAATGTAGAGTCTGTGTCAGTCTGTTCGTGTCCAACAGCGACACTGGTTGGAGTCTGAGCCATATAGCACTGACCTCACCCAGATTTTGGTCATTTGGGAAGGAGACAAAGACATGTGGGTGAGAAGGGTCCTCATTTGAGACAGTGAAGAGCATGAATTTAGAAAATTAATTTTCAAACAAAGCGAGCACTTCTGGATAAAAGTGAGTTAAACAGTTCTATTTACATGTAAGGAAGGACAGATTGCTAAAAAAAGGACCTCGAACCCTAGGACAGGCTCCATTTTGCTGCAGGGACAATATATCCCAAAATATGCCAAATGCATGTGTCTCTGGGCTCAAATTACACTCTTGACCATTTGAGAAGGGTCAGCCCCTTATATCTTGCAAAGACGTGCAAATTCATATGCAGTGATAGAATAAGCCTTTAAAAGATCATCCTGGAGTTTGAGAATAAAACAGGGCACACAGAAAATGTCTTGCATGCAAAAAAAGGTCCTCTCTTCCTTCAAAACTGTCTTAAGGCAGAGGTGCCTCAGACTCTGGCCACTTCACAAAGTAATATTAGACCATTTATACCAAGTTCCTGTTTCTTTCATCACAGTTTTCCACTTTCTGGCTTAAAATTCCTTAATTCAAATAGTCATGTTCAAGACACTAAAAAGAAAACTGAAAAGGTAAATAGCCAACAGGAATGAGCAAGACACTAGCACTGCCTGAGGCACTTCTGCTGAGAGGGAACTAATTAGCTTAAAGATGCTCAGATGAACCCAGCAAGGGAACCATTAAGTCCCCCAGGTAAAAGATCTGGAAGATGTAAGATATTAAGAGGTCAGACCTATCATTTTAACAGCACACATTCAAAGAAATAACAGTTCAATCAATGAGTCAGCAACAGAAAATCTTTCTACAAATACTTGTCTGAAAATTAAATTTCAGCCTAAAATCGCAGTCACACCAAAAATCTTTCTGTAAATACTTGTCTGAACATTTAGTTTCAGCCTAAAATTACAGTCATACTGAGCATTCAATTATGTTAATATTATGGGACTTAGGAACTTCAGATTCATTCATCGTTTGATTTTTGGAGGCTGAGTGAGACAGGAGGAAAGAAGTATAGAGCTACATCACCATTCTTTTAAAACAAGTAAGAAAACAGTACAACAACAACAACAACAAAAGATTAAAGAGGAATAAATAAGAAAAACATTGCAACCACTGTAAATTGAAATAGCAACTCATTCATTTCCAAAGGTCAGGAATTCTGAGGGGTACAGAGAAACTATCAGGGACTTGGTATTGCCAACAAGTTGGCATGAATTATGCTTAGCAGCTGATGGAAGTACAGCAGTATAAAGCTCCAAAATATGTCAGGAAGACCTCAGAAGCAGGGACCCCATCAGTTTCACATCATGGTCAGCCTTGTTGCTCTATCTCCCCAAGTGACACCAAGATCTAATTTTTTACCAACCTGACATTTCTACCAGTTTCTAACATTTGTAGTGGCCCCTGGGACCTGCTCAGAACAGCCCAAGGAAAACAAGAAAAGAGGGCCCTTGGGGCTGCTGCTGCCAGGGAGCTGTGAAATGCGTAACAGCCCTGTACAAATCACTTCAGGTCTGCCAAAGCATATCCAGACAGCTTAACTTGCATGATCACAGTGTTCCCTGGTGCTCTTACATTGCATTCCATAGTAGAAGTCACTGACACAAGCAGGGCACGCCACCCTTTCTTACATACATAATACAGCATCTTGCCAGATCAGGCATGACAGCTGCCTCCATCTGCTGGGAAGGGGCAATTTTATCACGGGAGGTTTTGTCTGTGCTCTTCTGCCTACTGACAGCAGTCTCAGGAGAAAAGGGCATCACCACCAGCAGTGCTCAGCGGGGCTGTGCAGGGATCCTGGCACCGGCCCCTTCTGACCAGCCAGGAGCCCTCCACTACATGGCCATGAAAAGGTTCAAGAGAAACAAGTTCACTCTCCCTGGAAAAGGCTGAGGATGGTAATTCCTGTTAGGTGGGGCTGCATATCTGTGGGGGCAGGGCTGCAGCCTGGGCTTCCTCTCACTCCTGCCAAACCAGAGCACAAGTTAGAGGTTCCTGGGGGCAGTCACAGGGGAGTGGCTGCAGAAAGGCATGAATGCCCAGAGGCTCTTGCACAGGAGGCCTGGGGCATGCACAGCTCCCTGAAATGTGGGTCAGCACAAGCAGAAGGGCTCCAGTGGGCATCTTCCAGGCTGGGTATCCTTTCAAGAATGCTGCTCCAGCACAGACTCTTCTGATTAATTTCAAGGGAGCATTAAAGGTCCTTGGGTGTAAAAGGTACCACAGAGCACAACAACAGACACCTATTCCCTGCAACACACTTTCATAATATTTTCATATTATTTGCAGGCTGCTATGTGATGGTATGGGAATGAAGATATTTTGCACTGATTTTGCTAAAGAATTGTGCCACTAAATTAATAGTAATAATATCAGAGTAATTAGCCTTAAATAGATTTTCATCACAAATTTGTTGATTAAGGTTGTTGGGGGATTAGACACAAGTTTAAGTCATTTAGGGAAAAAAAAAAAACAACTTCTGTTTAGAAAAAAGTTCAGGTAAAAATTTTCTTTCACTTCAGGAATGTTGGAAAAATTTGGGTCAGGCTGTGATTAAAGTAATTTTCTTTCCTTTATCATCTCAGCATCTTAAAAGGGTAGAAGCTAATATATTGCTGGAGATAACATATGTTGGAAAGCCCCACATTCTTTGTCAATAGCATATGGTTTCACACTGTACAAGCACCAGGTCTTTGCTTTGGAGATTCCATAAGGATCTCCTTATTGAGATAACTAGTTTTAATTATTACATAATGTATGGAGTTTTTTTATACTCCAGGAAGCACATCAGTGTATATTTCAATCCCTGTGAATTTGTTCAAATGTTGGAAAAGAAAATCATAGAATCATTTAGGCTGGAAAAGACCTTTAAGATCATCGAGTCCCCCTGTAAACATAACATTGACAAATCCATCACTAAACAATGTCCTAAAAGTCATATTTATATGTGAAGAGATAGTCACAGCATTTGCCTACTGATTAGCTTGACTTTACCTGTTTGAGAGTTATTTAATCTCTCTACTGATGAGAAGGGAGTCAAGGGAAAATCTGTCAGCAAAATGTGAATGAATACAACTCTGTGTGCCAAACACTGTGCAGTTCTCTGAATTCAGGCAGAGAGTTCATCTGAGCAGAAGCTGTGCATTGGGGATTAGGCTGCTTTTGTTAGAAATGCTCATAAAGCAGAACTGTCCTCAAATGGCAACAAAGTTGAAATTAGGCACTGTAAGAAGATCAAACATCTGTATCTGAAGAAATAGCTAATGATATTGTTTATATATTATTTATATTTTAAGTCTAATATACACCACGAATTTTCCTTTATGAGAATAAAACATTGAGTAAAAACTTCAAGCATAGAGGAAGCTAGACAGGAAAGGAAAACATCCATAGTAAAACAGAGCAGGAACTCCTTTAATAAAATTAGCAATCTAGAGCTACTGTCCAAAGTATGCTCTGTGCATCTATATGCTGATGTGCATATATGCCTGTTTTCCTAATGCCTCCACTGATTGTATAGAAAGCATATGCAGGAAAGCAAAAACTGAAAAGCAAATGGAGGACAATGGATGATCTTTTTTTAGTTTGACACCTTGAGTGTAACAGGATTTGGGGAAATAAATCCTGGGTTTGATGCTACATGCATTTTTCTGAACAGCATAATTTCTTCTAAATGCTCAGTTAAGTAACTAGAGCAGATACTTATTTAGTTTAATCCCAGTTACAAATTATTGTTTAGGTTCCTGCAAGGATTGTAAGGCAAAATATTTCTGCACACTATAGCTAGGAGGAAAAAAAAAGCAACAACACAATACTAGTAAATGAGAAATTTTTTTACGATTTTTCTTCATGTAAAGCTGGAAGTATAAAATGCAATAGAGTCTCTGTCTCATTACACATCTTCGACCAAGTCAAACCAATGGCGTGGGAATTGTTTGTCCAAAGTGACTGTGA
Source organism: Nicator chloris (assembly GCA_013400495.1). Lineage (NCBI taxonomy): Eukaryota > Metazoa > Chordata > Aves > Passeriformes > Pycnonotidae > Nicator > Nicator chloris. The sequence goes on along the minus strand of WAAE01005438.1, from coordinate 94,039 downwards.
GTTCTCAAGGCTTGATATGCAGATCAGCTCTCACGCACTGGCATAACAAGTTGTGTTTTCACTGGACATGGTGCCAGGTTTTAGTGATGTATTTATCAGTTCTTGAGGCAAGTTAAACAATGGACCATGAAACACTGGAGCTTACTTACAACCAATGAGCCAAAGTCACAAAAAGGTTTCTAAAGCTGTCCCTATATGAACTATCAAAATAAACATAATAAGCACCAAGAACACAGAGGTTTTGAGGCTTTTTCTTCATTCTGAAAAACTAAAATTGTTCAATGCTTGCATTACAAACAGGGGTTAAAGTATTAGTGCTGAGTCTGGTCTGTTGAGTACAAAAAGTGCTAGACATGCATTTTTGTTTGACTTTTAAATCTTAGAGATCCACTCTAAATTTTTTGTTTTAAAATCTGGTCTCTTTAACGGCACCTGATGTTTGTGTGTGGTGGGCCTAGGCTGTCTGTCAAGTGCCAAACCAACTGCACTCATTCCCCCTCTTCAGCAAGACAGAGGGAGAAAATAAGATGGAAATGTTCATGGGTCGAGACAGGAACAGGGACATCACTCACCAATTACCATCACAGGCAAAACAGACTCGACCTGAGAAAATTAATTTTATTTCAAATTAATAACAAAGTAGGATGGTGATAAATGAAAAACAAAACTAAAACCATCCTCATCAAACCTCTTCCTTCCCAGGCTCAACTTCACTCCTGATTTGTCCATTTCCTCCATTTTTTTCCCCTTTCTTAAATATTTTACCCCAGAGGCACCACCACATCAGCGATGGGCTCAGCTGTGCCCTGCAGCGGGTCCTCAGAGAGGCCACCCCACAACCCTGACTGTCACCCAGTACACACTGGTTGGTTTAAGACACATAAAAACCTGTTTCTTTCGATCTTATTTACAGCTTTTAAGGAAGAATTGTAAAACCATGATAATTCACATTTCCTCTGAGTTACTTTCAAGTAACTTTAGATACCTGCAAAGATCTCCATAGAGGTCTATGAAACAGAAGTCATAAAGGTGGGCCTGGCTTACCCACCCTTACAGCTTCTTTTGGTGCAAACATGGCATTTTTCAGAGAGGAGAAGAGCCTTATAAGATATCTGTGACACAAAGTGGCAATTCAGAGGGAGAAAAGGGAAAATCAGTGCCTCAGGAGGAGAAAGAGAAACATTTTTGCATTACAACATTCTACTTTCTGTCCAAGGAGGGCCGAGCAAACACATCCCGAATCATGGTTACTGAAACACAGACTCTTCAGAGAGCAGAGATGTGAGGGCTGTAATATCACAACATGTGGATTTGTGCGGTTGAAAACGTAACTGCTGTCATTTTGTGAGGTTTATAACAATACTGCAGTTTCATAGGAGGACTTGTCATCTGCAAGTCCCAAGTAGAAGCATCTGATAGTTCTTCCAGAATAATCATCTTTCATTGGGCTCTCAAAGTACACTGCAGATAGTTGTCCATACAAGCTGGAGTTTGGTCTGGGTTGCAAGGGACCTTTAATTCTCACCCAGTCAATATCCCTGTAATAAGCAGGACATCTTCAACCAGATCATGTTGCTCAGAGCCCTGTCCGACCTCACCTTGAATGTTTCCAGGGATGAGCATCTGCCGCCTCTCTGGGCATGTGTAATAGTCTACTTCAACTTTCATGAAAAGTTAATCACCTTCTATATTCAGAATAACTTCAGTAAATAAATATACTTGCTCTCTAAGAGAAGAGAATATGTAAAATTTTCACACAATCACAAATAGCTTCAATTAATTGCAACCCACAGAAATAGTATTGCTTTTCAAGAGACCTATGATAATTAAACATTCTTTTGTGATATCCATGCTACATATTCAAAAACACAAACTCGTTTTTTTCCAGTTTCAAAGCAGAGGGGGTTTTTTTGCCCCACACCTTCCCAGCACTTGTGCAAATTTGTAGACAATCCGGTCACATAAAGATGTAAAAAGTCAAGAAGTCAGTCTCTTGTCTGTGCTGCTATGTCCTCCGTGGCACTACAAGAGCCGCTGGGAGCTGGGGCAGAGTGGAGCATCCTTTACAACCCAAAGCCAGGAATGCGGTGGCCAGGGACAGCAGCGACGGCTGGGCTTGGCTCAGCCTGTGGACAGGGAAGCGCCTATGGAACAAGTCACACTACTACTTAGAGGAACTATTTATTTTGTGTGCTGCTTCACTGCAAAGGGTCCCATAACCTTGCGCAGGGATCCCAGCCCTGCAGGATTCCATCGCCCGCTGCGGTGGAGAGGGGGACAGCCCCTGGCGCACCCAGCGCATCCCCGCGGATGGGGCGGGGGGGGAAGTGTTGAAGCACAGCTACGTAGGGCCCTTAGAGCATTCTGTACAGCCGGGAGGGGACGGGAGGGGACCGAGAGAGGCTCTGTAATCGCCCCTGGCGCACAAACACCGCCGGGCTCGCTACTCCGTTCGCTGTCGGGCCGGGCCGCGGCGGGGCAACGGTGCCACCCCTGCCCTACACCTGCCGCTGCCCCTGCCCTTTCCCTTCCCAGCCACTGCCCCTGCCGCTGCCCCTGCCCTTTCCCTTCCCAGCCACTGCCCCTGCCGCTGCCGCTGCCCCTGCCCTTTCCCTTCCCAGCCACTGCCCCTGCCGCTGCCCCTGCCCTTTCCCTTCCCAGCCACTGCCCCTGCCGCTGCCGCTGCCCCTGCCCTTTCCCTTCCCAGCCACTGCCCCTGCCGCTGCCCCTGCCCTTTCCCTTCCCAGCCACTGCCCCTGCCGCTGCCGCTGCCCCTGCCCTTTCCCTTCCCAGCCACTGCCCCTGCCGCTGCCCCTGCCCTTTCCCTTCCCAGCCACTGCCCCTGCCGCTGCCGCTGCCCCTGCCCTTTCCCTTCCCAGCCACTGCCCCTTCCCCTGCCCCTTCCCCGGCCCCAGCCCCGCTCCTGCCGCCGCCCGAGGCCCGGCCCCGGCCCCTGCCCCGGCGGAGCACGGAGCGGTTTCAGCGGTCCCGGGGCGCTGCCGGCGCCGGTCAAAGTTGTACTCTGACAAGATCATAGCATCATAGAACCATAGAATGGGTTGGTTTGTGTTGCAAGAGGCCCTAAAGATCATCAAGCTTTAATCCCCCTGCCATGGAAAGTTGGAACCATCCTGTGCTGGGTGTCCCAGAGANACTACAAGAGCTGCTCGGAGCTGGGGCAGAGTGGAGCATCCTTTACAACCCAAAGCCAGGAATGCGGTGGCCAGGGACAGCAGCGACGGCTGGGCTTGGCTCAGCCTGTGGACAGGGAAGCGCCTATGGAACAAGTCACACTACTACTTAGAGGAACTATTTATTTTGTGTGCTGCTTCACTGCAAAGGGTCCCATAACCTTGCGCAGGGATCCCAGCCCTGCAGGATTCCATCGCCCGCTGCGGTGGAGAGGGGGACAGCCCCTGGCGCACCCAGCGCATCCCCGCGGATGGGGCGGGGGGGGAAGTGTTGAAGCACAGCTACGTAGGGCCCTTAGAGCATTCTGTACAGCCGGGAGGGGACGGGAGGGGACCGAGAGAGGCTCTGTAATCGCCCCTGGCGCACAAACACCGCCGGGCTCGCTACTCCGTTCGCTGTCGGGCCGGGCCGCGGCGGGGCAACGGTGCCACCCCTGCCCTACACCTGCCGCTGCCCCTGCCCTTTCCCTTCCCAGCCACTGCCCCTGCCGCTGCCCCTGCCCTTTCCCTTCCCAGCCACTGCCCCTGCCGCTGCCCCTGCCCTTTCCCTTCCCAGCCACTGCCCCTGCCGCTGCCGCTGCCCCTGCCCTTTCCCTTCCCAGCCACTGCCCCTTCCCCTGCCCCTTCCCCGGCCCCAGCCCCGCTCCTGCCGCCGCCCGAGGCCCGGCCCCGGCCCCTGCCCCGGCGGAGCACGGAGCGGTTTCAGCGGTCCCGGGGCGCTGCCGGCGCCGGTCAAAGTTGTACTCTGACAAGATCACAGCATCATAGAACCATAGAATGGGTTGGTTTGTGTTGCAAGAGGCCCTAAAGATCATCAAGCTTTAATCCCCCTGCCATGGAAAGTTGGAACCATCCTGTGCTGGGTGTCCCAGAGATGTGTGCAGTACTCCAGGTGGGGTCTCATGAGAGTTCTTGAGACCAGCTTTTAAATAAGCTCATCAATATACTAAATAAATCTTTTCATTCATGTATCACCTGGTACTTTCAAACAAGCAGTGTGCAATATGTCACTACAACATTATTAACGCAGCAGCATATTTTTTAGTGGACAAGCTCTAACCTGTTGGACCTATGTGCAGCACATAGTGCTCCTGTGAGTACCGAAGGAATGTTTGCAGGGAGGGAATTTTGACTGATATGTGCAACACACTGCACATGCCAATGCAGCTGATCCTCAAAAACATCACCAAGCACTAGCACCTGTCCCAAGTGTCGTCTACCCCTTTCTACCACACTTTTGGACTAAGCACAAGGTTGTCAATTTGTTCTTTCATACATAGATCTGTGGTCTGAGGAACAGGAGGAGACAGAGTTTGTTAGCATCTATTGACAAAGTAGAAAAAGGCAAATGACAAGGGCACATAGAGAAGCATTTAGCTTTCTAGCTAACACTTTTAAGTCTGAATGACACTTTTGTTCATGTTAGTTTTCAATGAGACATTTGGTTCCAGGCCAGTAATTTTTTATATCACCTAGCAGGCAGTGCTAGATGCATGCTTGTGTCAGAAGGACAGGGGCTGCAGTATATTAAAAATATATATATATATATATGTTTAGGGAAAATTTGTTCTTTTTTTTCTACTTTCTTTTAAGAGAAAAAAAGGGAAGCAAATAGTTTAAATTAGTCTGCTCACTCTGAAATTTCTCTGAAAAGAGACTTGATCTTGTCAAAACTTGACAAAATGGTTTGGGTGGGTTTTGCCGTTTTGTTTTGTTTTGTTTTGTTTTTTTCCCACCCCACAGAATTATGCTGTTCCATCAGAGGTACAATGTTTCACAGGGACGGGTAACTTTCAACAGAAAGATTTCTGTATGGCATGTTTTTGTCACTTGTGGTCCATTTTTGTTCCTTCCAATAGAAGTTGCCATATTTAAAAAAAAAAAAAAAGGAGAGAGTCTTTCTAATCTGAAAACAGACACTTCCACACAATTTCATTTGTGATGTTGATATGAGGGCTTTGGATCCGTTCCAGCACAGAGCAGAAACACATGGCAAAATGAACTTGTCATTGTTCAGAAAGTTCAACTTGGAAATCATAGATCTGTGTCAGCATGACACTTGTGTGGCTGGGAATTAACACCTCTTTATTTGTATGTACCATGGCAGATTCTTGATCTCCTTTTAGACCATACTAATTTAGAAACAAACATATATATTAATTTAGAAACAAACATACATATTAATTTAGAAACAAACATATATAGACCTTCCTTCTGAGGCTTTTAGTTAAAAGGCTGTAGCTGTTCTGACAACTTCCACATGGCCTAGGCAACAGTTAAGAGTGATGCTCTAAAAATGCAGGCTGTATTTTCATATTTCAGTGGATGCAGACTCTTGCATCTTGGGATCTATATCCAGACCATGTGTCTGTGCTACATGAATCTGTCAGATTGAGGTATATGAAACTAACGTCAGCTGCTGCTCTCCTCTCTGGTTTCTCCAACACTGGCGATTTCAGGCATTTTATTGTACTCATGCAGCTTTGTTACTCCTACAAAAGCCCACATTTCAGAAGAGACCACTGATTTGCCCAACCAATATATCCCCAAATAACTGTGACACTGTGCTGAGCTGGTTACCATGTGTCTCTTACAAGCATTTTGTGTTCAAAGGGTCTTCCCAAGGGGAAAAAAGCCCAGATTCTTGCTGGTTACAGCCTTCTGTCACTGCCTACCATGTGACACAGTGCATAGAAACAGTTTAATTACAAAGGGATAGAAAGCTGTTAGACTTAACCTAAATCTGAGAATTCATGGATAAAAGCTGGACAAAATGTCCTAGGCCAACATAAAGAAGCAGTGACAAGAAGTGGGGGAAAAAAGAAACTCCAGCCCAGCAGTGAAGGTTCAGCAGCTGGCTTCTAGAGCAAAGTATTGTTTGGCACCTTGTCTTGCCCGTCAGAGAAATCCAACTAGTGCAAACAAATAGGAGATCTAGTTGCAAATGTATTTGGACTAGATCTCTATCCACTACTCATCTCAAGTTTGCATATATTATTTCCTTGCATTGGACTCTTGAGAAAAAAAGGAACTTCCCCTGATGAGAAATAGCCACAGTGGTAGTAGCTTCAGAAATATCCATGCACATTTCCCATGCAGTAATATTTTGTTAATGGTTTATCCAGGACTTATACGACCCATAATTTTTACTTTCCATATTCTTCCATAGTTAAAGGTTTGAAAAGCACAACAGATGGAACATAAAATAACTGTTTCTCACTGAATTTCCAATGCACTTGATATACTAGATTTATTCCACAGTACAACAGAAAGCTGCTCACAGCAGCAATGTGAATTGGAAGGAGTTACTAAGGTGATGACTGTCATCAACCCAAACAGGGATAAACCTATTAGGGCTAATAATGAAAAGATTCAAGCAAATAATAATCAGGGCATGGAGGCAAGTTTCTCTAGGCTAAAAAAATCCTCTAAAAGCCTCTTGCTATAAACAATTCTAGCTCTGCTCCTAATGTACATTTTCTTTCTACATGCACTTCAAGGGCTTGTGGACACAGAAGCCTGCAGCTTACATTCAAGATAACAAACAAATGGGAAACCAAAAATAAATAAATTCTCCCATTCTATTGTTGCTGCAGTGTTGTGGTGTTCACATGCAGAATGGACTGGGAACCAGTTTGTCTCTAACCCCCTTCCTCTCCAAACAGGCCTTTCTTTGTCTTCCCTAGCAACCATTTAAACACCAGAAAGGCAGAATATGTATGAGCCTCCTGAATACACGTGTTTCACACTCACATTGCTGTTGCTAGACCCCAGCCAGCATCCACAGAAAGAACCACAACAGCTGGACCAACGCTTGGCGTGCGAAGGTCAGGCACGCCGTGTCAGAGCCACTCTGTCTGCCCTCACATGCTACTGCAGGAATGGCTTCTTCTGTTCAAGAGTAGCTGTCAACTGTCAAGTGGTATTTATTTCCTCACTCGGAAAATAGTGCCCTACTAATAACAGCTTAGAGATTTTTAGTACAACACAGGAAAAGAAAAAACCTACACCAAAACAAACTCAAACCCAGAGACACCGTTTATGTAATTTATGAGCTTTTTTACCACAAAGGGTACTGTGGAAACAAAAGAAAACATAAATATTTAGTATGATTGTGGAATAATCTGTTCTAAGGTTCATACATTATTTTAGGCATAAGTAGACATGTGCCTATTGACAGAAACATATGTCTGAGATTCCCTGCTAAGAATTTCAGCAGTGCTGCATCTCCTCCAAATTAGCAGCAAATTAACTAAGGATGCAAGTGTTTTCCTTACATTATTCCCTTCCAGACAGCTCAAAAAGATCGAAATAAGATATATTAATAAATATATCTTATATATTAATATATTATTATATATCTTATATAATTATTATATCTTATTGTATCTTATATAATAATATATTATAATATCTAATAAATACTAAAACATCAGTAGCTTTGGCACACACAGCCTGAGTGCTCTGCAACCTTAAGACCTGAGAAGAGGGAGAAAGAAGAGTAGAAGAGAAGCTGGGAAAAGGACCCCTGCTTCGCTCTGTGGCAATGAACAGCAGGGAAGGAAGAAACTAATGCCTAAAAGAAGGCATGAGCGCTGCTGCTACTGGAGTATTTGGCTTCTCAGTGCACCACAAGGAGATTTGTGGGGTGGAAGATTTTTGCCTGTGTTGAGGGTGAAAGGAGAGAAGTGACAATCCCCAACTCTCTGAAATTGTTCATGAGGAGGGTACCATAGCAGTGAAAGTTTCCATATGTTTTCTAGATTCTTTCTTACTGGCAAGATTATCTAGTCTAAAATATTAACTTTTGTTGCTTTTTAAATCACTGATGAAGAGAGACTGGAATGAGTACCCAGCCTATCACATTGCACTAGGAGGAACCACCTTCACAGGAGGAACAAATCTTTGTCTGAACAGACAGGAATTGCTGTCTGAATTCTAAGTTTTAATGTTTTAATAGACAAACATTCCTAGCTTTCCTTTATCTTCACTGTCAAGGAAAGAAAAATGTTTTGTTTTATATCCCCCAAACTGAGTTTATAGCTTTTCAGAGAATCTTTCAGAAACAGGTAATAGCATAAATAATTACAGAAAATTCGTCTTTGGGAAAAAGATCTGTCTTAAAATTCAAACAAGACAACACATTAATATTTATGGAAGGAAAATGGAAAGAGGGGAAGGGACAAGAATTACACAAGGGAGAGACTGAATGCCAATATAATGATTAGCTCTTCCTTCTGCAGAGCAGCAGCAGATGCCTCAGCCCTTGCAGTTCTGCCGCTGGGAGAAGGCAGGAGAATCAGAAACTAGTAAGATGCTGCAATAATTTTGTTTGCCCACATTTACACCCCTCTGAGGACAAAACTGGTCAAAGACTTAAAGACTGTTCTTTTTAATAGCATTTTCATGTCAGACTTGTAAACGTGTGGCGAAATACATTTTCTCCCACAACAGACTAGTCAAAGGACTGATGCAGCAACTTCTTTGCTATTCATAATGCTTCTGGCAAAAGACCACATAAAAACTCAACATTAAACTGTTGTTTCACACAAAGGCATTTAGGCTAAGACTAATAACTTGCTCAGCTACTACAAAAGGATGCTGTATTCTTACTTCCCTTCGCTAATCTTATTGTACAACAAATATTGAACTGTTTCCAGCACATCATTTAATGGCAGGCTCTAGCAGACATAATATATTTTATTAACAATATATCTCCAGTTTTGAATAGAAGCTTTACAGTGGGAGACTCACTATTTGGATGCTGAACATCACCTGACATAATAAAACTCTGACTTAAAAAGAAGGGAAATAAATAAATAAGGTGATAAAGTTATAAATCATTCAGAAAGGTGTTTGGCTTTAACTTTTGTCACTAATTGATTGGAACTTATTTAGCTGTCAGTGCAAAAAATAATAGGTCTACAGAATAGTTCTCTAAACCATCAATCTCAAATTTTTGTTACCTGAGAATGAAAAAAAAATGCTTTTCAGGAAAAAAAGCGCCACAGACTGAAACATGATTAGAATGTCCCTAAAATATTTTTTTCATGAAAAAAAGAAAAAAAACCCATTTGTTTAGGCATTTCTAAACTTTTCATCAAAATTTAGTTTAAAAACAAGCAGATTTTTCCTTTTCTTCTGCTTTTCAAGTGGAAATGTTGCCAAACTAATACGCAAATGTGTCTGTTCCTAAGTTCTCATTTAAAAGAATGAAACACAATTTAAAAGTTCATAAAATATTCTTTATAGTATTTATCTTAAAAATCATAGTCAATTCAAAGTTTCTCTTGTTTTCAAAAGATTCAAAGGTTATGGATGCCTATTGACCACTATTTTTATGCGGTTTTAAAATTAGGCTGAAAGCACTCTACATTTTTGCCAATTTTTTAGCACAATGTGACATCTGCAATATTTGCTGAATGAGGATTTGAGTCCCCACTCAATTTCTGCAAATGCAATGAGTATTCTTCCTCCATTTCAAGGATTAATTTTGCAAATGACACTTTAAGCACTCCAAGAACAATGGATTAAGTCAAAAATAAGTCCTACAAGTGCAAGAGGCCAGCGCAGATGTGCAAGAGGCCAGTGCAGATGTGCACAAGTCTCAAATGCATTTCTTTCCCCATGCTGACAGTCTTATCACGTCTGATAAAGAAGGCCATTGAGACCACCAGACTAGTAACATTAAGCTTCATCCTCCCTCCAAGCTGGAAGGGCATTCAGGTTTATTAATGCAGCGGGTTTATTTTCACCACAATTCTTTTGCATGGCTGGGCAATGAAGGCAGATGGCAGAAGTGGTTGTCCAGCCATATCTCAAAGCAGACCAGCCCTCTAGTAAGGATTTTGGGGATTCAAAAAGCCTCTCACAGAACTACAAGCCCAGGAGTTCCTAGTGCTCCCAATATTCAGTTTAACATTATCCCATATCGTTTCCTGTGCCAGTGCTTTAGCCATCCCTCCTAGTCCTTCACCTCCAGACTTTGGAAACCAGACTGATGTAACAGTATCAGATGCTGGAGCTAGCACAGACTCTCACCACTCCTGGGGACACAAAATGACCAGGATGCCTGCTCCAGCTCAGTGCCACACACAGGCAATAAGTGCAGCTGAGTTTGTGCACAAGCAGGTAGGGTTCCTGGCCATTTTATACCTCTTTGGCATTTTATAGCCAGTGCAGACCTACTCTGCACAACAACGAGCAGGACATGGCACCACTGCAAAGGAAGTGACACCACCCATGTCTGCAGGAGTCCCTCTGCAGCTGGGACATGTGCTCACACTTTCAAAGAAATGTCTGCATGCATTCTTTGGTTTTCTTTTGAACCCCTATTCACTGGATATAAAAGATTGATTTACTATTCCCATAATTTTCTATCTACTTTTACAATACTCAGAAAAAATGTGTTCAGAAGTTTCTAATGGGTTGGACACCTTCAAGCTCACGGTAGGAAGTGGAGTGAGAGAAAGAGACTGCAGGCAGAGCCCAGAGCCAGGGCTCAGTACTATCGAAGATTGTTTAATAGCCAAAGGCAAAAACACCCCGAAGGTCAGTGACGTTCCCCTCTCTATTTCCTGAAAGCAGATGGTGGAAGAGTTTGGAATTAATAGCCCTGCAGCGCCCAGCTTGGCACCAGCTCCCTGCAGAGATGATCAGCCTTTTCTGCTGACAGCCTGCGAGACAGCTCTCGATCCACGTGGCAGCATGTGTGCCCAAGAACAGCCCTGCAAGTAAAGTCTGGGAACATTTGTCACTGAATGGCATCAAGTGCATTAAGAAACCTGCTTGCTTTCTTCTGCAAACAGATTTTGCTGTGCAATTCTGTAAAAGTCACTGACTCTTTTTATATTCAGTACCTCTACTAAAGAAATGTGCATATCAAATCAGGCCCCAAACAGGGTTTTGCTCCAATGAACAATGTAGCAACGTAAAACATTGCTTTTGGTAAAAGGCCATCCTCTCCTCTCCTACACACACTTAAAATTAACAGTAAATGTCTATATTTAGATTCAAAAGCTAGTGCAAAATCTTTTCTCCTCATTAAAATGTGATAGCATTTACTGCTGCCTAAACATATCCTTACCACTCACAGAAAAATTCAAGACCTCTAAGGATTTTTTTTTACTGTTGTCACCGTAGTGATTACCAATAATTAGATGCAAGAAAACTAATTAATGCCTGTCAACAAGATTTTTTGGAAAAAGTTTTGTCACTTCAATGTTCTTTTTTTGTTCTCCAAGATAATGTGTTTCCAAGTGAGGTTGAAAGATTTTGACTTGGAAGGAGACAGCTCAAAGACAGACTTGGTTATCTTAAGCCATGCCTGCCTTCTTATAAAACCTGGGTCTGGTGCTAGGGTAAAAATAGTTTAATCTTTCTCTGTTTGTATGTGATTGAATTAAAACACTACCAGATTAAAATGACATTTCTGATGACAAAATTTATTATTTCTACTTATTTCCTGAAAACTTTGAAGGAGAACAAAAGTAACCCTGCAGCTGAAAAATAAGCCCCACAATGCTAAATTAAAGGAATTCAATCTATTCAGCTCATAAGGGAAGGATGAAAGGTGACTTGTCACTGAATTTAAATGATTATGTATGGAAAATACTTAGAGGAAAATTACTTTCTAGTCTTGAAAACAAATGCAAAGGATTCAACAGTTCTAACCAAAGCTTAGATGAACAAAATCTTAAAAAGATTAAATTTTCAGACAGTAAGAGAAATTAAACTTCTGCCTATACTTGAGGCAGGGAAAAGAAATTAGAAAGGTGCCAGCCCCCAAGCCTGGTGACTCTCATTATCTACAATGGCAATACAACTGTCCTTTAGGTACAACGACAGCAAAACCCAATGTGAATACAAGGCCAATACTGAGGAATTTTTTTTTTTTTTTTTTTTAGATTATCCCTCAGCAACAAAATTTCTATAAAAGAGTTTGTACATTCAACTGTTCATTTACTTGGATAGAAATTTTTGTGAGGAGAATACAGGAGGTGATAAGCAATCCAGCTATAATGCTACCAAGGTCAAGACCACGTAAATCACATAAACTTTCATGTTGTATGCCATAAAATTACACTTGGTTAACAACTCATCCAGACTCACTCCTACCACAAGGGATGTAATACTCAATGCTCTAGGTAGGTCAGGAGTACTCATCCTAAGCTGACAGCAGCAATTAAGAGGCTGTGTTTTTGAAGGGAATTTTTTTTTTTGTGGAGAAGAAATTGATTGAGTTTACACGGAAACATTTAGTTGAAGTACTCTTAGTGCTTTAGGAAGATGAATTGGAGATTCACTGGTCTTAGCAGCCACCCGTATAGGTCACGCTCTTCTCTGCCACCCTCCTCTTACTTCTATGTTCCTTGAGAAAAAAAAAATCTCTGCCAACAGTCTGCAGCATTATCTGAGCAGCTTCCCAGATTCTGCCCAGCACATTCACCTGACATTTAGGGCCTTTCTGTATTCTCCTCCACAGAAGAGCCTGATTTGTTCAACGAGTGCTACCTGCTCTGCTTTCCCCAACAGAAAGGTGCACCGAACACAGTGGGAGTTAGGAAAGTCCAAAGCAAGGCACCTGCACTCTCCATTCTAGAAAATATTTTTAGTTAAAGAACAGTGAAGAGCAATGTGCAGAAATTCAGGGCCTACCTGTGATCTAGCTCAAAGTCTCCCAGGTGTACACACAGAGAGTTCAGCTTTCTTGGATTTGTCACCTTTCAGCTGCTGCTTCTCCTGCACTGTGCCACTCCAGAGCCCGCAGAATGCCCTATTGCATGCTGCTGCCACTGCTTCGTACCCCCCACCTGACTTCCACTGCTGGCACGTTTCGGAAATAAAAGCCAGGAGAGGCAGCAGACTCTGAAAACAGAATAATATTCAAACTGCAATGTCCAGCACCGATGTCATATAAAAAGGTTTTATAATTTTGTCTCCAGACAAAGACTACTGGAGAAAAATCTATATAATACTCACTTTTGGGGGTATTCTAGTTCCCTAAACACTACCACCTAAAAAAATGCAGTTAAAAAGTTAAAAAAGAAGTCTCAGTAATAACAAAAACTACTTCTGAAACCATGGTGAAAAATTGCTTATCCTCTGGGCTTGAAAAACAAAACCAACACTAAAAAAACCCCACAAAAATTAAAAAATGCACTTTTCAAAACAATCCAGGCATCTACTCTGCATGTCAGTTGCAATCCACTACTAATACATCAGAGCAGTCCTTCTCTCCACAGCACACAAGCCAAGCACTCTCCAGGCCTCCTGACAGCTCTAATCCCAAGGGCTCTGGCCCACCACCAAAACTCAAATACTAGTAAAAGATCAAAGTCAGACCTTGGAAACTCAGTTCTGCTCATGAGGAACCTTGCATGCCCAACAGGACTATTTCACGGCCCTCTGTGGAACAAAGTTCTGATTAGGAATACTAGAGAGACCAAAAAAAAATCTAATTATAGTTATGATTTTTAGTGCCACAAATTATTTTTTATTTCAGATTATTTGTATCATTATTAGTCTCCTGAATTATTTCATACATGACATATTTAAATACGCTGTTTTAGCAAAGGAATAGAAAATTTTAAAAAAATACATCCTTTTAAGTTCTCCTCTTCCTTTTATAATTTATCTGAAGAACCCTTGGTTGATCATCTCTGCAAATATTCATAAACTCCATCTCATAGTCTAGTCATCGCCACAAGCTCTGTGAAGTACTTCTCTCTCCTAACCTACTGTTATAAAAACAAAAGAAGAAAAATGCCACAATCCTTACATGCAATGCACAAGATAAACCCCCATTAAGAACTTCCAGGTTAATCTGGTTCTATAAATACAGCTTTAACATACATCCCCAATCCCTTCTCCTGAACTTCCAGAGGAAAAAAATAATCAGTATCTCAGTGGGAAGAAGAGGATGTGAAGTTTTAGGAGTTTGTTTTGTTTCTGGATTTTTTTTAATTGAAGGCTTGGTTTATCAGAGTAAAGCAGGCATTAACCTTGGCGGGATGGCTACTGGACCTCCATCGTACCCCCTCTGCACAGGAGCCAGCTATCAAAGCTGTCTGTGAGAAGCTGTCAAAAACTCTGTGCCATTCCTACTGGGAGTACAGCTAAAAATACCAGCCCAAATTAGCAGTGTGCAGACAGTCATCAAGCACCTTAACACCCTCCTGGCAAGAACACATGCAGAGCTTCTACTCAAGTTTTATTACCATGTACCTGAATCAGGTATCTGCATTGAACCATAGCAGTTCAAACTATTTTTAGGCTACTGCTGCAAAAAACAGAAAACCAGCAAAACAACAGCAAAAGTACTAAAAGGAGTCTATTCCAAGAAGAGTTCCTCTCTCTTGCATATATCCATGGAATAGCTACTGTTGCATTTTTCGTAACCTGGAAATGAAACTCGAGTTAATTTTAGTAAGGAGGTAATGTAAAAGGGGATCTTTATTGAAGGCCTTTAGAGGCAGTTATGGAAAGGTGTCCACAAAAGCCCACCCCCCAGGGGTGAGCACATTTTTGTAGGTTTTAGGAAATTAGCATAATTAATAAATAGCACCAGTTAGGAGGACAAGTGGTGATGCAATTCCCCCCCAGGTCAAGCCCCTTCTCTGGAGCCCCCCTTCAGCACAGCTGTACTTTGTCCATGAGAATGTATCTGGAAGAGTTGTTCTCGGCCTTGGTTCCCAGGAAGAACCAAGATAGCATAGGAGCCTTGTACCCCCTGGGGCTTGGAGCTCTGGAATTTGTTTTGTCTTTCTGCTTAGGGCAAGGCCATGCAAAAGTACTGGGAAAACTAGCTACTAATACAATAGGCTACAGAACTACAAATATATGTGTGAAGATCAGAGAGAACACATAAAAGGAAAAAATAGACAAAACCCAAACCAGCATGACTACAAGTAGCATATTGGTGTGTAGCCACTTTATCATCATCTGCAATATCCTTTAGAAGAGGTGAGGTTTTGAGATGCTAAGCTCTGCTACATTGTCTTCAACTCCACAGTTGAAACTCTTTTTATCTCCCTATTACCAATAGACCCTATTGAGCACATAGACCATATGTAGTCATGAAACTACCTGTATTTCCTTCTGCAGCCACAGTTGCTCCTGTATCACTGCTTCTTTTTAACTTCCAAAATCCAAGTCTGCGTTTATAACATGTTTTTAATAACAGGAGCTGGTGCAGGTACCTGATTCAGAATTGCTCAGGACAGACGATGGCTGATAATTTATAGTTATTAGTGACTCCATTTCACCTTACTAGTTAGTTGGTTTTGCTTTTTTCCCCCTGAGCCCATTTGTGTCACAGCAACGCCACACAGGAAAGAGGCAGCTTGGGAGTTTGCTAATTCAGAGGATGCTGGGGTTTGGCTGGGGTAGGAGAAGGGAACAGCTATTCACTGTGCCTCTGACCACTGGGTGATAGTGGCAACAAAGCTAGCACTGTGACTGCGAACCTGCCACACATTTCATACCACTTTGGTGATCAGAAATTACCTGACTGCTTTAACTGCCCTTTTTTCTGGGTTTAGCAGGGTCAGCTCTGCCTCCAACTCTACCTCTTTCCCTTCCATCAAATGGACACACATCTAGACCTCTAACTGTGACCCTTGTCCATAAAATCCTTTTATTTCCATTCATTGTTTTAATGTCACTGTTCATCTCCTTGCCTCCAGGTAATATCAATGTCATTTTAATGCCATTTTCAGATATTGGAAGCTGAGCTGTGCAGGCAGCTGAGCATCCTTATCCTCCTTTTTTCAGTACAACCAGCAGGTTCATGGATTCACAGTGGAGAATTGAGCAGCAGCAAATGCCCCATACACTAAATGCCATCTCCTCCTGTGCTGCTGCTGCTCCTCTGCTCCCTGTCAGCAGCCAGCACTCAAATGAAGACCACACATTCATTTTAAAAAATCAGATACAAGTATCAAAAACTCCATATTTGAATTTCCCCTTCAAATATAAATGAAATCGACTCTTCACTGAATCACCTCTGAGGATTGTCTGGTTCCACACATTTCAGGATAGAAGATGGTAACTTCTACACTGTTTTGTGTCACTTTCTTCTCTCCATATCCTTCACACCTTCTAGGTGGCGGCTAACTCACATTTAAGAGAAATGGGAAGAGGAAGGGAGTAATCACCATCCTTGTTCTCTGCTCTTTATTTCAAAGTTTTGTGGAACATTGTCTCTTAAAATACTCCTCGGCTGAAGCTCTGCAAGGCTCTGACAAACTGCTTTGCCCACAGAGCCATGGGCTGCCTGTGCTAGCAATGCCTCCAGCCCTCAGCACCGGCTCCTTCTCTCTCCTTGCAGGGCCTAGCTCACCAAGGGAGGGTAAAAAGACCTTTTTCCGTCTGCAGAGGCAGCACATCAGCTGCTGCTGTGACCCTGCAGTGCGGGACATGTGCCCTGCATGAACTGCAAGGCTCCCAGCACAGTGTCTGCCATCGCAGCAGCAAACACAGCACCAAAACTGCTCACTCATGTGTCAAATATTGTATGTAAGCATTTCAGCTAATCAATCTTGGACTGATTTAGTTACAAGTTTTCAGGTGTAAGGGATTCTAAATCCAGACTCTCTCAGGGCAGGTACCAGTGCTAAAGGCTTTGCTTTAGCTGTGGTAGAAACGCTCATCAGGATGTTGAGGTCTAGCTTGAGATTTTGGCATTCAAACAGTCAGGATGGAATGGTTACTGTACTTAGCAGTCCATCAATAAGCTGCAATCTAATTTAAAGTGACATTTTTACCGGTCTTGCAGAAACAGGAAAATTAGTGGGTCAGCTTTTTAATAAAATATGACAGGGGTTTTTTAATATGATGTTTTTCTTTTTTATATTCTTATGAGAAATAATTAGAAATTTAATTAAAAATTGATGATCAGACTCACTGATGAAGCCATTAATATCCACATATAAAACAGGCCTAAGGCTAAAACAGTCTAAAACAGTTCCTAAAAGTAAACTTACATTAAGCAAAAATCCTACAGACAAGATTCTCGAGTTGGAGTTACCCTTCTTTGTAACAGGATAGCATTGATTTCCACAAACACTTATGGCCTTATACTTCCTGGGTAGAGTACCAGGTCTCTTGCAGTTAAACCTTCCTTGTGAGCATCTTCTACTCTCTGGTTAAAAAGGAACTAGAGTTAAAAACACTTCAAAGCATCTGACTTCATTCTGAAATTCTGTTTCCACCTAGCAGTGAGAGCTGTCTCTCATTTATTGTGTGTAAAAATCACGATCTAAATAAACAAAAAAACCCCCTTCTTATTTGAGAAAAAGTCACAACAGCAGCAGAATAATGGCTGTACAACTATAATGACTCAAGTGACAATTTAACAAAATACTATTAATTCTTCCCTCAGTTACCAGTTTGCAGTAGTCTGGGATAGCTGAACTTCCTTCTAAAAGGAAGTTTTCTTCTCATTGGAGAAGAAGAAAAAAAAGGAACATAGTTATTTCTCTGCTATTCAGAATGAGAGAGAAGCTTCAGCCGACACAGGAACACTTAACTACTGATGTTTGTATGTCATTTTGAAAAAAGAAAGCTTATGCTTTGATCATGAGAATTACACCACTCACTCAAAAACTTGTCTACAGTTAGGAACTTAAAACGTAATTTTTAGTAACTGAACTGCACAGAAGTGAGCTTGAGACTCTCAAGGCAAAGGAGAATAAATCAATAAAGAAATCAACATCCAGCCCTCCTTACCCTCTATTCCTGGTACCATCAATCCACCCTAGATGGATTACTGAGATATCCTCCTGCATGGCCTTGTTAGCACAAGCAAGGGTGTTACAAGGGTAGCTTATCCCTTATCCCGTTTGGCTGTGGGTAGGGGATTTCAGGCATGGGTGGTCATGACCATACATGCAATGTGATGAGACCTCCACCAGTACAATTTCTACACCCACACAAAATCTGTCCCAGGCACCACAAACATAGGGGATACTAGTGGAAAGTAGGGAGAGCTCTCCTTTCACTACAGGAAAATGTCTGAGGCCTGGCATGGACTATGATATGTGCCTCATCAATTTGCACTCAAAACCAAATTACTTCATCTCCTGATTGATTATCACAGTGGCAGGAATATATCACAAGGTACAACAAAAATAGTTGGAGTGATCCTTAACTCCTCATGGGGTACCTTCAGGAAAACTGGCCACAGAACTTACAGATGTGCATCAGAAGGGATCAGATTCTGGATTTATAGTCTATTTTAGCTTTTTGTGCTTTTAAACTTTTACAGATATGGAGAACACCAATAAATGATGACTCAGTAAATAAGTCAGCAACTTGTAATGTGGAGCCACGGAAATTCTGCAGGTCTGCACAGATGCCCCATTTCTTTCCCTAGGTCAGCAGTCACTTATTCTGAGTGCAGGAATACCAACACTGGAAAAGGCATTAGGTGCAAATTTCTTTAGATTCCAAGATCATTTAAAATTCAGATCTAACATTAGTCCTGAATAATATGTTACGACCAGTTATCTACCTTTTTTTAATATAGCTTTAGGCCTATAAAGCCTCTGGTTTATCACAGGCTAAGAAGTTGACTATGACCATTTTGTTCCATCTGGCAGGGATACTGAACAGGCAATTACACTATAAAATTATAGAAAACAATTTTCATGCCAGTCTCTCTATATTTCTATGAAGAAACATGAAAGATAGCCACTTAGAAAACAATTTCAAATAGCAACTGTCAATCTGGTTGCAAAACCAAACTAGCAACCCTTGTTTAATCTCACATTATGGATCCTGCTGCCTGGAACTCCAAGTGTTTGATTTACCCATTCAAAGTTTGCTTTGCGTTTCGTGACTTGGCTCAGATACATCAGTCTTCACTGTGTCAGGCCTGCCACCTTCTAAGGGAGAATAGTATATTAGTAACATTCATTTCCCTTCCTCCATTGATTAAAAGCTGTGGTTTGTCCCTTCACGGTCTGTGTTATGATGCTGACTGCTCCCCAGAACACTTCTTGCAATGCTACCAGTATTTGAGGACATATTTCCCAACTGTAAATAGAAACTATATCATTCTGGAAAGTGGAGATAGAGCTGAGGACACTAACCATATTGATTTTTGTTGTGTTTATCTGTCTCTTTATATCTCTGAAAATCCCTAGTGTTTCTGATATTACTTTCTAAAAGTGCATTTTTCCTGTTTCCCACTGAAATAAATGTCAGCAGATGACAACTTAGTCTTTGTTGTTGCTATTTGGTAATTTAACTGCACTAAATAAGGAACAGAATCTGATTGCAGAATCTTTTTGCATTAGCTCTGTGTTATCTGAACATCTTTTTCTGCTGTCTTACTAGGTTGAAGATCAAAAGCGTAAATGGTAAATCTGTTATCAGCTTGTAGTTCAGCATTAACCACTTAAACTGTGATTCAGCAACTTTGCAAAGATGATAAGTAAGACACAGAAGAATCAGAGTTTTGGCAAACATGATTAACTGCTTAGATTTAAGGGAGTTTGACAAGATTATCTCAGGGAAATATAAATAAACAGTCCAGCACATTATGCAGAATCACAGAATCATTTAGGTTGGAAAAGACATTTAAGATCAAGTCCAAGCATTACCCACTACATACTACACTATTCTCAGCAATGTAAACCAATTTCTGCCTATTTTCTTGTACAAGACCAACTTGTTTGTCCTGTGCTGCCAACTCTTCTGTTTATTTTGGTCTATGCCTTTGGTGTACAAACCATCCATAGAGTTGGTTTGGCCTCCCTGTTCACTTCAAGAGCAGTTCTGCTCTTCCATTCTTTTTAGCCCCTAAATCCATTTAGACTGTATTTCCAGATACCCTTTAGAAATATTTTCATAACGACTAAGAGAGCCATAGCACCTTAAAAGAGGAGTTATGCTGCCTCTGGTGGTTTTTTAACCACCATTTCCTCACCTGGTTCACAGGGGATGCAGACTGTTCTGGAGGACTCTCATGGGGCTCCAGGTCAGTGAATGTGCTGGTGGGGGAACATGGTCTAAGATCAGCCCTAAGGGTAGGAAACAAGCTATATCAATTCACCTTTAAAAGAATTTAACAAAAAATAACCATAAATTAGCAAACAAAACATACGCACCTCAGCATTGTTGACTGCCCTAACAGTTTATAGGAGCTCTTCTAGATCTTGAGGAGCTCTGACAATTGGGCTCAATACATAAGCAAAGCAAATTTTTAATACCTATAGGAAACCAGAAGCCCCAAATGCTAATGTCTGCAAGTAAAACAGAAGATTCAATGGCTAAAAATTTAAATGGTTGCTAGCAAGCCACATGCCTTAAGACTTTATCAAGGCACTGTCAAATCAGAGGAAATCAGGTTTGCATGAAGTTGTCACCCGTCACCTTAGATATTCATTTTTATTTATTGGAGCTTCATCTCTTGTGCAATGAGTGACTCAGGCTGCTCCAGGATCCAGCATCTTTCACAGTAATGGGTTCACTAAAGCTGTAGCACTGCTCTTGGCTTCTGCTCAGCAGTTGGCCTGAGGTTACAAACTGTACTGTTTATTGAGCCTCATTAAAACCACTGTCATGTGGAATCAGCTTGGCTTGGCTTTAAGAAAATGTAGAATTGCCTAAATGTGCAACTCCTTTTGAAGTCAGAATGCTAAATTTGTACCATATTCCAGTGATTTTAATAATGACTCTAATCCTATTCCATGAGCAATGAATGGTCATATGTGTTTGTTGGTTTAAAACCTGACTGTGCAAAGGTAGTAATTATACTAAAATAATTTAAAGTCGGCTTGCAATTAATGTTGCAAAACAATGTTTGTCTAAGTAACAAGACTCAAATCCTAATCATGCAGGAGTTGTAAATGCATAGTATGTATCCCATACTTTTGGCAAAAAACCAGAGAAGTATTTTAAATTTCATATTTAATGTTCAGTTTATCTAGGCTGGCCCAGAATATTTATTGAGCTGTTATCTCACATACTATAAAGCAGTGACAAAGTGGGTTCTGCATGAGTGCTATTAAATACCCTCAAAGTGCCTTTACAACTGGTAGTCTTTTTGTAAAACAAGACCTTAGCAGCTTGTGATATATTGTACAGTAATTGATATAACAAGCCTGTGATATATTATCATAGTGTTCCTGCTCCAGAAGTGGGACTGGCTTCTTGGAGATACTGAGGAGAAGAAAACCTTCCTCTAAAACGTTCCATTAAAACTATTTTATTGGTCCATCCAGAAAGGAAGTGTTTGAAAAGAAGTATGACAGAAAGGGGTATTTAAGCAATCATTATAAAGATGGAACATGGTTAACAGTTTTAAAGGGGCAGAGGGACAGGTTTAATAAACCTTTCTAAGCCTTTTTGCTATCATAAATTGTGATAAGAAACAAAAGAGAATGAATGAAGTCAAGCTACAATAAGGAGATAATTCTGAGCAGTTACATCAATTAACAAAGAAATCATCCAGGCGTTGAACTTGTTTCTGCTAACATCAGCAGCAAAATTCTTGGCAGTTTTGTAAGATGACACCCAATGCAGGAAAATTAAAACTTCCTTATCAAATTAGATGCTGCAGTAATTTCCTCTGGGAATGAGGCTCTTTTTTTCTGAAGTTATTCCTATTATAAACTATATTTAAATGATCTTTCACCTACACAGAGAATGGACTTCACTCTCTTGTGTTACCTAAAACTATTCAGAGATGGGACTTAGCATTAACTTATGTAATTTATAGACGAAGGTGGACCCAAATTACCTCCATAACTTGTCAATCCATCTTCTTCATATTCTTTCTTTGAATTCTCTTCAATTTGTCAGTTTTCACACTCTTTCCTGTACCTTCCAGGGAAATGCTCTATATTACTAAATGTATATGGAAAGAAGACTGCTAAATATATATGTCCATCAGAAAAATCAGACAAATGAATTTCATTTCATATATGGAATACTTGATTACTTTACATCTTATGCGACTATTTTTGGCTATAAAATGGGGGGAAGGCTGTGAAAATTCTCTGCTAGCTTGTTCACAGGGAAAAATGTAGCGCTTTCTTTCTCCTTTTATTCTGAATTACATTTTTTTTGTTACAAAGTGAATTTAAGATGCAATAGCGCATCAGGAAGTAGCTCTTCCAATGTGACATTATCTTTACATTTAATCCAGTGTTTTTCTGACTGCTTAAATTTAAAGCCATTATGGTTCTTAGCTGTAAATCATACTCTCAAGTAATCATGATTTGCAACCATGAAACAACCAGATCAATTCAAGTATCCTTTTTCCAGATGAAAATCACAACCTAGAGGAAGAATTGAATCCAGAGTGGCTTATTGTCCTCCACTAACCCAGCAGGCCAGAAAGAACTGTGAGAAAATACATGCAAAACTCTTCAACATCACATTTGATATAATGATATCAATCTTGCCTTTTCCTTTGCCTGTTTGGAAAGTTATGCAAATTTCTTTTCATCTCTCTATCACTAGGATCAGCAATCTGATAGTCTGTTTTACAGCTTCTTTGGAATATTCTTAAAAGTCTAGGCTTTCTTTTTCTGTTACTATATTAAAAGTGGCTATTATTAAACTCTAAAAGAGAGTTTAAAAGTCAGTAATTTTAATGAAAGAAATCAAGAAAACTGGAACAATCCCACTCCACCTCATGACGACACATAAAATCAACACATTAAAAAGAATTGGCAAGTTTAAGAGCAAAGAGATGATGGAGATGACTATGCAGGAAGCAGTAATAAAGCAACACTTCAGCATTGAAAACCTCAATTCTCCTTTCATTAGCCCAATAAAGCAAACATTTAACTATTTTTTAACAACAAAACACAAATAATCAGGGAAAAAACCAAAACTCTTCTATTAGATGAAATAGTTCTCTGCTTAAATAAAAAGGCATTCCCTCTTTATGACCCAAGAAAAACTAAAACAAAACTAAAGAGGCAAAAATAGCAATACATGTGTTCATCTCGTGAGTAAATTTTCATTCAGTTGTACTTAAACACCTCACAGAGAAGTATGAATTATTATGTTTTGATTGTGGTCCATTATTATGGCAGATGAAATGCCAGCTAATGTGGCTCATTAGACCTAACAAGCTTTTCCTTCTCTGCAGAAATGGGAAGTGGATGGAGTGGTAGGCTGTAACTATGATGTCTGCAGTCTCCTTTTTGCTTGGCCATGACTTCAGAAGTAACCTTGGCAGATCATGTTTTTAGAATGGTATGTCACTTTTGGCCACTTTTTTCTAGCACGGGTTGTGTGATTTAGCCCCATTGCATAACGAGAACTAAAATACCACAAAAACCAGTGTAAAAAACCACGGTAAGAACAGGAGTCCTATTACTGACAAGCAGACAACACCCATGAGCAAAACCCAGGGAAAGCTTCTTCCAGACCATTGTCAGCCAGAAGTTTCATTCCTTGATCAACAGGGATTTTTCCTGTTTACATCAGAAAAAACATCACACTGTCTCCACAAAATCCTTCATGTTTCTTTACCGTTGACTAATATGAAGGCCTTTTTGAACTCCCTAGAACTTTTGTCTCTGTGACATCAGCTCCACAGGTTAATTAACTTTTTGTGTTAAAAAAACCACATATCTTCAGTAGGCATAAACAACCACCTTTTAAATTCTTTGAAATGTTTGGGATCCTAAGTATGACTCAAAGCATAAAATGCACTAGGGCAAGGTGGATTTAGGTAGCTTTTCCTCTCTGCTTTTCTTCCTTTTCACCTTCTTCATTCTGAGATCCACATTCAGTTTCTTTTTTCTGTTTTTGCTTCAATTTTTTTTTCTAAACTCAAATACTTAGAAAAAACCTAACCCTTATTATTATGATGTAAGACACCTGTAGTGTTTTCCTCATATTTTAAAAATTGCGATTTCTTATGTCCCATGTCTTTCCTTAATAAATAATCCTGAGTCTATTCATTTTTCTAGAGCTGTCAAAATATTTATATATATGTAACTTCTCAGTCCCTAATTTTCATTCACTCCCCACTCCTTGCACTTCTCTTTTCTTCATCTCCTTTCTTTATTCATTCATTCTTCTCAACTCTTATTTAGTCACTGTAGCACAGTGAGAAAAAAAAAGCAAGTAGAGTATTTATAATGAACTAGTTGTGCTCAGAAAAGAATAATAAGAGAAAATTTTATGTCCATTTAATGACAAACAGATTCAGAAGTAATTAGCATCTGCAGGTCTGTGTGGCACTGAGGTATAAGATGCAGTTCTGGCTGAACAAAGCCCTCTTCTCCTGAAGAACCCCTAGGATAGGCCTGGATAACAGCAGTGCCCATTTTAAGTCCAGGATGCCCATGACAGCAAGCCATGCCATCCACATTACAGAAAACATCTGTCATTATTTTCCCCTCATCTATCATGGTCTCTAAAAGCAAAAGACTCTGCACTAGCACAGTGAGAGACAGAAATCTG
This sequence comes from Nicator chloris, assembly GCA_013400495.1. Classification (NCBI taxonomy): domain Eukaryota; kingdom Metazoa; phylum Chordata; class Aves; order Passeriformes; family Pycnonotidae; genus Nicator; species Nicator chloris. Next base: position 69,413 of record WAAE01005438.1, on the reverse strand, counting down.
AGCCATACACTAGATTCAGCGTGTTTACTAAATACTGATTTTAAAGGTGGATATTGGATGACTCTTTCTCCTCTATCTGCCAAACATCTAAAAAAATTATAGGGTAAAACTATCCATCCTGAAGAGCACATCGTAAATCCAGATTTTTGCATGGCAGAAAGCTGCCCTTCCTACATTAATGAAAAAACTGGAGGACATTATTTTACTCTTGAATGCATCAAGTAGTTTCTGTTGAAGCTAATTTCCTACTCACAGTGGTAACTGCTGCCCTTCATAATTACCAGCTGTGGTCACTGGCTACTTTAGATAACACTCCATATTTGTGTTATACCCCATCCATCTCATAACAAGTGCCATGCTTTGTGGCACTCTCCCATGGTCTGGGCAGCACTACTGGGCTTTGGGCAGAACTTTTAGCTACCCTGCACTTTGGCACCTACTCACAAAACAGAGCAGGCCACTCTGTGGGAAGCTGAGAGTGTATACCTATTGCACTTGTGATTCTCAGTTCCTGAATCCTACAGATCGTCTTTCTGAAGCCAAATGTCATCTCTCCTTCTTTACATCCAAAGCATACTCATAGAGGACACCTCTCAGCTTTCCTATCTACTGAAGCAACTATTTCACTACCATCATCTGTAGAAAAAAGGGACAGGGTGTTGGGTTTTTTAAATAGCATACAAATATAACTCTACGCTTCAGGAGGAAAGAAAACAGAAACACTGCACAAATATTAGAATACACATAATTTTAAAAAGTTCTCAAATATCTGACAGTAGGAATGAGATTTTTACCTACATAATGCAATTTCTTATTTTTCTTATATTCCCGTATCCCTGCTTTTACTAAAATGCAATGTTTTTAATTTAAAAGCCTCAGCTTCTTCTCTTCCTTCGGAGACACACATGGAGATTCCACTGGGAAGGAAGAGCAATGCCTGAAAGCAAGTGGCAGCAGACCTATTCTAATAGCTATTTCTGATCTTTAGCTGCAAGGAGCCACCAGGCTCAATGGGTTACATCTCCCATATAGTGGCATGAGGGTACAGAGATCTCTCACAAGGAAGGGAAAAATGATGCTGCAAATACATGCCTGAAATTGCTGGAGATTCATGAGGCTGTAATATTGCTAGGAGTCACAGGTCATCTGCCTTTACATACATAAATCTGAGAGATTTTCACAAAGAAGGTACAGCATACAATTAAACCCTTTTGCAGGTACTACAAGGAAAGCCATTTGATCTTGTCACAACACTAATGCCTCACGACATGACTTCACTTGGTGATTCCTGTCCAACTCCCTCCAGCTAATGGTACAAGCAGGAAGGACCATCTGAGAAATCCTTAATCAAAACACTAATTGAAAATGTGCTATATCCACAGGTCAAGGTCAATTTTTTCCTTATGAAACACATACAAGACAGCCAAAAGGACCATTTACTTAAATCAATAAGTAGTAATACCTGCAATGATTTACTGCAATAGTAAAACAACATGCACATTTAAAAGAAGAGTATCTCCTCATCTAGGTTACAAAGCTCTTTAAAATAGAGCCAGAACAGCCTTCAGTTCCCTTTGGTTGCAGTGAATAGTTGGAAGGTTGAAATTACATTCTCTGTTGATCACCGGAAGACAGGGATAGGGACAGACTATTGAAAAATTTCAGTGTCCTTTTGGCTGCCTTCCAGTCCCATCTCCAAGTGGCTGCTATTCTATTTAATGTAACTGGAGTCTACCCTTAGGATGAGTATCTTTCTTCCTGACAGTTTTTGTTCTTTTTCAAGGCAAGGGAAAAACCACAGACCAACAAAGACTTCCTCTTGAAGCCTCAGCTGAAGGGCTCAGGAATAGAACAAACATGGCCAAAATGCTGCTGCATGACTGTCTTGCAAATGAGTTTCTCTGCACTTTCACTGAAAATGCAGACGATATAATAACTGACGTTCTGAGAATCCCAGAAAGAGAAATGTTTTTCAGTTGGAAGGATTTTAAAACAGCAATAGGTTTTGAGGAAAATCTGTTCCATACCTGCAATACATGACCAGTGAGAAAAAGGTACAGTCTTGCTAAAAGATTGTAAGCTATAACTGATTCTTGTAGGAACAATGCAGGCATTTTTAATACAGACACATGCATAGAAGAGCTTCAGACTTTTAATCTGAGATTCCAGAACAAAACCCAACCTACTTATAATGTTTTCAGAACCTTCACCCATAAAAGGTTATATAAATTCTCTAAGTGGACAGCCCTGGTTTAATAACTAATGTAATTATACCCTGTTTGTACTGACCAGACAGTGAAGTTATGGCATTGCACAGGTTCAATTCACACACATCAGCCTGTGTCTAACCTACAGTGCCCTTGGGGCACACATTGCACATACAAGGGCATGTTCTACCATGTGATTGCTTTTCATGGCTACTGGTTCCAAAATTAGCCAAGCCCCAAACTGGCCAATCTCTGTAGGTAGAGTTACAAGCTTCCCTGGCCTTCAGGCTTCATCAATTACTGATGCTCCTCATGGACCTTTCCTGCTCTGCACTGCAGATATTTGTGCAGCACAGCAGCTCTGAGGCACACAATAAATTGGTACCTTTGCTTGTTATATCTGCAAAACGCAAAACACTAAGGAGTTTAGCAGACATTTACGCTCCCTAAAATAGCCAGGACTGATTCACATTTACCCTGACTCACATAAGTTATCACAATCACATTACTTTCAGCAAAAACATCAATTAAAAGGAATTTGTGTCAGGGCCACAAGCAAAGAACTATTCCATTACAGCATGCCTGTGCCAGGAAGTTGTTAACATCTTCAGCAACTCCCTTAGGAAATGTCAACAACAGCACTAGAAAAAAGCAAACATATTTGTTTGTCTAAATATTAAGAAGAGCCTGGAACAGTTTGTAAAATGTCAACAAGAAAACCACACTCCAAACCAGCATGATTTCTTTTTGTTGCAAACATAAATAGTTCTTATGTTAGTTTGGAAAGCAGTCGATGGGGAGTCAGCCTGAGTACCAGAGTGAAGCAGATATTCCTCTTCACAGTATGCAAGGAACGTATTAATCATGCAAATAAAAATCCTTTTGAGGGAAGGAAAAAGACATACTATGTCTCTTTGGGATTAGAAAAGTAAACATGTAAATATCATGCTTTTAGAAAAAGAGGGAAGTGTAACAGATGGCTAATATTTGACGGCTACTGTGTTACTGTTTCCTGTACACGGTGAAGGGTGAAGTATCTGGCACTTAAGGTATTGCTTATTTCTTTTACATACTGCATAACACAGTCACGAGACTCTAGCAGTCACAGGTGCACTAACCAAACCCACTTTCCAAATATACAACACCCTTAAGAAACCTTCCACATTTTATAGTACGCTAATCATTATTCCATATTTTAGTGTTCTTATTATGTAATAGATGTGATATAATGTTATTTCTCATTATCTTTACTGTGTGATACTTAGCAGTGCTGCACTCACTGGTTGCACTCTCTTTTTTCTTGCAAATAGACTCATATAAAATCAGCTGGAGGTTCATTCCCTCTGCACCTCAGAAAAAACATTAATCAGAGAGCAAGTGACTGCAGATGCCATCCATGCCATCTGGAGAGGAGAGAAAGGCTGCAGTGTTCCAAAGGAGGCGTCAAGCACAACTAATATCCAGTACCAACAGGCCTGGGATTTACTCTTTCCATAGAATTTTAGTAAGTAGGAAGTGGCTTTATGGTATGGAAATAGAAACCGAGCCACAGTAAGGTACTCTCCTTTATTCAAACTTGTTTATTACCCTGCAAAACATCTGGAAGAGACAATCACCTGCAACACTCTAGATAATCCCATGTGGTTCTCCCTTGTCTAGCTAGCACGAGGCAAGCCCTTCTTGAGCTGTCTTCACTAAATCCTCTGTCAGCTACATCCAGCTCTCCACAGCCAGGTCTACCAGCCAAACCCTGTTTAGCCCTGTTTAAGCTAAAACTTCTCTACCATGTCTCAGCCTTCCTGGAAACTGCCAAGAGAGGACACAGGGCCTCCACCACAGGTTATGTGATAAAACTACTTTTGTCACTGGTTTTTCCACGTGAGAGTCTGGGATACACAACATCATCTGAGTCATTTAGCATAAATAATTGACAAGACTCCTTCCAGTTCTATAGTTTGTTTGCTATTGCCTTTATAAATAAGGACAGCGCTTTAATAGAGTATAAATGTGCAGTTGTGCTTCAAATATTTTAGGAACTTGCTATACAAAAGTAAAAAAAAAAAAGTTCCCGTTAACTATAAAATATCGCTATTCTCTCACTGTAAGTTTCCATGCTTATCACATATCCAGTGATTTACAGATTCTTTTCTTTTTTCACTTTTCCTAACAAGCACAAGGATGTTTTTCACTGCTGAACACTTGAGCTGGAAGCTGAAAGTCAGGTTAGATGCTTACTCATCAATTAGTAATTAGGATTCTGCAGGTCAAGTTCTGCCCCAGTGTCAGCTATCAGGCTACCTTTTACTGCAGCCACGTTAAATACAAACCTCCCCCTGTACTGATAATCATAAATGTAAATACTTCCATCCATGGGGGGTGATGGTTGCCAGACAGGAAGAGGACAGGTTGGGAACAGAACTGAGCTCAGCTCTTCATCTGAATGTGTTCTAGTGAAAACAGACAAGGAATCCACTGACTACCCTCACAGCTCTTAACGCCTTACCTTAAGCAGGAACAAGAGCCCACACCCATGATTTTGTGAACAGCAGACATGAGATAAAGACATAAAGCCAGTTCTATGTTTTTGTTTTGAAGGACTCCTCAATTTCACTTGGAGTTAAAAGTATTAAGAAAAAAATTATTCCAACTCAACAGGCAGCAATCACAGAGCAATGAGTTCTCCAGTTAGTGCTCTTGTTCCTGATGAAAAGAGATTTGTGAGGAAAGAAATGTTGATACTCAGCATCCATATCGAGGGGATAGAAGGAATCCTGCCTCCCCTGCCTCACACATTGATGCAGTATCTCTTCTGGATCCTGCTGATAACACACTCTCCTGAGGCATCTTCTCCTATTATCACAGACAGTGCAGACATGCTATGCCAGCCTATATGCCAGCCTTCTCTAGTATTTCTGATCTCCTATAAACACCACATGGTTCCACACATTTAATCTGCTTTATATCTTCAAAAGGAAGATATTATTTGGGGAATTTAAAGGAATGTACTTAGTTCAAAGGAGGTTTATGAGCATTCTGGCTTATAAGGTGTTTTGAGGATGAGTTATCTAATAAGAAAGGCCCATTAAATTGAGTAAGATGATTCTCAACATACTTTGAATAGAGTAAGATGATTACTATTTTATCAGTTGTGCCCCTCAGATCTCTAATTCCCACTGGAACAGAGGGAATATGCCCAGGAAAAAGCCTCTATTACTATTCCTACTTGTGACTACAACATGACTTGAAGTTCTGCTGCAAAGACAGCTGGCAGCTGACACAGCATGGTTCTGATGCAGAGCAGTCTCGTTTCCAGCCTATTATCTCCTTCTGCTACTGATGTAAATATATTCTTCATGTAAAAGGGTGAGTCTGGTCCCTAAAGATTACAGGGGGCAGGAAGAGAGCTTCCCATCTTCTTGACAACATTTTGAGTTTATGCATCTCTATATTTCTCTTTGTGCAACCAAAAAAGGCCTGACAACAGGATTAGAGATACCTGTAAAATCAAGCACGTCTGCTTTTACAGAACTAGGGGCAAAATGTGAAGTTATAAGAATAGTGAAAACGCACCATTATTTGAAGTCAAGTCTCCAATTAACCACATTTAATATCATTATCATCCATATAACATGTTCCATTTTCTCTTTGGAATGAGAGGCATGGGTTCCACTGGATATAGTCATTATTTTTGAATTCTTTCAGGGACCCGGGGAGACACTTAAAACATAAGGAGGAAAGCAACTCTGCTATTCAAAGAAAGAAAAGCACAAAAGATGCTCTCACTTTGTGAGAAGCTTTACTGAAAGAAGAACAGAAACCCAAAATGCCCAAGGAAGGGTTCCTGAGTAACAGAAGGGATAAGCAAATGTGGGAGAGGCCTTTCATATCAAGGGATGTAGTGATGCCTTTTATCTCCAGTACTGGGGATACTGGACCCAGCATTTAAATACAACTGCTGTACACTGACAGCAGTGCAAATCACCGATTAGGTTGAGCACCAGCATAAAGCAACTATGAGAGACTATCGACAGCCACACCTTTGCCAAAGAGTTTCCTCTTCATCTGCTATCATCAGAACACGTGCTCAGGAACCAGTACAGCAAAACCCTTTCAAGTGGGTAATACCAATGCACTTTACATCCAGGGACTTTCTGTTTAGTGGATAGGAACACATCTGCTGGAGCCCATCAACATCCTGCAACACAACAACTTCCAGCCTCAAGTCTGATGAGTCTGGATGTGTGATGGACAGGCAGCTACGTAAGTCTGTGCCAAAGCATTTGGGGAATACACACATCTTTTTAAATATGACATTTTTATTGAAGTTTTCAATTCCCTTACCAGAGCTCAATTCAGTCAGTATGGCAACTGCATACAAAGAACCACTACATTTTGACCACAACAAGTCAGCCAGATTTGCAGATTTTTAGGGAACAGAGCTAATGCTACAGAGCATTAGCTCTGTAGTTAATGAAGTTTTGGGCCAAAAATGTTAATGAAGTTCTGGGCCAAGTTCTGGCCCGCTGTTAAGGGAGAGCTGTCCAGGAGTAGGCTTGAGCAGATGCTTCACCAAGGTCACAGTATGTTTGGCATGCACTTAGTTGTGCCTTCCTGTGTGATCTACCAGTCTGGAAGCCAGTGCGTAATGTTATCTTTACGACTTAGACTTGATTTAAATTAAGACCTCTTTAGTTAATTTCCCAGCAATTGAAGGCACATTCAGTCAGCTTTACATCATCAATATGTCTTGAAGTAGGAACACAAGGTTTTGGAGCTGCTGGCTGAAGACCCAGACAGCTCTGTGCTGACAGCAGATAGAGTGTAGGCTGCAGCTGCTGCTGGTTCTGGAGTTACTACATTATGAGTAGACTTTGATGGTCAAACTTCTGTCATCTGTATTTCTGCTTATTGGACTCTGCCCATCTTGCTATATACCAAACCTGGAAAAAGTCTATTTCTGTTCATTCCACCAGCTATTGTTTAGGAAAAAACCAATCACCCAATCGAACAATCAGAACCATATTGGCTAAGACTCTTATTTCAGAACATATAAACATGTTTTGTGACCTTTCCAAGGCCCCATTTCTATAGAATTTAAATATATTACTAATTCTAAATATGAGAATATCCAAGACACAGCATTAATACTCTCAATTCTCAAGCATTGTTACATAAAATTGTTCAAAATTATGGCACACAGTTGTGGAATCCCAAAAGAGTTTAGGTTTGAGGGGACCTTTAGCACTCACCCGCTCTAAAGTCTTGCTCAAAGTAAAGTCAACTTTGAAGGTAGGACTGACTCTGAAGTCAGGATGAGAGAGAGCCTTGTCCAGTCAACTCTTGTGTGTCTCCAAGGAAGGACATGGCCAGTAGGTCAAGACAAGTCATTATTTCCCTCAACTCAGCATCCATGAGATGGCACCAAAGTATTGGGCCCAGCACTTTGGGCTCCCCAGTGCAAGACAGACACTGACAAACTGAAGCCAGAAGAATTAGTTTCTCCATAGAGAAGCAAGAGTATCAAATAAAACCAATACCAATTTTTCGCCAGTCTAGTAGAGACAGTCACACCTTTTTATCATTGGAAAATATTGCTTCTTAACGTTCTAAGGAATGATGATATAATTTAATATAAATTTTATTTAATATAAACTTTATTTTAAATAAAAAATATTTTATTTGCCATTTCTGACAGTCAGTTTCTGGTTGTCTCATTTCAAATATTTTTCTTTTTCTCCAGTAAGTTTATATTCCAAACCGAGACACTGCACTTTAACCTGATACTTCCAAACAAGCACATCTCTTGCCTTTCATATTTACTTTTATTCCCAAATCTTGACCAAATTTGTGTATTTAGAGGTTCCTAGATTCGGTTTTCAAGCACATTAATTTTTTTATAAAATCACCATCAGCAAGGAGACATACAATTTTTTCAGTGTCACAGTACCCTTTCAAATATCAGAGAACTCTTACCATGAATAACTTGTGCATATCTCAGGGGGATTTTCATAGACATTACAGGAAACAAAACAGCTTTAAGCAATGTCCTTATGAAACATACTGCACACCACATTTTCATTAATTTCTATAAGCTTCAAATGTCTGTTTCATGGCACATGTAATACATGTGCAAAAGTACCTGCTTCTTTCTCAACACACTAACTCTCACTCACAGAAGGCAGCAGCTGCATGTATAAATAAACACCAGTTATTATGGTTACCAGAGAGTCAACACAAAATACGTTTCATTTGGAATATTTTTTAGCACCCGCTGTGTGTAGAGAAACAATCTCGCACCACTGAAAATATCTACAAATGGACAGTGAGAGAGCCGGCACAGCTCCCCCACGTGGGTCAGGATGGCCGAGCGGTCTAAGGCGCTGCGTTCAGGTCGCAGTCTCCCCTGGAGGCGTGGGTTCGAATCCCACTTCTGACAACAACGTTTTTGGGCCTGCGGCTGAGGATTTTGGCTTTGTCTTTGGCTTTGGAGAAAAAGAGGCTGAGGGAAGACTTCATCGCACTCCACGGTGTTAACCCATTCATTCTTCCTAGGCGAGCAGCACTACAGGCTGTCAACATATACAGGGATGATTCTTTCATCTCCCGAACTGTTAAAGTGTTTAATTCCACACTCCTGACAGCAATTCTACCAGTACTGGAATTATGGAAGCAGCACATTTGCCTGCTATGAACACACACAAAGTACAACATGTCTGGATCTGCCAAACACAACAAAAACAATAGGCAGCCACCTAAATCAGCAGCTCTAAAGTTGCGGGACGCAGAGCTGGATGATCTTCCTGTGGGAAGATGGTATTCCTGTGGGATCCATTTTGGATGAAACCTGAAATCACCATCATCAAGTCCCACCAACACAATTTACAATAGTAGTATATTATCTACCTTATAGAGGCATCAAATCAATACTATTAGAAGTAATTTGATCTAAACTAAGAGTGTAGACTCTTCCTGAAGTTTAAAGAAAAAATATAACTGAGGTAGAGATATATACAGATATACATATAAATCATTAAACAATTATATGTCAGAAGATAAACAGCAGCTTTGAGGTCTTGAACCTCCTTAGCTTTATTTCAATTATAATATGAATATTGAGATAATACAAATCAGAACAGGTGTACCTACAGTATGAGATGGTTTAAACACCCTAGAAAACTGCAAATGAGATGACCATTAAATAATTATGCATTCAAATACCTATTCAGGATTGTAGCTTTTTTCTACAATCCCTTCCTGATCCTGCATTGATCCCCACTGAGAGGCTTACATGGGGGACAGAGAGAGAGAGGGAACTACACAAGACTCCAGCCACAATTCAGGATAAGGAAATCCCTAATTCCAGTGGGAGTTCACAAGTTCAGTGGTCCTAGGATTCATCCCATGATGCAAATCTTCTGTGAAACAGCAGCAATGTTATAGATGCCACAGGATAAAAACTCTGCAGCCTAGAACTCTTCATAGTTTGTAGTTAAGAACATTTCCCTTCTAGCAACACATTGTAATGGGTAAATTATATATACAGATAAGATTTAATTTGGATTTTCAATATTATCACAAAATAAAACGTAATATTCTTCCAAGCCAACTCTTCCATAATTACAGACTGTAAGAATGAACAAAACTAAAGAGGGAGAGGGAGGGTTAAATTCCTGGCCATCATAAACAACACAGACCATAGGACTTCATTAAGAAATCTCTGTATAAAGTTCAATTCCTTACTCTCAAGCAGATAATTTTTCCTGAATTAAAGGCCTGAACAGAACAAAATAATCTGTCAATAATCTGTCCTTCATTAATGTTGTGTATGTAACAGTCATTTTTTACATGTATGCACCAAATTTTGGCAAAACACACAGAAACTGATAGAACTGACATTAACTAATTCTGTGGAGACAAGTCTCTTCCTATACATTTGCTTTCAGAAACTTTCACAAGCTGGACTAGACAGAATCTGGAGAGGTATTTGAGGGAGAGAAAAACAACCACTTAAAAAAAATCTGATTATCAGCATGTATGCTTGGTATTTCATAGTTGCATGCAGATATCTGCACTCATATACAAGCTATTTAGTGAGACTAGGAAACTTCACATGATTATGTTCAGCTCTGTAGTCAATTTAAAACTAAAATAATCATATTAGCTAGACAAGATCTTCAGACTTAAACAACTTTCATTATTAAAGGAAGCACATGATCAGCTTTTTCTGAGATAGAAACTGCATATATCTTAGCCATTGCTAGTCACAAAGATTGAGACCAAGCTCTCAACATTTGCATGTGCTGTGAGTATTTCCTGTGAGAAAATGTCACAAGGTGAGAAGTACAGAAAAACAAAGAGCTCAGAATGTTTTTCTCTCTATGGCATGGTGTGTGAGGCAGTGCTTCTGGTAAATAAGATACAGAGAACAGCAAATCTTTTCTTTTTTTCTTTCTATCTCTCGATCTCTCTCTCTTTTTTTTTCTTTTTTTTTTTTTTTTTTTCCCAAAAAAGGGTCTATACATTTTTTCAAACAAATGTATTTCAGGGTGCCAATGCAAAGAGGAGGTAAAAGCCACAGAAAGCTGTTGTGCTTTATCAAAGGGCAGTTTGCTTTAAGGAAGCTTCTATTAAATACAACCTTTAAATTCATAAGGAATAAGGATTCCCCTGCAGCTCCAGCCAGAGCTCTACATGTGAGCAGAGCCCTTATTGACCAGAAGGGGAAAGAACAGAGGCAGACCCCACACTGTGTGTGAAACCCCCTTAATAGGGTTTCAGGGAAATAGATAATTTTATGGGCAAGCTGGGACTCTACCATTACCACCACTGCACCATCCTACATGTGAGGATATTGCCACATAGAACTTACTCCTTCAGATAAAATTTTTTCTCACAAACAAATGGTTATCAGCAAACTCTCCTCATCCTGGTTTTGGGAAGGTTGCCCATGGACCAGGGGAGAATACAGCACAGCAGAGGCCATCTCATATGCTCATCACAAAGCCTAATAGATACCCAGATCTGATCTGATCTTGCCACTCAGCACGAGCCACTGAACAACTGAAATAGATGGAAACTACTTCCAGTATTTCTCTCCTGACACCAAAGCCACACATCACTTTGAAAAGATTTAGATAAAGTTCAGACAAGTATATGCTAAGTATGTGGACACTGAGGGACTTTTGAGATATCTCATTACTTCTACTGCTCATTAGTGGATAGGACAGTATATTTCCAACACTTTGTGGTTTTCAAAGGTTTTTTTTTAAAACCAAAGTAAAAAGAATAATCAGGATACCACAGCTCACCTGCTCCCTTTGTCATTGAAGCAAGCCTACACTGACAGTTCAAAGCATGCATGAATTTGCATTTATCTTACTGAGAAACAATCCATTACCAGCTGCTAATGATCTTTTTTTTGCCCTAATGAATCTACCTTGAAAGGAATCTACCTGGGGTTCCATGCTGTTCACAGTTATTAAAACATGAAAATTGGACTAACTCTGTTAAGGACATTGATAGTTAACTCTGATGTTAACCAAATGTCAGCTTTATGAACTGGAACCAATTCAGGCAATGCAAGTCAATCGCTGTATTAAAGATGATGCATGCAGCAGCTCATCTCTCAGTACAGCATCCTGGATCTCTACTGGCATAACTCATACTGCAGAGGGGCAGGCCCAAAGGGCAGTTTTGACATGAGGAAACACAGGTGTCTGGAAAGTGAAAGTAACACAGAGCTTATTTTGATAGCATAGAGACCCTTGTGACAGCAGAGGCAAAAAGCTACCTGCCACAAGCCATGCTTACATCTGGATCTCCTACAGACACACACGGTCAGGATAGGAGGCAGCTTGTTATTCTTTCTGCTGCTAGTGCTCCTGATAAAAATTATTGGATAAAACAGTATTTTTTGGTAGGTGTGCCTGTCCTTAAGCCAGTCTTGCTCCATTTGCAAAAGCCACATTCCCCTTTTAAAGGTAATGCTGTCTTTTTACTTTCAGCCAAACTATGAGTTGTTTGCTGCTAGAAATAGTAACACTTATCTCAGAGTGGTAATGTCACACTCATGTTCAACAGGAATTAACTTATTTTCCTGTTCCTTCAGTGCTAGTGTCTGTGCTAGTGCTAGGCTCTGGCAGCTCCCACTCCACCCAGCACAGCACAGTATCAGTTGGATGGTCCCCGTTGCTGCTGCACAGCTACACAGACTCCTCACCAAAGCACCCAGGATCTTCAATGTCTCTGCAAAGAGGAGGCCCACCAGCCTTACATCATAGAACTGATAAGAAAACAAAGCCTTATGCAAAATCTCAGTGTCAGGACTCTCCCTGGGCTGCCCTGCCTGGATTACAGCTGTAGCTGCATCACCTTCTCTCCTAAATAATCTGTCCTCCATAGTTTGACTTACTCCTTATCTGCAATCTAGCCCGATATCCTCTTAACACATGCAAGAATATCCATGCTGGATCAGACCAATGGTCAGCCTAGCTCAGCATCCTCTGGGATGGTGGCCAGGACAAGCCCTGAGACAAAAATCAATACAGACAGTGGTAATCAGCAGGACAAACAGTAGGACAAGGCTTCATTGCTTCCAGAAATTTGGGGTTCAAAGGTTTCTTATTGCAGAGGTATTTCTTTGTTCCATAGCCTGCAAAGGGTCACTGGGGCTGGTGGGGCCTCTTGGGAACCTGTCAGGATCCTCCCGACTCAGAGCCAGCTCAGCTGCAGCAGACTGCTCAGGGCCACAGGCAGTTTTGGTTGTCTGCCAGGACAGAGACCATACAATCTTGTGACAAACTCTTGCAGTGTTTAACCACCTTCCCATTTAAAAAGTGGGGTTTGGACAATTTCTGAAAATTTTAGCATTCGTATGCTGCTGCAAAACATTCCAGAGCCTGCCTGTGCACTGCCTGAGGAAGTGTGTGCAAGGCAGTGTAGGGGTAAGGGCAATGCTCCTCATGTCTTCCTACGCTCTGAGCAGGACCACTGCTCTACCTCAATGTGAAGTGATGACCTTATAAAGGTTGTCAGACCATAGCAAAGGTTTTAAGATCACAGCATTCATTACTTTAAATGGAATACTCTAAGATACACAATTTTCCTGGTTTCTGGACTTTCCCTATGTTGTTCATAAGGATTCCTGTCTTTGTCATTCTTGGGTTTTTGTTTCTTAAGATATGACAGATGAGAGTCTTTTTTCCCTGAATGCCCCGTGGTGAAGAAAAAGAAGAGTTGAAGGCTGCTATTCCAGGGTTTTCTTGGTTGTTTATTATTTCTTATCTACAAATTCTTTCTGTGCCTTGTGAAGGTCTCACAGCAAAGGCATGAAACAACTCCCCTCCCCACAACAGGCGGGCAGAACTTTTATACTACTTTCTACGTATCTTTTATTTACCATTAATCATCAATACCTACTACTAATGTTAGACATGTCACTTCTATCCTACACCAATCCCCATGAGACACTACAGCAGAAAAATGGATACTAAGAAGAAGAACAAAAAGAACAAGAACCACACCCAAGTCCACCCTATTTTTCTTTTGACCCCTTTCTAAAAATCCTAATATTCTACATTTGCACCCTGTGATTACTTAACTACTACTATTACTACTATTTTTCTTACATTCTCGTGACTTGTAACTCATTTCACAAGCTGAAAGCTTTTCCATGGACTGAGATTCAGGACAGTGTCTCTCTGGGGCTCTGTGCATGGGGGTCTCTGACCCCCTGCCAAGATCTCAAACCCTCCAGGGCAGTCAGAGGAATGCCCTGAACTCCGACATGTCATGAGCCGTGGAGGCATCTAGCACTGCTCCATAATACCCAGAGAAACAAGATCATTCTGTTTACAACTAGGTTATCATAATAAATGCCAAAATATTTCTCGTCTCTCACAGTAATAAAAGTCAGGAAAAATGCAATGATTTGCCAAAAGGTAAATAACCTTTTAATGCCATCTTCAGTTCTTAGAACTGCTCTCATAGCTGTTTTGCTCTTATTGTGCATCTGTTGCATTTATTTCTCCCCTTGCCAGGAGAATCCCCATCTACCAGATACATTTGAAAGAAGTATACAGGCTAAGAAGGAAGCTTTACCTATTCCAGTCTTCGGACTCACATTTTCATAACAATAGCAGGAATAGGGAAAGATATTAGAATAGAATTATAGAATAGTTTGGGTTGTAAGGATCATGGAGTTCCAATCCTGCTGCCATGGACAGGGATACTTCCCACTAGATCAGGGTGCCTCAAAGTCCCAATTGGCCTGGCCTTGAACATTTCCAAGCCCCCACAACTTCTCTGGACAACCTGGTCCATGGTTTGTTTCAACATCTTCACGGTAAGGAATTTCTTCCTAATATCTAATCTAAACCTACCCCCTGGCAGTTTAAATATTTACTCCTTGTTCTACCGCTATATGTCCTTGGAAAAAGTCCACCTCTTCCGTAGCCCCTCTTTAGGTGCTGAAAGGTGCTATGAGGTCTCCCCAGAACCTCCTTTTTTCCAGTCAGTTCTCTCAGCCTGACTTCACAGAAGAGGTGTTTCAGCCTTCTGACCATCTTTGCTTCTCTCCTCTGGACTTGTTCCAACAGGTTCATTTCCTTTGTGTGTTGGGGAGCCCAGGGTTGGACACAACATTCCAGGTGGGATCTCACAAGAGCAGAGCCAAGGACCAGAATCCCTTCCATAGCCCTGCTGCCCACGTTGCTTTTGATACAGCCCAGGACACATTTGGCTTTCTGGCCTGCAACCCACATTGTCAGCACATCTTGAGCTGTTGATCCATCAACACGCCCAAGCCCTTTTCCTCCGGGCTGCTTCCTCAGGACCTTGTACTTGGCCCTGTTGAACTTCATGGGGTTTGAATGGACCCACTCCTCAAGCCTGTCCATGCCCCTCTGGATGGCATCCCTTCCCTCCAGCATCTCAATCACACCACGCAGCTTGGTGTCATTGCCAAACTTGCCAAGGATGCCTTCAATGCCCCTGCCCATGTCACCAGCAAAGCTGTTAAACAGCAGTGGTCCAGTACTGACCACTGCAAAATGCCACTTGTCACTGCTCTGCACATGGATATCGAGCCCTTGACAGCAACATTTTGAGTTTGAACAACCAGCCAGTTCCTTATCCACCAAGTGATGCATCCATCAAATCCATGTCTCTCCATGTTAGTCAAAAGATGTCATCTGGGACAGTGTCAAATGCTTTGCACAAGTCCCAGTACATGATATCTGTTGCTTCTCCCTATCTACCAACACTGTAACTCCATCACAGAAGGCCACCAAATTTTTCAGGCAGGATTTGCTCTTAGTGAATCTGTGTTGTCAGACACCAATCACATCCTTATTTTGCATGTACCTTAGCACAGTTTCTAGGAGAATCTGCTCCATGATCCTGCCAGGCACAGAAGTGAGACCAACTGGCCTGCAGTTCCTCAGGTCTCCTTTTTTTTTTTCCTTTTTAAAACTAGAGGTTATGTTTCCCCTTTTCCAGTCAGTGGGAACTTCACCAGACTGCTATGACTTCTCGAGTACTATGGATGGTGGCTTAGAAACTCCTCTGAGACCTCCCTTGGGTCCCACGGATGCATTTCATCAGGTCCCATGGACTTGTGCATCTTCATGTTCCTTACATGGTCTTGAACTTGATCTTGTCCTCCAGCATGTGGTTCTTCATTCTTCTGGTTCCTGCCTTTGCTTCCTGATCATTGGGCAGTGTGGCTGGAGCACTTGTTGGTGAAGACTGAGGCACAAGGGGCCTTCAATTGGATACCTCAACCTTCTCCATACCCCAGGTAACAAGGTTGCCCATTTCCTTCTGGAGAGGGCCCACAATTTCCCCTGACTATCTTTTATTACTGATGTTCCTGTAGAAACTTTTCTTGTTGTCCTTGATGTTCCTGACTAGATTTGCTTCTATCAGGATTTTAGTTTTCAACATTTGAGCCCTGATTGCCAGACAATTTCTCTGTATTCCTCCCAAGCTACCTGTCCTTGCTTCCACATTCTTTTCTGAGTTTGAGTTTACCCAGAAGCTTCTTGTTCATCCACACAGGTCTCTAAACATTTTTGCCTGATTTCCTATTTATTGGGAAGCATTTCTTCTGAGTTTGAAGGTGATCTTTGAATATCAACCAGTTTTCTTTATTTCCTCTTCTCTATGAGTCTTTATGCTACAGTACACTACCAGAAGGAGTACTTCAAGAGAGACAAGGTCTGCTTTCCTGAAGTCCAGGGCAGTGAGATTGCTGTGCACTCTCCCCGCTGCCCTAAAGGATATTTACCACCACCATTTCATGGTCACTGGAGACAAGGCTGCCCTTGAGCTCCACATTCCCCTCCAGCCACTCTTGTGTGGTGAGAACAAGGTTCAGCATAGCACCTCTCCTTGCTGGCTCCTCTATCCCTCGGAGAAGGAAGTTACTATCAATGCTTTCCAGGAACCTCCTGAATTGTTTATGCCCTGTTAAGTTGTCCCTCCAACAGATATCAGGGTGGTTAAGGCCCCCCCATGAGAGCCAGGGCTTGTAAGAATATGAGGCTGTTCCTATCTATCCACAGAGAGCCTCATCCACTCGGTTTTCCTGGTTGGGCGGCCTGTAGCAGACCCTATAATGTCACCTGTCCCTGCCCTCCCTTTAGTCCTGACCCATAAGCCATTGGTCAGCTCTTCATCCATCCCAGAGCTCCATGTACAGCTGGTCATTGACATAAAGGGTAATGCCCCTCTTCATCTTCCTTTCCTGTCCTTCCTACAGAGCATGTATCCTTCCATTCCAACACTCCAGTCATAGGAGTCATCCCATCACATCTCTGTGATATTAGGAAATCAGACATAGAATTCTGTGTTCAGAAAATAACCTTGTCCATGCCAAGAAACAAACAAAACAAATGGTGCTTTGGGAATGGGGGAAGCTTCCATCTGACAGTACGGATCACAGAAGAACATGCATTTAAACTGAGATGTCATACAGAGGAACAAAAGAGTTCACCATGACAAGGCTTAGGTATTGTTCTTTCACTGTGGTTATTTAATGCAAAGAATAACTCATAGTTAGATTACAGATGGAAGATCAAACAGGGACAAAAGCTAAGACTGTGTGGTCACCCCTAGCTCCTCACAGAGTTTGTTGCAGAGTTTCAGACTGGGTGTTGAGAAAACTTCATTTCTTCTGGAAAAACATTTAGTGAACAATAAAGCAGGTTTCTACCTTGGTTGAAAGATGGATAAAAGGGTAGAAAGCACTCTGTATTAGGGCCTTAAAAAGATTATAGGGATTAAGACAAATACAATATGATATAATGAGCCTTGTACAAAAAATAAAAGGGTTGCCCCCTTTGAGCTTTGCTGTCATGCAGATAGAACAATAAATTATATACCAAATATTACCCAAAATAAATCATGGACCATATCTAGTGGTAAATTAATTACCCCTGCTCCTCAGAACTTCTCTTTTTCATAAAGAACAAGCCCTCTAGACAGTTTGAAGACAACTGAGTGCACTTTTTTTCTGTAACTGTGAGAATGAGGAAATAGGGCTAAAATTCCCATGGGATAAATTCCATTTCAACAGCTAGAATTTTAATATGGCTACCTAGTTATAAAATATTTTCTATAAAAATTTTACTTGTATTAATGAATTTTTGGATGTTTGCAAGCTTAGAAACTGCTACAGAAAGGACAAATCAAAAATACTGTCTGTAGGCAAACCAGTTTACAGTGTTCTCCTAATAATTACAATTAGGGAGCTTAATGAAATCCAGCATAACAGATTAGTTTTACAACCTCTACTCCTCTAACTTGTACTATCATGACATCTTACAACAAGTATGGGGCAAATGGGTTAGATCTACAGAATAATGTTATAGTCTTCCCTTCAGATGGATTTTTTTGTCCTTTCTGATAATATTTAAGAAAATATTTTCCAATGAATTGAAAGCCATTTAGTACTCCCAAATTACTCCTCAATGACTCTGGAGCAGATACATTTTCTTTTTCCCAAATGCCTTTGATTTCTTCTCTGCACACACAGACATGCACTTAATTAAAACTTTCCATTGAAGTGGCATTACTTAGACACACAAGACATACCAAGTTGCTCTTAGGCTTCCTGCCAGAAAGCCAGCAGTGCTGATGCTTTCCTTCATTTACTTTAAAGTGTCAGCAGAACAGGCAATTTATGGCCACATAAATATGGAGCCAACAGCCCATGACCGCTATCTGCAGCAACACAGCACAGACACAGACGGTGAGCTGGTCCCATTCCCTGGGACTGATTCATGTTGCTGAATACAGAATCAGAATACACTTTACCAAAGTGTCTTCTGTAACACCACAATAAAATACATCACCAGTATGAGTGTTTAGAAAGGTATCAGGGAGCAGCATAAACAAATTCCATTAACAAAGCATGGGACTTGTGCAGATATCTATTATTCACCATGCTGAAAATCTAACCTGGGGATTTGATACACATACGAGCAGGATGCAGACATATCACATTGTGAAATGAGGTTTGGTTTTTTATAAGGATATTGGGATTTTTATTAAGAAATAAAAAACAGGGAGAAAAGCCTTTTGGTCTGATACAGTGTTGTTCTTATGGGCAGGTATTTAAAAAAGCATCCAGAAAAAGGCAGATATTTGAGAATTCATGTAATTGCCAGAAGCATCTGAAAAGGTCTGTAAGACACAGCAACTGCTTTCATTATATGGCACCAGTTCTGCTTCAGAAGGCTTCAGAGATGTATCTGGCAAGCTAACCCTGAGAGAAAATGTCTTTCTGACCACCAGTGTAGCTATTCTTCCATACGAAAATGCAGCAGGGGTTGGATGATGCCACTTAGCTCTGTTAGGTGCTGATTGTCACGTGTGCTTTTCACATTGAAGTTGGAATTAAACAAGAGTGGTTTCAAATTGAGAGTAAGTTTCACATGTAGCAGCAATAATAATAATCTAATCTACAGACTTCATTTCCTAAAATCAGAGAAATGTTATACTGAGCTATTTTTGCAGCCAGAATCTAGCAGGACCAGCTCTGCTAAGACTAGATATATACCACTAACAGGAGATATCTGCAGGGCACAGTGGCCCAAGCTCTGCATGAAATATGAGCATGAGGAAAAGTTCATCCTTGCCTGGGAAATTTCTTCATGCTTTCCTGTGCCTAAAGAAATGACTGAATTGGGCCATGAGTGCCTTCAACTGACTTCGTCATTGAGCAAGACTGACCTTCGGTTTATACCTTGGCACGTTTTTCTTCCAAATGCACTTTTTAAAAAGAAAAACAAAACATTTTCCTCATCCTACATGCTCTTGCTAAAGAGCATTATTAGAAAATTCATGTGAAATACTGACTTCTAGAATAGAAGCAAAAGAACTCCACTGATTATGGAAATGCAGCAGTTTGCCCTTCAGCAGGAACTTGAACAGGGTATAACAAGAAATATATCCCTGTGTAGTAAAAAGCCAAGCCATACACACAGTTTATCTTAAGGTCTTGCTCAGAAATGCTGTGCCTCCTCAATCTTCTAAAGCATAAGGGATCTGGAACCACAACAAGAAAGGTGTCTGCAGTTTTGCTCACACATTTATTGTTTGAGATCAACTGAGAAACAAATAAACACTTTTCATTCCACTGAAAAGAAAACAAACAAATAAACACACACACAAAAAATCATGCCACTAAGATGTTAGGTCCTTTTTGTATTTTCAAGAGCCTTTGAAAGCCTCTTCCTTTTGAAGAAGGAACTTGTGGTATTAAAGTATATAGCTGAAGTGCAAGTGTAATCCTATAATTAAATAATCTGCAGGCAATAATCAGACACTTCATGCAGAAACTCTAAGATATAGCAAATAAACACATTAGGATAATTAAATAGTTTTGAGTATTAGACCTGCAGCATGAAGTTGAAAAGAAAGATGATGTTCTCTAACAATATATACACGCCAAGTTAGCTGGTTAGTTTGTGTAAATGCCTTTAAAAGGCTCTACATGAAGCAGAGTAGAGCCTTATTGTGAAATAGAATTCTGAAAAAATAAAATTGAGAACATATTAAGTTTAGAAAAATTTAAACATACTTAAATATCTTTTATATTTTCATTTCTTACATACAATACATTTAGGCATTAATTCACATTTTCTAATTAGGGATGCAGTTGCTTAAAGCAAATTTTTAAAAGCTGTACACCATTGTGTAAAAATTTTGTGACTTTATTTGTATGTACAGGAAGCCAAATGTTTATTGGATGGGTTGTAAAATTAAAAATATGTATTTTCTATCTTTTGTTATACATACAATCATTCTATTGGAGCTTAAGGTTCAGCATATGAACATTGATTGGGCTTTTTATATTGCACTGGGTTGGACTGGTTTGCAGTTCATTTTCTTCACAGCAGACCATATGGTGGTGTGTTTTGAACTTATGATTAAAAAGCTGTTGATAACACATCAGTGTTTTGGCTACTGCTTACAGAGTGTCAAGTTCTTCCCTGTTGCCCACTCTGTACCCCTGTCTGTGTCTGTTACAACCTGTGTTGCCCGTGTACATCTGGGTTCTAGACTGTGTCTGTTCTGGTAGAATAAAATCCAAGTCTCACAGCTGCCTTATCATTTTACATTAGTCAGCCTCTAGATCCCCAAGCAATGAAACAGTGCAAGTATTTGGAGTCGGTAGTAAACTTTAAAAGAGTCCATGTCAACAGATATAATTTTGCGGTTCACTGCCAAACCAAAGTTCAGCAATAAAGAAGTTAATTCTGTAACAGAGTAAAAGACACAGAGTATGTTATAGCTTCATTCAGGGAGTGTTGCTTCCAATTAAAAAGCAAAAGAGAGGGGATGGTGAGCACCGTGTGAATTTAGGTCAAGCCAGATAATTATTTTTGTACACTTACAAATCCCAAAGAAAAAACTTTGGCATATGCTGCTAGTATTCAGTAATGGACAGAGCTCTATGGGCATCCACTGACCATGCTTTAGAGCCTGGCAGGGGTAACAGAACAAACACAGCAATAGCCCAGGACTAATGCAATTAAAAACATGAAATTTAGAAACCCTGTGTAAACACAGTCTCCCTGGAACTATAAGTAAAGAAGAAAGTAGGTTTATATTATCTTGAAAATGATCTTGAAAACACTACAGTCTGTTCATATCAGGAGTTTATAAATAAACATTATTTCCTTAACATTCTAATCAAAATCAGATATGAGGAAGTCAGTAATTACCAGTGACTAAAAAGCTGACATGTCTTTCCAAATCTCATCATCCTCCTATACCAATCATATTATTTGTCCAGCTTAACTATTATCTAAGTTTATAAACATAGCAATATGATTAGACACTGGAAGAAAAGTTTATTATCTATTTATCACAGGACTCAAATTGCTGCTGACAGACCTGGCCTAAGAAAATTGACTACAGCTTTTCAGGATGGCTGATTGGAGTATGATTTGGAAACAAAATTACTTGCCTCTAGAAACAACTGCTGTGTTATGAAACTCTTGGGCCACTGGCCAAGACTGACCTGGCCAACCACCATGAAGCACCAAACCAGCCAGCAGCACCTTGCAGAAGTTACCAGCTGCATTGGCCACAGTGCCTCAGGCTGGAAGCACACCCTATAAATAAAATGCTCTCCACAAAGAAGAGTACAGTGAAATAAAGGCTGAATTCATATCAGGTCAATCAGGGTCCCTAGAAATCAGCCTTTTTTTTTTTTTTTTCTTTTTTTTTTTTTTTTTACCTTTCTGAGGTTCAAACCAAAGGAGGAGAAGGAGGCACCACACTTATTGCAGGAAACAGAGCTGGATGTGGCAGCTAATTTCTAATTACCCAGAGGTACTACTGGACCCTCAGGACTAGTGGACTTCACAGGACCAACATGGTATTCTCTGCAAGACCAACTCAAACATATACCATGTGCAAGGCTCTTCAACAAAGGGACAAATGGGTGCAGCTCCAGGAGCGGACCAATATCACAAACACACTTAAGCAAATGTCCTTGTGCTCCTCACATCCTGCTTCTCACAATTGCTCCCTTCAGTCTGCTAAACTCATTTAGGGCCCAAATGGCCTGGCTCTGAGGGCTGGATTTGTCACTCAGGCTATCTTTTGAAGCACTCCAATCTAGGCTAGCAAAGGAAAAGAAAATCGAGCATGCCACTCAGGAGAAATACCTCCAGTTGCATGGACACAGTTTAAATGAGCTATAAAACATGAGGTTTCCAAACTGCAGAACATAAATAACTGCAGGTAAGAATACCCCTGAACATCATAATAACAGTGGACAGTCAGACTAACCTTGCAGATCCTGGGGATGCACTGATTTGGGGCCTGTCTTTGCTGAGCATCTTCCACACATAGAGTTGGTTCCCACAAAGTAAAAATCCCTTCCCTAAAGTTATTTAAATACTTTTCCCTTCCACATGAGGAGAATGGTATCAGCAATTGCTCTTGAAAGATGGAAATAAGTACACAACATGAATAATACAACACAGAGGAACTCATTGGTATATGTACTGACCTCTGCTATTTCAATGCTGACGTTTATTGTAGATTAAATTAATTGGGGAAAAATTAGCATGATAGAGAAACAGATGAGAGCAGAATACCAGAACAACACAGAGAAATCACAACAGTTCAGTATTTAAAATCATGGGATCAGCTCTCAAATGAAACTGAAGTTAAGAGGAATTCACCTCTTCATTAGCTATGTCAGTTCACATTAACAACACTGTCTCTTATGAAGCAGCTGGGAAATATCTGCCTCACATACAAAGTTTGTCAAAGCTGTTGTGGTTGGAGAGTCACTTTTACAAGCCTGTCTCATAATCCCAGGGATTATGCACTAAAAATTAACTTTATAGGCAAAATTAAGAGAAAGTTATCAATGAAAAGCAGTTAAGATACTACATATACCTGATAACTTCCAAAGATCTGGTGACAGGAGATAACTCCATTTTTGAGTCAAAGTTATGCAATTTAATAAAAAGTTTTATGGAGATTATAATTAGAAATGTATTACTAGAACTAATTAAAACCAAATTTTTCAAGAAAATAAACCTTAAGTCATCCTTTTATCCAGAAAAATACATTTGTTCTTCATTATATTTCCAAATTAATACAGTATTTCTTTATAGGAGAAGAACTAATGTATCAAACCAAGATTTCAAAAACTCTCAATGGAGGCAGTTTATTTATAGAAGTT
This sequence comes from Nicator chloris, assembly GCA_013400495.1. Taxonomy (NCBI): domain Eukaryota; kingdom Metazoa; phylum Chordata; class Aves; order Passeriformes; family Pycnonotidae; genus Nicator; species Nicator chloris. The sequence continues at coordinate 45,992 of WAAE01005438.1, read as the reverse complement.
TATAGCCTTTAAAAATAATCAACAGAACCTCAAGATTTTCTTGGTCATAATAAATTGTTCTCTTTGAAAATTAAATTCAAAATGTACTGCAATAGTTAGAACAAAACATCTGACAAGTACTCAATCACTGCCTAACTAAAACCTGGTACCAATCTCAAGAATACTTGATGTAATGTCCCAGTCTACACATAGAAGGCTACTATTTGGAGGTCCACTGTGACCCTTTCCCTCCAGAAAGCAAAACATCCTTTATTTATTGCAAGTGATTCAGAACAGTCTGCATAAAGTGACACATAGCAGAACACAGTACAGTGAAGAAATAAGGAGTTTCTGTGCCGCAAATGCACCTTTTTTCATAAAACCTTGTTTGCAGATATGGAAGAGAATTTCACATTGTCTGTAATATTCTTTATGAGGAATTTTCATTTGCATAGTAATCAAGATTATAACTGTGAGGAAAAAGATAAAAAATGAAATTTCAAGCCTACCAATCAAACACAATTCTTAATTTTGCCATTGCTTTATAACACTAAGAAAAGAAAAAGAGGTGATCCTAGGAGGGAAAAATTGTTTAGGTCAGGCCATAGAGAGTTCATAAAGGGTTAAATTACACATTAGCAAAAATAACTAACCCACCTAAATATAATGTAATATAATAAATTATTTCACTTAGTAGAATGTCTTTGATTTACTTGAGTGTTAATATTCTGCAGAGACAACTAATTAAAAGCAGAAATCCTCAAATGGGAAGTTTGTAATTGTTTTTGTACCCTCTTCAGCAGTTAACTCAAACTCATCACACTGACAAAACAACAGATTCTGTCCTTATCTAAAAATACAAAGTTTCCTTTCATTGGAAAGATACCCTAAGAACGTGCAGCATATGCACCTTGTATACAAGGTTACAGCCTGCAGTGGGCTGTGCTCCCACCTCAGCCAGACACAGAACACCCTGCTGAATTCTTGGCCATGAGAGCAGGACGGAGGGAATGGGGAGCCCCCGGCAGCAGCCTGACTCCAACAAGGCTGCAGCTCACACTGAAGCCTTGTGCAACTCAAGCAGGAGCTTCAGAAAACCAAGCTGATTTTTCTTATTTTGCCACCTCTGACTCCTGCAGACACGCAAGACGCTGTGTCACATGTGCCTCTCAAGGGCAAGGCAGCCTCCTCTCCTCACAACAATTCAGAAAAGTGAGATATTTCTCCAGGTGCCAGATCAAAGCTGCTCTGCCACTGCACAGGGCAAACATTTCACTAGGCTGCCGTGCCACTGGGGCACAAATGCCGAAGTCTTTGACTAGCTTCTACTACAAACCTAAAAAGCGTGCCAACAAGCACAAAAATCAGGGAGTCCCCAATGAGGGGAATGCTCTATAGTATCTTTGTCATGCAGGGAAATCGCTCCCCTGCAGAAGACCCAGAGGTGCAGCAGCTGATAACCCGAGGGTGCCTCAGGGTGCCATGAGGGCTCGGGTGGCTGCAGGAACTGTGGGGGAAGCAGGGGCACACTGTCTGCTGACAGATACAGATTACCTGATGTTTATCAAAGACACAGGAAGTAGATACCATGGACTCAAACCTGGTGATTTTTTGGAGTCATTTGGAGTACGACATTGAATCACAGAGAGTAAGAGATGGACATTACCTTATATCAGTACAGATTCCCTAAAATGAGAGAAAAGAATCCATCTTACACCTGTGCCTTGTTGTCCTGGTGTTATTTTTCATACTAGAAAGCAGGAGGAATGTCCTCCAGCACTAGTACAGTGTCTTATTTGGTATTCTTGCCTTGGGGATGCTATTTGCCATTTAGGCTACCTGGCCTGCATGCCACGTACCTGACAAAGTAGACCAGAGCTTTACAGCAGAGAAAATCTAATCATCATAATAGAAAAAGTAACATATCTAGCTGATGTGTTTTGTATAATAATATTTTTAGAAAATGCAAAAATTTCAGATTAGTCACAACAGCCATACTATTTTGGTTTTTTGAGATGAAAAGCATAACAAAAATGGTGGAAACTGACCTCTTAGTGCCAAACATGATGGTGCGGGCCTGTTTCACATTTATGAATGCAGTGCTCTGCACAGGCTGCTTATATTGACCTGGATGAGAAGAAAAAGAGACATTTTTAAATCAAGAAACTCAGGACCTTGATTTTAATATCCTGAACAATAAGTACATTAGTAAACATCTCCCAGTGGAACTTCAGCGTATACCTGGCAATTTTACAGAAATAAAAAGGTTAGCAAAGGTATGCATAGGCTAACAAACAGAAGATAAAAGTTAAAAAAAACTAAGACCAAGATGCTAGTAGTAGGGCTTAAACCTGACTATTAGATTAGGGCTTAAATCTGATGATTAGAGCAGTTACTCAACAAGAGCTAGGCATAATACTATATGATAGTGCAACATCTAAAATCCTTGCCTCTTACAGTGAAATTCATGTGCCCAATTGAAATGCATGTGCTTTAAAGCAGCTAAACAGGTCTTCCTGAATTTCCAATCTGAACAAAGCTATATAAATTTTTATCTTAACTGCATTTTGGTGCTCAATTTATTGAATGACTATCTCAGTAAATTAGTAACTTTCCAGAAAGAAAACATTATTATAAATTAGAAATTTTCTGGTGTGGGTCTATTTAATACAGACCTCAGAAAATAGTGGTAGTAATAGTAGTAGTAGCAGTAGGAAGAGAAATTCCAACTCTTACATAAAAATACTAGATTACAGAATATTAGAATAATTAGGTCAGGAGAAGCTGCCTAGTCCAGCCTTCAGCTCAAAGCAGGTATAATTAAATCAGGTTGCTCTGGGGTGTGTCCACTTAGATCTTGAACATGTCCACAAGCTCTTTTGGAAACCAGTTCCTGTACCTCATCACCACCATGGTAAACATATTTTTCCTAACATCTAATCAGACTTTTCCATATTATACCCTGTGTCCACTGCCTCTTATCATATCTGTATACCTCCAAGAAAAATCCAGCTCCATCCCCTCTATACCCTTCACTCGGGTACTTGTTGACAGTACTAAGGTGGTCTCTTGCCATCTCTTCTGACCCTGAGCTGATTCAGTTCTCCCAGCCTTCTGTTGAATGCCATTTGCTGCAGTCCCTTGGCCACCTCATCTGGTCTCCGTAAGTTGACATCCTTCTTGTTCTGTAGCTGGCTAGAGGGAAACAGGTGACTTTCTTTGCTGCGAGGGCACTGTTGGCTCAGTTGTAAGAACTGCTGCTTCTCATGCAAATTGTGGTTCACTAGGCCCCTCAGGTCCCTTTCTGTACCACTGCCTCCCAGGCATTTCGTCCCCAGCCCATCATTTTATGCAAGGTTATTCCACCCCATTGGCAAGACCTTCACATGCTTTTGCTGTATTTCATAGAATTCCTGTCAGCTCATTTCTTCAGCCTGCCCAGGTCCCCCTCAATGGCAGCACTGCCCTCCAGCAGCTCCTTCCCTGGGCAAGTCAGTCCCCACTCAGTGTGCAGCTCCCCAGGAGAGGCCCCTGGGGCTCTGCAGCCCCACAGAGCAGCAGCCTCCCTTGATGTGCCACCCAAGTCAAGGCCTCCAACCTGCAGTGGGCTTTAGCACCCGCCTGTGACAGGGAACGTGCCCTGTGGGGTGCTGAGACCACCCCTGCACACCCTCCCCACTCCTGCAGGCAAGTCTGAGCAGAGATGCTGCACGTCTCTGCTGTGCTAACAGCTCTGGCAAGGTTGACACTGCTGCTCCCCAGGAGCTTCACCCTCCCAAAGCAGGATCCAGCCATTCCCAGCGGCAGCCAGAAGCAGCTCCCATCAGAACTGAAAGCAGAGACTCAAAATGCTGCAGAAACTGGGAAGAGCAACCATGACGGGAAGCCCAGGCAGTGCTCTGGATGCCCTGCATGCCCCCAGCTCCACAAATCAAGTTGCTTTTCAACACCTCTTCACAGCACTCTGGTCCATCATTGCCTGAGGAGCAGCCAAGCCGTACCTGGAAAGTGCAGGCATGTGCCAGCCCTTCCAGCCTGAAGCTTCTGCCACCAGGTGTTTCCCACGAGAATGCAGCAGCCCCAGCCCTGGTTCACTTCCCTTGTGGTTGCCATTGCACACACCCACTGCCCTCACAATGCATAATACTGGTGCTGATGAAACCTTTCTGCCCTTTTCTCAAATGTTCAGTTTAAAGAAAAAATAGCTTACAAATTCAGACATCCTATCCGAGTTTAGTTGATTTGCTAAATGTAAATGTGATATCTAAATACAAACGTTTTGTCCACCAGGAAGAAGCTGTGATTACATGATCTTGACTGACAGGAGAATTTTTGTCTACAAACTCCCTTCTAAATTTGTAAGATGCTCTGGGGGACTTCATGTCTCCATGTCACATCAGATAAAATGACAACAGGTGAAATGTCTTGTTACTTCCAGATGAGGAAGCAGCATTTTCACAGCACTATATTTCATTATGGGTTGGGGCAATGACATTTTTGTCTCAATTTACCAGCTTCTCTTAAAGCATTTTCTTTTATAGTTTGTGTAAAGGGTTTTTTGTTTGTTTGTATTGTTTCAGTGTGTCTCTTTAACTTGTACAGCTGCAATGAGTTGAAGGGAACCTCCCTCTTCCTTTCCATGCCCTCTTGTTCCAGAATCAGAGCCTTGCAGCTGGGCAAGAAGCACAAGTATCAATCATCAGCCTGAAGTGCATTTTCCTTCCCATGCAATTATTCTCCCTGCCACTTACTAACACCAGTCCCTCTATACTGAGAGCATAACAAATGCCTGCTTCCAGTTAATTGTCTTGATTGGGAATTTCTAAAGGCTTTAAGTAGGCCAAGTGTCCACTCCAATTGAAAATCAATGGATTTTGGGCATACACATTCCCTGCATGTTCTGAGGAGTCACACTCCAGTTCCCTATTTGTGATTGTTAGGCTAACCAGAAGCTATGCCTACACTGTCAGATATGCAGCTCAGAGATGAAACATGGATGAGATTAAGGATTGCAACTCAGCCTCTGCACCAGTGCACACATTAAGTGTCTCAAGCCATTCAGACAGCTGATTATACAATGTGGAGCCTAAACGTGTAAATGTGCTAAGAGGTCTGAGTCAGGCATTCCTTTTCTCCTAGAAATAACAAGGTTCAAGCTCCAGAATTCAATTTTCAGAAGTACTTAAATTGTGACCTAGAAGTCCAGCTTCCATATTTAAAAATGGCACAGTTGCTTATGATCCTGTGAGCATCAGTGGAACTTTGACACCAAAAATTTTAAGCCAGAATTTATTCAATCATTTGATGACCTTTTCCATTTCCACTAAAGAACATTATTCATAAGCATCTTACATTAGTAGGTACGACTGCCTTTATGTTTGCTAGAACTTTAACTGAAGGGCTCTGATGCTTTCTGTCTCTTTTTGGATATATATAAAAATGTTAGGGATTGACATAAGATACTGAAGTTCTCAGGAAACAGGACAAGCTATTTGAGGGAAACCAACAGGTATAAAATTGATGAGTAGCTGAAGCAGGTTCCCTTCCCTTGAAGATGATTGGTGCAGAAGAAGGAAGAGGAAGGTGTTGGATACAGAATCTCTGAATTGTTCAGGTTGAAAAAACCCTTTAGGATCACGTTCAGCCATTAACCCAACACTGCTACCTATCTCAGCAGAAACTTTGCTGGCCTCATCAACTTCCTTTTCCTCCAGGCACAACTACATCCTTTTTGGGGAAAAAACCAAACCAACCAACCAACCAACCAAACACCAACCAACAAACCAAAACAAAAACAAAAAACAAAAACCACCCCACCCTGATACAGTAACCAAATATACTAAATGAAACAATAATTCAATAATTCAATAATTTGGACTTTTTTCCTTTGCACAGAAAGTTTTTGGTTTTGCACAGAAATGTTTCCCACACATTTCACTGGCTTATTGAAGGTAGCTGAGTGTCAACTGCTGCCTTTCAGCTGAACCTACTCCCTCTCTGAAGGTATTGTGCTCAGGGCAAAGTGGCATAACAACCTTGGAAAATCACCCTCACTTCCTTGCGAATTGTCACTTTGCACGGAAGCAGACGCAAAATATAATTTATCTACTTGGAGATAAATTCTAAAAGCTATGACTTTCAAAATGAGAATCTTCTTAACAGCAATATTGATTTGTAGAATGTCTTAAAGAAGCCACTTAAACTACCACAAAATCTCAGTGAACCTTCTCATTTGCACCAGATATATTTCAGCATAATTACAGAGATTCACATTGACTGCTTATAGCCATGCAAATCTGAGCACAAGTATCAAGAATAAAAATATTTTCAGTTAAGAAACAATTGTATTATAGCAAAAAATATGGCAGAGGATGTTGATACAGAATTACACAATAAGATCTTTATCAAAGACCTGGAGGAGGCAATGGAATGCACAGCCCTCCAGTTTGCTGATGGCCCCAAATTAGGGCAGACTAGTTGGTATGCTTGGGGACAGGGCTGCCACCCAGGGAGAGCTGGACAGGCTAGAGGCATGAGCTGACAGCGATCTCATGAAATTCAGCAAAGACAAAGTCCTGTTTTAGGAAGAGAGAAACTCCTGCACTGGCATAGGCTGGGCACTGCCTGGTTGGAAGGGCAGCAAACTGAGCATGAGTCAGCAGCGTGTCTGGGCAGAGAGAAGGTAAACAGCATTCCAGACTTTATTAGCAGGAACACGGCCAGCAGACAGAGGGGAGGGATCATACTGCTTTATTAAAAAGTCACCAGACCCCTCCTGAAATACTGCATGCAGTTCTGCAGCCTGCCCTTGATGCAAGAAGGACACTGATAAACTGGAGGGAGTTCAGGTGAGCGCTGAACCACAATGGCCCAGAGAGGTTGTGCAGCCTCACTCCTTGGAGTGTCTCAAAATCCATCTGAATAAAGCTCTGAACAACCTGGACTGACCTCACAGCTGACCTTCCTCTGAGCACAAGGATGGACTAGAATTCTTCAGAGGTCCCCTCCAAATTGAGTTATCCTGTGATCCTATAAGTCTAGGTATAAAAAAGGGAAAACACAGAAGGGGATGTGAAATTATGGCTGAAGCTGTGATAATTAAAATATAAGGCTGGTACAAATAACGGATAACAGATTGTCTCCTGCTTGAAGGAAACAGCAAGTGTAGCCTCTGTCACTAAATTCACACAATATATTCAATTTGGTAATGTAGTTGTGCTCTATCACTCCCTGTTAGATCATCCACCTCTGCCTGTAGGCAATTCAAGATTAACCCTAACTACTGTAATAGGAAATAATTTCTTTGCATGCTCTCTGTGGGCACGTTAAAGAAATGTATTGACTTTTAAATCAGAGAAAAAGACAGAAAAAATAAACAATGATTTGCCCTGGGTATTTTACCCTCCTTCACCTTCATGGTAGCACATAGAGCTTTGTTTTCTATGATTTCAGGATAAAGGGACATTCCTCTACATCTTTTAGATGGTCTTAAAACCTTAGTTCCTTGGAAATCTAAAATGAGGGGAAGAGGGAAAGACTGCTAAAGACTGCTTGTCCTTCCCTAGGCACAATTGCTGGACCATCAATTATTTATTATTAATTAAGCAGTGGATGTGCAGAAAACAGCATGAATACAGAACAGACTCACAGGCAGTAGCCAGGACTGATCAGGTTTTCATTATTTTCTTTACTTACAAAGATTTATAAAGGTTGATAAAGTTTCTCCCACCCCTCCTTTCTTTCCAGGCTCAACTTCACTCCTGACTTCTGTGTCCCCTCTCAGGCAGCACAAGGGGTTGAGGAATAGGGGTTATGGTCACCCCAAAATGCTTATCTCAGCCATCCCTTCTCCAGTGTGGGGTTCCTCCTGCAGGAACCAGCCCTTCATGAACTGCTCCAATGTGGGTCCTTTCTTTGGGCTGCTGTTCTTCAAGAACTGCTCCAGTGTGGGTCCTTTCTAGGGAGTACAGTCCTTCTGAAATGGACTGATGCAGCACGGGTGCCCTGCAGGGTCACAGGTCCTGCCAGAAGACCTGTGCCAGCAGGGGCTCCTCTCCATGGGCTGTCTGTGGGCTGCAGTCTCCTTCAGAGCTCATGCATTGCTGTGGCATGGGCTCTCCACTGGCTGCAGAGCAGACATCCTCCAACACAGTCCCCCATGGGCTGAGGGAGAGCAACTTTCTTCTGGTCTTCTCCACAGGCTGCAGGGAATCTCTGCTCTGACACCCAGACCACCTTTTGCCCCTCCTTCTTCATCTTGGTGTCCACAGTCATTCCTCTCTATTTCCCCTCACTCTTCTCCCACGGCTGCCCCACAGCTTTTTGTACCCTTTCTTACAACTGTTATTACAGACACACCACCAGCATCACTGATGGGCTCAGCTTTGAGCAGCAGCAGGTTCACCTTGGAAAACCTGGACCTAGCTCCGTGAGACATTGGGATGGCTCCTGATGTCATCTCAGGGAAGCCACCCCTGCAACTTCCCCACTACCAAATCCTGCCTGGTAAACCCAGTTTTACTTCTGTCTGATTACAAGCCATTGGAGAAATTGTATCAGATTTCCATGTATCATTTGCTACTGCTGCAGCCAAAATATAACACAGTTATATAATTTACAGCAGCAGAGGGAGGGCTGCAGGGATCATATCCACACAAATAAAGATGTAGAGATAAGACAATTCCTGGGAAGAAAGCTGATGAACTGCTCTTTGCTGTACTCTTTTGCTCTATTATGAAATTGTAGTGCCACTGTAAGCTAATCCACTATTTCACAAGTGTATTTTTTAACAGATAAACACCCTCTCTCCTCAGAATAAAATAATGTCAGCTAAATGTGATCAACAGCAGGGACAGAACTGTACAGACCTGAGTCTCTGGTCAGCCAAACCAAAGGTGGCAACTTCTGGAGGATAGAGAAATGAAGCTGAGCTTTGGCTGTAATTATCCAAACTAATTCAAGAGACTAGAGTGAGTACGACTCAGACAGATAAAAAAGACTATGTCAAGTACGAGTTTATTAGCTAGTATCATAAAAAGAGGCATAATGGGGGTTTTGTACCTAATTATGATTAGATGCTAGAGACAACAACAGCAGTACATCCATCTTAGGAATATACAGATTCTGTTCTTCAAATTTTGACTTTTAAACTAATCCTATGACAATGATTTTCATTTTAACTACAGGTCCAGTGGTAATTACTTATATCTAAATTAAAGATGTCAACTGTACAGAAATAGTGATTTCAATATATCAATTTCTTATTAACTAGACACTCAAACACTTGAATTTTGTTTAGCTTGTTATTCAAAAAGAAGAAAATAAAAAGAATGACATTTATTCAATACAATATGAAGAGTATTTGTGCTTAGTCACTAGCTGGTTGAAGACTATACCCCAAGGTATGATAATGCACTTTTTCCTAACTGTATTAAATCAAGCTCTTCTCAGTTCACTTACTAAGTCTCCCCTAATCACCTGCCAAGTCTATCTATTTATTCCTGTGTTATCAACACCAAAATATCCCTTTCATTCATAATCACAGTGGTTGTCTCACTGCCATTCACTTAATGACATTAATGGTTTTCATTCTGTCTTTTCAGTCACAAATACAGAAATGACAATATAAAATATTTACAGTACCTTATTTTCCTTTCACAAGTTATATAGATGCAGTTTTGCTGCTTTCTACTTCTGCTCCTTTAAAAGATGAAAGCTATACAGCGAAGCTGTCAGCCCAAATCAGATCCAAGAGTGCTGCTGCCTTTGGACTGTGTCACTCTCAGATCAAAATTTTGGGCCAGATCTGTAAGAACTAGTAAAGAGGTCTTTCAGATCAAAGCTTACCCTTTCAGTTTGGTAAATAACTTAAGTATTCCACTTTTTAGCACTATGCAGCTTTCACCCCACCAAGCACAGCTGTGGCTAAGGTGGATTTATCATAACACAAAATACTCATGTGTGACTGTGGCCCCTAAAGGTGATTCTTCACTAATTTCTCTCTCAGTACCACCCTGAAAAACTGCAGCCACACTTCTAACTTTCCACTCCTAAACATCAACAGACCAAGTTCTACTGTTTTACTTTCCAAGCAGAAGTTACAAAATTAACTCCCACGGAAGATACTATTAGAAGACACATTTATTTACTTATTTTACAAAGTTGGCAAAAAATAGAGAGAAAAAAAAAACCAGCAGGAATACCCCAAAACTGAAATCAGCCAGGGATATGCTCAACGAAGAATATGCTCAACTTTGTAAGGCTCTATTTGGGAGACAGGTGGAACAGTCAGTGGATCACAGGAGTGTCAGAAATTTAATGAACACAGAAGAGTGCTAAACGGCTAAAAGTTATCAGGAGACTACTTATTGTTTAATCTTTGTCCAAAGCAAAATATGATGTATTCAAACAATTTCTAATACATATTGGCCTAACTATAACCTGTTGTTAAAAACCTAAAAGGATGGAGATTGTACAACCTGAAATGCTTTGTGATTCTAAATATTAGATATTTGTTCCCAAAACCAGAATTCTTTGCCACAAGTCAAGCTTATTTGTTACTTTCCCAGCAGATATAGAGAACAATTCTTTACTCTTTCTCACAAAAGCACTTCATGCATTTGACTGCTTTTCCTGTGTGTCCCTAGTGTTTCTTTTTTTACGTAAAACATCCATTAAAAATACATTTTTTACTAGACATCATGTTTTTTATGTTTCTGATCACGCTTATTCATATTTTAAACTGTGCACGCCCAAAACTGGAGATGGTATTCAGTGCAAACTGAGTAAAATAGGAACTGTTTACTATCTTGCATATGGCAGTGCTGGTTCTACATTCCATTTTGGTATTTTTCTTCTTCCTCATCAGTCTACATCAGTAGCTAACATTCAGTTTGCTGTTCTTCTCTCACGATTTTTTTCCTAGTGTTCCTACACAGCTAATAATTCCCTGTCTCATATCTGTAAATTCTTGGAACTCAGCAATATATCACATATCTCAAAAACAATTTATTAGTGTGATTGCTTCAGCCAGCTTCCTATAAATCTTAGTGTGGAAACCATTAAGCACATAGGAGTTAAGGTCTGACTAATAAATAAAACCAATAAAATATCTAGTCCAACAATCATCTGTGGGGCCAAAATGTCTTTGACATTGAAGCTAGAACAGGTAGTCTGAATGTAGCATGTTTTACCTCCATCATCCTGCTCACTGTCCTGTAGAAGCACAGGAAACACGGCACTGCTGTTAACCTCTGCTGTCCTCAGGCCAAGAGCTGGGAAGAACAAACCAACTCAAAGAATAAGAGATTCAAATTATTTTCCCATCCCCTACATCTTCAGATAAGAAAGGTCTTATCTGAATTGCACTAGAATACAAGATATTTCTGTATTTTCTTGCCATGTCTTCTTTTGTCTCTTAACTCTTCCATCTTTCAATTTACTTCCTCTACTGCCCCCCTTCACCAAAAAGGAAAAAAGTCAGATCTAGACTGCCAGAATCCCATACTCTGCAACAGCAAGGTAGCCTTTGACCAAAAGGCAACTAAAGAAAGGTCTTGAACAGTTCTGAGCTGCTACAAGTTTGCCAGATTTCTGAACAGGCACCTATGTCATACATACCTTTCTCCAGCAGCTTTATAAACATGGGTACAAGGAACAGATCACAGAATATGGTCAGTTGGAAGGGACCCACAAGGATCATCGAGTCCAGCTTCTGGATCTGCACAGGACACCCCAAGAGTCACACCATGTGCCTGAGAACATTGTCCAAATGCTGCTTTAATTATGTCAGGCTTGGTGCTGTGACCAGTTCTCTGGGGAGCCTCTTCCAGTGCCCAACCATGCTCTGATATCCATCTTTTTCTAATATTCAAACTAATCCTCCCCTGACACAGCTTCAGGCCCTTCCCTCTGGTCGTGTCACTGGTCATCACAGATGAGCCCCAAAGTCCTCAGCCACTCCTGACAAGACGGTGATTTCCATCCCTTTCACCAGGTGTGTTGTCCTCCTCTGGCCACATTCAAGCATCTGCACATCCTTGTTAGATGACGGGGTACAGAACTGTGCTCAGTGCTCACGATGAGGCCACATCAGCACCAAATAAAGCGGGATAATCCCCTCTATAGCCCAGCTGTGTCGCAATACGACACAAATGAACAACACGAACACGCTGAGATGTCCGAGGCAAAAAAGGGGCAGGTTATTTCCAGACCTTGATATTTATAGATTTCCAAAAGTGACCATGGATTGGAGGGTGAAATTGCCACCTCTCAAACCACGCTGGTCAAAGCAACAGTCAATCAACTTTCTCCTCCTAGCAGGAATTATAAAAAGGAAGCAGTTACAAAAATAAAGATTATTTACATGAAAACTGTGAGAACTCTGACTCCAAGAATGTAAACTATCAGAAAGCTAAGAAGAACTTTGGAAGAACAGGGTGACATAGCTGGTCATGCTGTGTTTGCTGCCCCCCAGGATGCAGTTTGCCCTCTGGGCTGCCAGAGCGCACTGCTGACTCCCACTGACATGCTGTCCCAGATCCAGCACCCCCAGATTCCTTTCTGCAGGGCAGCTCTCCAACCACTCTTCTCACAATTTATACTCATGCCCAAAGTAACTTTGCCCTAGATTCAAAATCTGGTATTTGGACATGTTAAATTTATGATTAGGAAGGTAGCAGAGCAGACACCAAGAGTTAAAGCTGAGTATTAATATGATCCCTTCAAGTACAGAAAAACATCTCTCAGACCGCATAGGCTGTTGGAATGAACAGCCCATAAGGCCACTCACATCAAATAGTTTATTAATAAAAAATAAGATATTTAATTTGGCATTTGAAACTATGTTCCAAGAAAATTTTGCACGGTATCTAACTCCTCCCAGCAGAAGCCTAAACATGGGAATTACAGATCTTTAATTTAAACACTTGTGCCAGTTCTACAGTTTAAATGAGGGCTCCTCCATTCACTAATTACGGTATTCCTATTTCTGTAAGAAGTTTATAACACCATCAGATTATAAAAAGCCTAATCAATGCAAGGATGATGAAGAAAGTTTTATTTCCATTTTAATAGTTCATAATTTGATGAAGTTAAAAAAGAGCGGGGAAGGAGCTTTGTACATGCCTAATTTTACTAGTCAATATTTGACAAGGAAATTGATACTCTTCCAAGACTAAATACAAGAGTTGGAGAGAGGTCTTTTGGCATCTATTGGTACAATACTTCACCCCATCTCTGCAGGGAAAAAGAGTACAAGATACATGGTCCAAATGAAAGGGAACAAACCCACAAACAAACAAAAAACACCATGAAAAAAAAATCCCAGCTCATTTTCACTGTTTGGAAAGTTTTAGTAGCATCTCTTGGGTAGCTGTGATGCAGGACAAATGAAGGGTCAGTCATGAGGTCTGTAGGTCACTACTACAAGCATGCAGAGTCCCTTCTGCAGTACATGTCATTATCTTGGTGTCCAGTAGAAACCAGCAAGGGTTCTCCCTAACCAAAGATTTTTCTTTGGGATGCAAAGGACCATATCTGATGTTCAAAGCTGAATACCAACTGTTGCATGCAGGACCAGCAGAGAGAAACAAAGTATGCACTGATACTGGAAGTGCAGTGATCTGGTGGAGACTCAGAAACTTTATTTTATAAGAATAAAATCCAAGAAAGTTCTCGGTAAGTATCTTTTGTACTTGTTGAATCAAACACATGGCTTGGCAGAACATTTAACAGCCTGTAACTCACAGCCCCAAGTTACAATACCACCTGAGTACTGCACTTGTCCTCTGTCACAAGAATGAACTGCCTTTTTTCCCCCCTTCTTTTTACTGTGTTATTGTAGTGGAGTTGGGTTTTCCAGAAGGCACTAGTGGACTTCTATGTAAGATGAAAACAAAATAGGAAAATTAGACTACATGCTTATCTTCAGTGTAACTCTCAAAATCTTTGCTGTGACAGAACAGTGCATTATCAACATTGAAATGTAAACTTTCAGGAGAAGATACCATAAGCCTTAGATTTCACCAAATTTATTTCATGTATTCCTTTGGAAAGCTCTTTCTTGCCTCAAATCCATGTAAAAGCAACAATTTCTCTCAAAATATTTGGAATGGATACACTAAGAGGCACCTTAATCCAGTCTATCATGTTACAATTTTGTGGGAGACATGGGTCTCAGGGTTACATTTTCTCAAGTGCTCATGAATTCCCCATCTGCACAGCAGCTCAGGCGACAGCCCCCCTGGGTTCCAGGTGTGCCAAACACGGATGGCTGTTCTGCAGGCTTGGAGAGGGGGCTGCTCAGGTATCAATTAACTGTAATGAAGATCAGGTCCAGACTGACAAGCTATCTTCAAACATAGGCTCTACAACCTTTTTTTCTAGGATGTTTTTAGGAAATGGTATCACAAGAAGTAAGATCTATCGTACCTGTTGGCCCTGGCACATCCCTGGCACTCTAAGAGACAGCTACTGGAGCAACTGAAAATAATCCTTGTCAAGGATAATGTAGGTATTACAGGACTTTGGAACCAGAATAAGCATTTTGGGTAATATGGGAAACTGATTACAGCTGGTTAAGGATATAGGTCAAGTTAATGATTTTAGGGTAAAAGCCCCTGGAGTGGGTCATGTTCAACTGTTGGAATAGATTCAAAGGACTCCACTGTAGTATCTCCTCAAAAAGTGCAAAGATGCCACGCTGGGAGCTGAGCCCAGGAAATCCCAGCTGTAGAGATGCCATAGCCTTCAGCAAGCCAGAAAACCAGACAATCTGCAGGCACTCTGCAAATCCTGGCACACCTAATTACAAAAACTGAGACTATCACTCAGTGTGTGCAAGTGAAACTGTTCTTGCATCTCTTTCCTGGCACGCTATTCTAAATCAAAATTTATCACAACTGTTTAAGAATCTTTGGAAGGTGTTGCTTTTTCCAGGTTCTAGATATTGGAATGTTCTGTTTGGACAGCAGCCTGCAGGTCTATGTCAGTACCCTGTAAGAGTCCACAGCTTCAATAAAGTCAGACTTAACTACAGGCTTTGAGAGTAAGACACAAGCAATAAATAGGTCATTCTGGTTGCCTTTGCACCCTGAGGAACCAAATATGTCTGTTGCATAGTAGGTTTTGAAAGAATTAGCAACAACCTGTTAGATGGAAACAGGCAAAAATCTAGTGTAGCTTTGCTGTAACAAAAGCATTGCACATCATCACTGAAGATCAGGAAAACATTGTAGGATAACTGAATTGACCCTAAGATTTATTTTTTTACCCTCAGTAGCCATTCTCCTTCTGTTGAGAGAGACAGTGTCACAGCAGTGTTATTTTTCCAAGACAAAAAAAAATCAAAAACAGCATTTGAAAACTAAATAATGTAACAAAACCTAAAGGATTTTTCCAAATCTTTATAAACAGAATGCTACAGGTTGTGTCACAAACTTTTCAAGATACCAATCAAACCAAAAGCTAAATGTAAAATTAATAAAAATCAAGCATCAGACGACAAAAACAGAAGGAAATTGACCCTTAGAAATACTTTGAAATTCCAAATTCATCAAAAACTGATAAAACTACTGCTGCAATTATCTAAATACATGAAAAGAGTATTCTTACAAGCAGATAAATGTGGCATTCTTGGGTTTATTTTGTCTGAGACAAGAAATCAAAATCTGATCAATAAGAAGTCTTGATCAGCTTTATTTATGAGTAGCTTGGAGCAACCATACATAAGTCAGATGTTGAAATACATTTTTTGAAGCCTTGAGAAAAAATAAAAACTAAAAATATAATCACCAAGCTGTATAGAGAAGACTAAAAAAACATTTCTCCTCCATTTGTGCTAACTTGCAGTTCCTTCTGCCTGTTAACAAAATGAATTTTGTTAGCTGGTTGCTTTGTACACAACAATAAAGTGTCACACTTTTCCTTCTTTTAGGATTTTTTAAAATTTATTTCACCAGCTAAGTAACAAAACTGAGGATCAGTTTATTCTTAAGATCTTTCATATATATCTGCTGGGAGGCACAGCCAGCAACTCAGAAGTGAAGTCAGGAGGGATGTCATTGCCCTTGGGTAGCCAGCATTCATCACAGCAGGCAGCCTTTATTGTCCAGCGTGCTATAATAGTTTCTCAGTAGGGAAGGCAGCATGTAGTAGCATGATGACGTGCAAGATAATGCCTAAAAACACAAAACTGTTTGAGAGGGTCTGTTAGGAGTGAGTGTTTACAGTGGCACTGAAGGGAAGAAAGGCAGAATGACCTGGTTCTCTTTTTAGTCATGAACACTGGTAAACATTTTTCATTCTGTATCATGTTCAGGGAACCAAAATAAGTTTCCTTACATTATGCAGTTTATATTTGGCCATTGCTTGCTTACCTCTCTTCTGCAGTTCTCTCCTTAACTCTGCCATTTATGACATCTTGTTTTCCCAAAATAGAAACTGAATATAAGCAGGGAACACTTAGGTCTTTAACATACTACAAACTGCTTCACAGTTCCTTATATGATAGGCAGATCAATCATCACCGTCACTGAATATATTTTACTTACTTAAAATGGCTGGAGAAGCTGAAGTCACAGAATCATAGAACAGTTTGTGTTGGAAGGGATTTTTACAGACCATCTAGTTCCAATCTCCCTGCTATGGGCAGCAACACCTTCCACTAGACCAGGATGCTCAAAGCCCCATCCAGCTTGATCCTGAACACTTCCAGCGATGGGGCATCCACTGCTTCTCTGGGCAAACTCTTCTGATGCCTTATTGTCCTCACAGAATATAGTTTCTTCTTTATCTAATCTACTCTTTTACAGTTTAAAGCCATTGAAGTCAGTTATGGTCATTAGAATTAGCTGAGGAAGAAAGAAAACAAAAATGGTTTACAGCCAATAATTTAATGCAGAAAAATGGATAATTTAGATCCAAAATTTTTCTCTGAATATTGGGCCACAGTACAGCATGTTAAGCCAAATTACAACTGACTGCAAATTTTCCATTAGAGACACTACAAAGGTGCTGTGCACATGGGTATTTGTGCACACGTGAACGTGAGCAGAAAAGGTAGTGCTTTGCCATGACAAAAGATGGCCATTCTCCTGTTTCTCAGTAAGTCTCTTCCAGATTTCCTTGAATCAGAATTTGAAACTGTTTACAGATTTGCTCCTAGTTAAGTAGTTCCACTCACCTCAACAAACTCGGATGTTATTTAGTGTGAATTAAAATGGAAGCAGTTGGCATTCTACCACACTGAGTAGTAGATTCAGTGAAGGGCTAAAACACCTGAAGGCACAATCCAAAATACCTTCCAGAAGCCTGTCAGCTTTCCTAGTGATGCAAGGCGACTCTGATATCAGGGGTGCAAGAGGCATGAAGCCAAGATAGCGAGTAGGTGCGACAGATGCTTCAGTCTGCTCTAGAGTGAGTCAATTATGTTTTACAGAGTATCTGTCCACTGATTGTGAGACACAGTGTGCCAGGACGTGACGTGCTGCATGCCACCTACCATTGGTGCAATATTCCCCAGTGCCAGAGAACACGCTTCTACTTTTGGAAGATGCAGGAGTCCACTAAGCGTAAAGAAATACAGCAGCTCCTGCAAAACTTTGGGAGACTTCACAAAACAATTAATATAAAATCAGTTAAAAGTTCTTCCAATAAAGATATTACTTAGCCATGTGCTCTTTGGTCAGCTTCAGGTATACTTTTGGTTTAAAAAAAGAAGCAAGAGTAAATGGATTAGGTCTCTGTTAGTAGGGGGAATTGGCTGCAGCCAGCACTTCTGAATAATTCTAGCTACTTGTTCCTTGGATTTGGCGTTTTTAAATCATGAGGTAAAAAGGTCATGTAAAGGGAAAATGAGTTGCTACAGAGCAGTAGTTAGATCCACAGTCACCTCTACAGTCTCAGTCTGCAGCTAGGATTCATGGATCAAGTGCTGATACTCGGAATGGACACACAGCATGAAAAGCTTTCCAGGGACTTGACTTCCCATAGAAAAGGCAGCAGGAATACCATCACCCCACTGCCATACTAAAGCAAAAATACATAGTCTTTGTGAAATCTGGTCCTATTTTCTTGATAAAATTGCCACAGTATTATCCAACCTGACACTTTTTTGGCTGGTTTAATCTTAGAAAGAAAAAGGTATGCAAGCAAACTTCCAAGGATGAGACACCTTTGAGATTCCCACTAAGTAACTTCTGCTTTCTGTGTGAGAAATGGAAGATACAAGCCACTGGATTACTATTTCACATGTCACAGCAGTAATGTCTTTTTAATAATTTTAATTCCTTTTCAAGTACCTTTTTAGAAAACAAACCTACTTGATGTTCCTTCAGTCTTGCAGATGTTTTGCTTTCATGAAATTATAATATAGTCATATTGCCTCTCAAGACAGTTTCTACTGAGAAGCCCAATTAACACTCAGCACTTTAAAGAGGTAGAATTTAAGACTTTAGTGTTCATCCTTTTTTAGCCAGCTAAATGACAAGCATGCTTTATTTACCATAATAAAAACAAGAATTAAAAAAGTAATAGAAAAAGACAACAGGCCCAGCAGCAGAACACTTAAATACAGCTTGTTATTAATCAATTTATTTCACACAGTGATTTCTAAGCAGCACAAGTGTATGTGTACTGTGAGCCCATAAAAATAATGGGAGGGAAAAACTGGACAAATAATTCTTAAAGGATGCTGATCACTGAGGATTAAAAGCATTGCATAAGAACATGAAAACAACACTAGGCCCTCAGCTATGGGATAATGGAGTTGTTTGAGAAATATATGGCAGAAAGGTCTGGCTTCCATTTTTATTTGTGCAATTTAGGTAATGGGGAAAATGTATTATGCTTTTCTGAAGCTATAGTGATGAAGCACATCCAGAACGAGCAAGGTCAACAACTGTATCTGTTTACAAACAGTCAGATTACAAATCTGCTAACTTGCATCCTGAAAGCTCCTTACTAAGTCAGATTAACATGGAGTTTCTGCTTATCATCCTGACATAGCCAAAGAACATAGCCCAAAGAATACAAATCACTCCCTGTTTTTGACACTGTAAACTTCACTAAAAACTGCCTATTTCCTGAATTTACAGTAGAATTTGTACAATATTTCCAAAAAGCTGTGTAGGAATCACAACTCATCTATCCAGGTACATCAACTGTAACCTCATCTGTTGCCTAAAAGGATTTCTGAAGGTTGAAAAAATAGTTACTATATTTTATTAATAATTTAGGCCTTCAGCACACATATGTATGCAAACCAGAATTCAAAAACTCTTTGGCCAGCAATGAATGCAAAGAACCACCATGTTTAAATGCATAAATCTAGTGGGGCACGCACCCCACTTACACAGGGTTTATGGAGATTTTTATTTTAAGTCATTCAGGACTAAGTATATGTAGCATATTTCAGTGAGACAAGCAAATTGCCTGGATTGCCCTGTCTGTCACCCCACCATAGGGTATTACAGTAGGCCTGACTTTTTGGGAAGCAGAACTACTGTTTGGAAGCATATTTGCTTCCATCAGAAATCTTATTTTGCAGTGAATGCTGTTTTTCACAGATCTAAATGTAGTTTTCAGAACTGACATCCTTCCTTTCACTAAGATTAAGTTAAGGATGCAGAAGATGATAGAAACTAAAGACTCAGTATTACACCTGCACAGAACTTAGGAAAAATGTTGGTTTACATATTCTGCCTCATAATAAACTAAATATCCATTGCTCTAAGCCCTCAGTCTACTGCTGGGTTAGAGATTGCAAACCATCACTGTTCAAGACACGCTGGTTTATGAATACACAAAAACTCACAGGAGAGAAAATAGAAAGGAACAAATATCAGTACATATGTTTAAGAAGATGAACTACAGCTGAATAAAGCAGCCCAGATGGCAAGTGATGGTGGCAGAAACATGCTCTGGGTCCACACCTTCTCCCAGAGGGGCCTCCTAGCAGGCATCCCTGCAAGAAATTACAGCTTCCCAAGGAGGGGTGGGCAAAATCTGGAAAATAGGAAGATTGTACAGAAGGAACACATTCCCATGAGACTGTGAGGAAACAGGGCAAGGCACTCACAGAGTCTACTGAGTATCAGATTTTGTCTGTGATTAGGCTTATCTTTAAACTATTACATTTTTATTCACTGCTATATGTCTCTGACTTAACGATTGTATTTTGCAGCCAAATGTAGGTAAAGGTTAGAAGACATCATTCTTTCTGCAAAAACAGTCTTACCTTATCTTTTCTTTTCTTCCTAAGCAGTTTACCAAGGAAAATTAAATCTAAAATGAAAAACTGTAACTCACAAGACTGTCTCCAAGATGCTGCTGAAGAACTTATATTTCTTTTTGTATTATCTCAATGCTATACTTTCCCTAGTTTTCTTCCTGATACAAAAGGATGCTGCAGGGCTTCTTTTTTTAAATTAGAAACAAGATCTCCAGACCAATCTAGCAACAGCAGAAGAAACTATTCCCTCCATGAATACTTCACAGTGATCCTCTGTTATATGACAGGAATTTTAAATATTGTAAAAAATTGCTCACAAATGGCTGACTCTAAATTACCAATTTTCAGTTCCATATGGAAGAGATAATACTTCAGACAATACCTGACACAATAGTACATCTGACAGCTAAAATGAAACTTTAAAAAAAAATTAAACCTTCCCATTTAAATTGAACATAATTTCCAAGTAGTATGTGCAAAAAATCTACGTCAAAGTAATTTTATTTTTGACTTTGTGAAATAAAGGAAAAAATTAAGAAAATAGATGAATCCACATGAAAATTAACATGTTTGAGAGAGAGCCAGACAAAGTCACAGACATACTCAAGGCAACATAGATCAAATAGGACATGAAACAATCTGAAACTGTAGGTACACACCTAAATATACTAAAAAATATTTCCAAAGGAGTCACTCTTTACTTAACATACCACTGCTCAAAGCAGTCCCAGTCCAAAATAAATAACTTCAAAACAAGCTGCACCAGAATAACAGTTTGGATTAACAACTTCTCCGGATGGAGTTTTCAACTTAATGAGCAGCAAGTAGCATGAAATCTTGGTGCCAAAATTATACCCACTCCATTCTGAGCAGAGGAAGAATCACAGAGATGAATAGAACGCTTTAGGTTGCACTAATCACCCTAAATACATGACAAAAACAGTCTTTTTCCTAAGCACTTGAAAGGACGTGTAGGATGAATGACTCAAGATATTAACATCAGGCCTTTCATTAAAACACAGACTGCAGAAACTGAGGAAATGTGGTATGACAAGGCCAGAGCTGGATCAAAAAATCCTATCAAACTTCCTAACAAAAGCCTGTAAAATCAGTTCAGTGCTTATCCTGTACACAGAAATTTGCTTCACTCAAATAGAAAAAGCAGGCTGATTTCACGACAGGGAGCTTCTTGACTCATAAAACTGAGGTCATAAAGTCATTCTCAAGAAAAAATTAAAATATAAAGCAAATTAAAATTCACCACTGCAGTAATGAAACAGCACACAAGTTTACTTTGTCAAATGAGAGACATTGTAGAAAATATATGAATCACACTGACGAGGAAGTAATTGAGTAAAAATTAGAACATTTTCAAAAGTAGGAGGCATAAGATTCACATTTAGATACTCAGGAAACTTAACACCACAACTAGAGAAATTTAAAAGCAGGTTATATAAAATTCCAAAAGGATCACTGTACAATATCTCATCAGTAAAAATGCTCATTTTGTTAGCATGCTTCTAACATCTACTTTTGTGGCCAAACACTTAACAATGATTCTTTGCTTTTAGTTTTCCTATAACATGTACACAAACAAAAAAGAAGTTAAAGGGTCGAATTGAGTTACCCTACTGCCACTTACAAAACACAAAAACAAAAGATGCCATTCTCAAACGTAACCTGCAAAATAAAGACACAGTATTTGTGAGGGCCGAATTTAAGAAAACAAGGTAGTATGTCAAGTAGTTTCGGTCATCCATGGGTAGAAAGATCAACACCCACATCGGAAAACCCAAGAGCAAAGTTCGAATTTAGCTATGCAGAACTAAATGATGGAGCCTGGAGAGATGATGCCTTGTGTATACTGTGCCCTGGCATGCAACTTTCTGTCTGATTTCAACCTCATCACCACACACAGCTCTTACTGGCTTCAGTAAAGGCCCAAGTATTTTTGAACTTCTAAAAATTAGTAAGAATTTAGCACTGCAGAAAATCATGTCTAGCAATGACTGAATTTAATTCTATTTAGGAACAGCTAAGACCTGAGATTTAGAACAGCAAAAAATATCAGCACAGACATTACACTGCTTTGATCTTAGCACTGAAACAGAGTAGCCAATTATATGAACCTTTTATTGTGATATTTCTGTTGTTTTCTGGCCAATTACACGTACAGGCATAAGACAGGAGCCACAAGCACCACTTATACTCTTAAAAGTCATTATGTTTTGCTTTCATTACTAGAAATGCTACAAATGCTACCAATACTGGAGTTTTGGGGTTTTTTTGTAGATAATTTATGCCATGACAATTAAGTTCTGTTGAAGTCCTAGATTCTACCTTATGAAGCTGTAATTCCACTAAAAATTCAAAAGAGAAGCAATCTAATTTTTTTTTTCAGAGAACCTTGAAATTATGAACTGTTACAATTGCTTTCTGAACCTTTACCAATCAAGTTGTTTGAGAACATCCCTTAAAAACTACTTGGAATGAAAACAGCATGGAAACAGAAAAGGGACTGAAATAAACCCAGATGGATTCAGAGGTATTTGCATTATACTATTAAAGTGCAAGAAGTGCTGAACGACAGCAAATGGTAATTGAAAAGACAGATCTCAGATAGAGAAGCCTCATGAGACACTATCATGAAAATGGCAAGTACTCCAATTTTAAGATGGATTTGCAATTGTCTGTTTGTGAGTGTTGACAATACCTTAAGATCAATAAGACAGAAGTGAAACATGTGGTGCCTGTATTCAAGTCTCCATTTGCAGAGTTTTAAGATTTATAAATGCTCACATGGGACATTTCAATGACAATACAGAAGAAGAAAATGGGACCTAGTTATGCCTTTGTAATAAAGCTAATTATACAGTTAATCTTTTGCTAATTAAAACTTAGAATTGGTTTTAATTTTTTTCCTATTCTGTTTCCTAAGAAACATATATCTAGTTGCTTCTTAATGTTCCAACTTTTTTTTGCAAGTCATTATTAATATGAAAAGCATCAAAAAGGTTAAGTAATATCTTATTTTTTATTATTAGGTTCAACTCTATACGCAATCGTATCAATAATAATAGTGCTGCTTGCTCAAGTGCTACTAAAATGACACTGGATATTCATTCCACTGTGTCTGATTTTTAGGATTAAAATAGTAGAATTGAAATCAGGATTGAGCAAAGATACCACATATTCCCTACCAAACATTTTGACAGATCACTAAATACAGGTCAGAAGCCTGCCTGCTTTAGGAGGCTGTTCTCAGCAGATTAAAACAGGAGGTGACCAATATGGGAATCCCCTGGGTCTCATTAGCTGAGGAGGAAGGGAGTTTTTATGTACTCTTGCTATTCCAGGTGGAAGCCTAAAGGAAAGCCTACATGTGCGTCATCCTCAAGCTTAGCACTGTTCTTTCTTTAGCCAAAAGGGGCTTATCTCATTACCCTTCTTAGCTGTGATGTCCACATATAACCTGAGAACTGCATCATCCCAAAAAGTACAGGCAGCACACAGGAAAGGGGTCATCCAGACACCTGTGCCTTGCCAATGCCTAATGGACACTGTTGTCAGATCAGCTTTGTACACCTCACGAATGTAAAATCATATGGCTTCCTTTCTCTTAGTTCAGGTAAAATTGATACACTGTAATAAATAAGCCCATGTTTATGAGTTTTAAAAACTCATGGCTTTGTTGAACTAGAGTGGAAGGCACTATTTGTTCTTTCTGGCTGAATGCACACACGAGTTTTTCCACCAACAGCTGTAGATTCAGGCTGTCTATATTTGTGCATAGATAGTTTCCTCTATTCTGTTTCAGGTATTAAAGTGCAGCTATTACAAGCAGTTTTCACACAATTTCAGACTGTCTGCATTAGGCACTTTTTCCAGCAATATTCAACTGTGGCACTTGTGAAGAGATTCAGGGAATAAGAGGAGCCAGACTGACAGAGCACATTCTTACCAAATTAGTTCACCACTATCCCAACAGAACATACAAGGGCACAAATTACCTTCCATTCACTGCAAATGCATGCATATAATGGGGGTGCTGGAGAACAACAGAGCCCTCTGACAGAAACCAAACACTATCACATAATGGAAATAAAATTTCAACACTTGTCAGAGGTTATTTGTTTAATGTTGATGCAGGCTTATAAATTCTCCATCCATGTAGAAAACTCACTACCAGGACTAGCCTCTTAAGTAAGAGATGGAGCTGCCTGCACCAATATAATTACAACAGTTTCTGAGTCACAGACAAAAATCTGGCCCATGCTGATACATTATACAGAACATCTATAAAAATGACTGTGCAGATAGCATTAAATAAGAGGTATGACCATGGAATGGGAAATGTCATTATTGATTCCACAATACTAAATTTATCCTTCATACAACAAATAGAGGGACATGAAAAAATGAACACCTTAAAAAGATAATGAGAAATTCAACAATAAAAGAACTTGGTGTCTACTCATTATTTTTATTCAGGTCACCCAGTATATAAGCCAATATTTGCCATAAGATTTGAACTGTGAACTACAATGTTTCAAGGTCATTTCTTTCCAAACATAAACAGGATTTTAGCAGGAATCAAATTAATTGGAAAAGAATTAAGGGGGGGTTTTGCTCTGTTCCTGTAATCTCTTTTTTTTACTGGCAAGCACAGTAGATCTACTTACACAAAATACTACTGTATAAAAAACTTGTGTAAATTATTTTTCTCACTATGTCAGGCTGGACATTGCAAAGAACAAACCTGAGGCATTTGTTCCTAACTATACTACAATGAAAATACTCAAGGGTTTATATCACAGAATGAGTTCCCTGATCTGACCACACCACCACCAGCAATATGTTTTGCCACTGTTCTGTCCGTTGGGGTGAACAACATTTAGATACCACACACATGTAAAAAAAATCATAAAATCAGTGGTCCTACACCAGAAAAATCCTTTTGTGCCTTTAAAGCTGCTTAAGAAAAAACTACCAGTTCATGGCAGCTCAGTTCCACCAATTAGCCAGAAGGTAGAAGACAAAAAATACACATGACCTAATCATAATAAATATATAAATATAAACGTATGATGGTTGCTCCTCTATTGATGAACAGAAGGTAGGAATATTCTCCACACATGGCTCGAAGCTGTTAGCTATACACAATCTGACCCTTCACCAACACATGGGAAGAATCTATTTTTCACTACTTGTTGATTTGTAGAGTTGTTCAAGGGAAAATTATCCAGCATCTTCCATACGTTAAAATAAAATTAGCCAATGTCTGTCCCTGTCCTAGACTCTAGAACCTGGTGAAGTAGCTTTTTAAGGGAAGGGTTAAACTTCTTTGTTTTACTTAGGAACTACTGTTGCTCTGCAAAGTTTTATTTGGTTTAGATCATAAATTCATAGTAAAAACATCTGTTCATAGGAAAGATCAGAACTAGACCTTCCAAATATAGATAGCATGCAAGAAAGAAAAAAAAAAATTACAATTTTAGGCATGAATTTCAACGTAGTAGTACTTTGAAAGAGACTAAGCCATAGTTTCTGTAATCTCCTGTCTCAAGCTCAGTTAGTTCATACCTTAATTTAAGGTTGAAATTAAATGTTGTTCTTGTAGCTCACCTTTAACCAACCATTCTCAAGTCATTTTATGAGACTAGGCTCCTGAAGAACAACCATTCTTAAAAGATTCCCCTAGAGGTCTCACATACAGTATTTTTTTTTTTTTAAATGCTGATGTAAAAAAAGAAGGAAAAATTAGTGTAGGCAATTAGCAATACTAAAAGCATACCCATAACAACTAAAGATTCAAGAAAGCCAAAGTATGCAGAGGCAGGCTGGATGATTTGTGGTAGGCAGACAAAAGGTTTGATCCAAATGGTCACCTGAGATCCAGCGTTGTTCTTCATAATTAGGAGCCATGCACTCTTACAAGTACATTAAATCATTATTACATTGTATAAATATAATAATGCTCATTTGCACAGAGTCAAACCTTTTCTTCATACACAGTGATACATAAATTTTATGTAGCAATACAATAGGTTCTCTTCAACATCAAGAGCCTAGTTGAGACAATATCAAAACAAGTAACACAAAAAATTACTGTTTCAAAGAACAGAAACTTTTTCTAAATGTCACATGCAAAAGAACAATGACAGTAATCTTGTTTTAGCTGTGATGATTAACCAGGATGAGGAAGACTTGCTTGTGTTCCTCCTAACTGCTGTTGGACAAGGCAATAGATGTGTGTTTGGAAAACACATCTCAGAAGGTTATATTCTGAAGTCCTTCAGGAATAATGTTGTGTTTCTAATGCACAACTGAGAAATGGATCATAAGCTTGTTTTCTTTGGAGAAAATACTATCATTTTATCTTTCTTTACCTGTGAGGATGTATGATTAACAATGCACCAAGAACAGACTGGAAGATGTAATAAGATTGTCTTTCAAGTTAGCCTGTTACTTGTATCTTAAGCATAAACACATTTGCAGGATTCAGATGTCCTACAGCTCAGTGTTGGTCACAATCATTAATTTATCACAATTCAATTTGTATTAAACAGGAATCTTCCTACACAAAGACACACGACAAAACACTAGTGGTTTAAAATTGCAACAGTCCAGAAGTCCAAACAAACTTGAGTAATATAATCCTGGCATGGAAACTGAATGCCTGATGCACTGAAATTTGCATGGTGCCACTGTTTAAGCACCACGGTATAAAATGTCAGGTACAAGCATCTAGAACACTACAAGCTGCTTACACCAGCTTCACTGCCTCACACCATATCAGTCTCTATTTCTGTAGATTGGCACAACTTATATTCATTTATCCCCACTTTTTTTCAGACTACTCTTTAAAATCCTCCCAGTAGTCATCACAGAATGATTCAGGTTGGAAGCGACCTCAAAGATCACCTCGTTCCAACCCTCCTGCCATGGGCAGGGACACTTTTCACTGGACCAGGCAGCTCAGAGCCCCATCCAGCCTGGCCTGGAACACTTCCAGGGATGGCATCCACAGCTTCTCTGGGCAATCTGAGTCAGTGTTTCAACATTCATTTAACATGAAGTGACCTAACTCATAGGTATTAAAGCATATTGGTGACTGCTTTTGCCCTCACACGGGTATAAAACTGCCTCATTTGGCAAATGTAAATTAATACACCTGGAAAATATTTACATAGCTTTGGAAAATGGAGTTATAGTGATTTTTATAGGAAGTCATTAAAACCACATCCTCTTATTACCTAAAGAGGTACTGGCTTACATAGAGGTATACATTTGGAAAACTAAAACCAGAAAACTGATCTACAACATGACTGAGTATTTCAAAAGAGTGGAATAAATAAAGGAAATTTCTTCTTTTTTCTTCTTTCTTTTGGATTGACTCAGACAGCAACAGAGACAGGTACTTTTGCTATAGTGAGTTGTAATTAAAATAACTGCAAAGGGGAAGTAGAAAACAGGATGCAATTAGCAGTTACAGGAATTTAGAGATCATGGAGCTGGAACAATTTCCTCCCCATCAATGACAACTTTCATGTTTCCTCAAGATTTCCTTTATTTCAGCCAAAGAAAGACCCATGGGTTCCAACCACTGGTCTCTTATGTTCCCCAAAGGAGGTGACAGAAGATGACATATCAATGAATTAGAAGTCATTTTTCCTGCCTGTTGCCACAAAATCTTACAGAACCTCTGCCTTTGGGTGTGTACGCAGAAGTGACTGAGGGCATACTGGGAAGAGCAGTAACAAGTTTGCATTCTGCCTCTGCTACAGTTTTACCACATCTGACCCACAGGACCCTGAAATCTGGGGAAAGCTGAAGGCAAAGGAATTTGGGGGAAACACATATGGGAAGGTGAGGGTATCTTCTTGGTGTTTCTCAATATTACTATATTTGCAATACCTACCCTTTAAAGCTTCAGTGAGGTCAAGCTTTAGGTATAATCTAAGCCTCGCTCAAAACTTCCTGCAACACTTACTGCAACATTTGGGACAGAACTGCAGTGAGACAATTTGTTGTTCACTGTGTCACAGTGAATAATCAGATACAGATTGCCCACAGAAGTTGTGGATGCTCCATTCACTGGCAGTGTTCAAGGCTTGGTTTGATGGGGCACTGGGCAACCTGGTCTAGTGGGGGATGTGCCCATGGCAGGAGGATTGGAACTAGATGATCTTTAAGGTCCATACCTATAATGTCTGGGTACAGTTTATTAGTGCATCACTCTCCTTCTGAACATTGCAAACTCCACCCAGCCATGCTGTTCCTCCACCTGGGCAACAACCACCACCACCTCCAACACTGGGTGTAACCATTTGCAGACCTCTGCTAGTGCTGCTGGATGTGATGTACACATGGACCAGAGTTCCAGCAGACACATAACATGGTTTTGACACTATTTGCCTCATGGGCTGTAAGGGAAAGCATCACACTCACCAAAATCAGGACCATTTAATGTGTCTTAATTGTGTCTTGCTGCTGTCTGTATTTACTTAGTCTCACTAACGGTTATGCAGACTGTTACACAGATTTCTTCTTTCACAGTCACGTATCAGTACAAGCAGCTTTTCTCCCCCAGTTCAGAAGGCTGGCTGCAGTCTGATGAGGACTTTGTTAGATACCAACACCTCATATACTGTGGCTGCTATTTTCAACACAGTTAAGAACCACAGGTCACCAAGTGTCTAAACAATCTTCTCCAAAAGGAGAGATGAAGAGCTTTACACAATTTTCAGCTATGTGTTCACAGAGCACTTCACTTCTTTCTACCAAGACTGTTTCCACCAACACTCAGAGAGCACCATTTACTGAGTTAGCAGATAAGGTATTTGGTGTCTACTCTGATCAGAGTTGTTCAGTCTGTAGCCTTAGGGTACTCTAGTTAAGCTCTGCTAGGATGCCAGAAGTATCAATTTCCTCACGAGCCTCTCCAAGGTGATCACTATAGTATCAGAGTATTTCACCAGCATTAATGAATTTATCTTCTCATATCACGCTATGTTGTGTGGCTGGTAATACCTTCATTTTACAGATGTTACTGCCACTTCAGTTTGTGCTACCCTAAAATTTACTTATAATTTCTTACACTTAGCTATCCAACTGTTCCCATTTTAGAGGTGTCTAAGTCTCTCATTGCTTCAGGTAAAACTTCTCAGTAGAGTACAAACTCAGGTATGTAAGATTTCAGGTGAGGCAGACCTCAGTGAAAAAGAAATACAAGAAAAAAGAAAAAGGAGATATGAGAGTTTGCATATGGAAAGAGTTTCACAGTCAAGTGTTCCACATGGACCAGCTAATTCTTGCTACTATCATCCTTTCTGGCATATGGAAACTGCATGCAAAGAAAGACACAATTTATTTTTGCCATGGTGATATAGTAATGGCAACAGAAGGTATGAGTGGGAATTCTATCAGTAGTTTAAATCCACACATAAAATTAGTGTGGTTCTTTGAAAACTGTTCAAGCAGAAAGTACAACAAGGGGATTGAGGTTTCATGTAGAAGTGAGATTGACTAGTAATGAATTAGCATTACTCCTATGGCTATAATATTTCACTGCAGTTAGTGTTTATAGTGACTCCAGGAAAAATGAAAAAAGAAAAAAAAAAGTAATCCCAGAGAAAATTACTGCCAACCCACGGGCACTAACAATACGATCCCAATGGAAAATTAAAGCCAGAAGAAAAAAAACATTCTGTTTCCCATTGCATCCTTTTTTCTTGCTGTTGGTTCTTTTAGTCCTGGATAAGAGTTGTTTCCTTCTCTAAAGGGGATTTAAAAGCTGTTACAGTTTCTCTTTTCAGAATCTACAAAAGATGTAATATTAATTGATCAATCACCTTGTAATATCCTTTTATCTACAACATGAATGCCCTGGCTTTTTTGTGCAACAAAATGCATAAGACCACTTGGAATTTAACTGTCAAAGATTGAGAAGACTGAATAGATTTGGTTTACATCAACAGTATACAAATATCAATTTCTGAAATAGAACAGTATTAATAATTTAAAATCAGAAAGGAAGTATAAAGAAGACTCACAAGTGAATCCAATTGCACTGCAGTGACTATAAATACTAACATTTTTAGTATGCTCTGTATTATTTATGAAATATGATTTATTACTAAGGTTTTATATAGCTACAGTTAGATTAAGGAATATCTAATAATGTATTTACAGTTATTTTAGGAAGTATCTTCATGGACTCTGGTTGCGTTATGCTCTGGGGAAAAACACAGTTCTGACTATAGTATCAAAGTCTTATCTTTGTCTGCATGTCATTTATAAAGTTTATGTAAAGATTTCTGGATCGTATTTATCTATGCAAGTACTTCAGTTGAACTATACTCTACCTATAAAATTTGTTTCACATCTATGTGTCTCAAAAGCATTTAATAAGGAACACAGGAGGCAGACAACTCTTTCCTGTTTCCACAAGTCAAGTTCATATGAAATGAATGAGCATTGTATACATAATATCTGGAAAGAAAAAGCATATCAATTAAGCATCCATGATATGTGTTTGCATTGCATTTTTTTCCTCCAACTTTGTGCTTGGGTGGGTGAGATGACCCACTGAAGACAGACAGGATGGTTTCAAGTAATCTGTCCTGATGGCTGTGAGAACACTTTCCAGAACAAAAGTGCATACAAAATACACCAACTGAACAAACAAGGTGCCTGCTCTTACAGGAGGCAATCCTTCCAGTCATCCCAAGTTTGATACAGAACTGCTACAGCTTTGTTTGACATGGTCAGTAAGAAACACCTTACATCCATGACTGCAAACATATCAGCTGTTCTTCACAGGGATGCAAAGGGTGCATGTCCCAGGCTGACCCAACGTGCCAGTCTTTGGTCATTCACAGCCTAACAAAGATCCCATCTTCCACAGAAACGGTCTTGCTTTTGCTAAGGTCTATTTAAGCTCTGCTTAGTGTTCAAAATTTCTTTCATTTCTCTTTTCACTGTTGACCACCGATATATTTACCAACGAAGTACGAGACAACTTGTACCTACTTCACCATCAGAGATTTCTTTACATTCTCTCCTTCTCTTCCCTGACTTTTTCTTGCCCTTACCATTTAATTTGTGTGCAAAGTTACTGTACATTAGGAAAAGCATTTGCATCCAGGAGGCAATAGGTGTATAGCTTCCAAGAGACAGAAAATAGTCCAACTGACCAGACACAAAAATAAAACAGGACTGAAAATACATAAAGAGCAAAAATTTGATGAACTCAGTCTTATCAAGAGGCCTTCATCAATTGATACAGATTTTGCTATTAAAAAATTAGACAATAAGTACCTTTTTGAATGGGCTGATAGCCAGACCTGGAAGTCAAAGAAATAGCTGGAAGTCAAAGAAAAACAACACTAGCCTAAACATTAGTTATTAATAGCAAAAACTTGGGCTAATTAATAACTGGAGAGGGCACAATGGATTTGGATCCATACACAAGTGTTGAGAGGGATTTACTCCAAAATATTAAATTAAGAAAATTAAATTAAGAATAACTTTTTTTTCTAAGTGGTAAGTCTCATTCAACTAGGAATTTACTTGAGTCATCCAGTTTCTATTACATAGTAAGTCACTTTGAGTCCCTCCAGGTCCCTTCAAATTTTACAGTGCTGTCCTGGGGAAATCTCCTTGTTCCTTCACAAGTTTTAACTCTCCTTTTGAAACCAGTCAGGCTTCCAATGTTGAATAACTGTTACACAAAAAGTACTAACCTTGGGGCTGGGGAGGGTAATGAATAGGGCCCAAATCATATGGAATAAAAGCTCCCCAGAAATATATAAATCGATTCAGATGTATCACTCTAAGCCCAAAAACAACCAGCTCCAGCAAAAAGAAAATAAAGAGGAGACTGATACACCTTTCATATTCCCAAGCTATTCATGAAGGAACTCACACAATCCCATTTTTTCCCCTCATGTTACCATCCCTGGGCTATATGACCAAGACATCACACACTGGCCCCAGAGAAAGTCCAATGCTTTGTTTTGTGACAGGCAGTGTTTTTGCTCTGTGTTCATGCCCTGCTGAGAACTCCATTGTGACACACATCCAGCTTGTAGGTAGCTGATCTAGCTTGTAGGTAGCTGTCCTCTCTTCCCTTTGCTCCCGTGTCTAACACCCCTCTCCTTTCATGATTTCTCAACCATCAAATAATAAAGATAATAAGTGTATTCCTGAGGAATGACAAAGTGGGGCTGAACAGTCCTCATGACATTTAGGAGTTAGGGAGCCAAACCTCAAATTAGTTCTCAGTGTAATATCTGTGGAAGACAGAAGACTGACACAGGTTTATGATTTTCCCCCTACTACTATTAATTTTACCCTATTAATAGTTAGTAGAATAACAAGAAGAAGAAGAAAGTTAAATATGTCTTCAATCCCTATGTTGCCAGAGAAATGTGAGAAAGCAGGAGGTCATCACTTGCTTCAATGTGGAGTTGAGAGAGAGAAGCAGAAGCTTTACCTACAGGAGAAACTCACTACTTGTACTGCTGAAGGCACAGATAAGGTTTTTCTGTGACAGGGGCCTCTGCTCCATCTGAAAGATTTTAACCTTCAGATCAAATAACTTCCTATCTTAAACTGCATGACACATCATGAGATATCCAGGAGCTACCTTCTCTGTATCTATATCTAATCTTCAGTAGAACTTGTTGGAGTAGATGCTAGAATAGAAGGGTAATTTACAGCTCACTGCTACATGAGCCACACAAGCATCTGGCCCCAGCACAAAATACTCCTGATGGCATGAAGAGTCTGTTTTGAACACCTGAATGTCTTCCCCACGAGCTTCAAAACGTGTGCAATTCTTTGTCTATCTCAAAATGATCTGCCCCTGATGGCAACAGTTCACACACCAGAGACACACTACCTAACAAGTATCTGCTGCAATGAACAAGGAAGGCATCCCACTTAAGTAAATGGCTCTACTAAACAGAAGTATCAGTATCTCCTGAGCTAAACCATTAACAACCATGTAACAATCTTGTTCTAATCTGCATCTAATGACACCATGCTTGTCAGTAGTTACTGCCTGCTTCCCGGAGGTTGTCACCTTCCATATGTTTCAAAAGTAGGCATAATTTAATGTTTTTGCTACAGTAACTTAAGAAACAACAGTAACTCACTAAAGGGTGAAGAAGTAAATCACTGTAGCTCATCAACAACAACGAGTGCACAAAGACCTTGTGAATTAACAGCTGATCATTAGTGCTGACAATCCTAGACTACAGCCTCCTGCTACCAGCCTTAAATAATCATCACGTCCCTATGAAAAAAATTTATGTCATTATTATCAGGGTTTGAGTCTTTGGGGATCTGGGGGGGGAAGGACCAAGTGAGAGTGTTGTTTCTAAATTAAATTAAACTAAAAAATAAAAGTATTTTTACATTTCTTTCCATAGTTCTGTTATTTCCCCAAATCCAGGAGGAGTAAGTATGCATATTTCCTACAATGCAAGACGACACGCTTCGTTAAAACAAAGAAACCCATGGAAGATATTTCTTTAGATTAAGCAAACAGTGGAGGAAAAAAAAAAAAGTTTTCACAGAAAGAAAGATATGCACTGAGAAAGATTAGTTACTTTTTTTTTTTCTGCTTAAAGGGAAACATAGCTGTGCAAACACTGCAGCTACTAACTAGACGTTCTCAAAAAACTAATGCGTAACCCCGCTGTTACTATAATAATTTTGTCATCTCCACTAGTTGGGCTCAAACCTGGACAAGAAAAAAGCATCAACTGAGACTACAGGAATTATAATTCACAGCATAAATTTTAAGGATATCCTTATATGCTCTATTAGCATATGCTCTGACTATCAAAGAACCCTTATCTGGTTAGGATGCTGAAATATTTCTATTAATATGTATGAGCTCTGGAACTAAAATAAATAGTATTAAAACATCCTAACAGAAAAATACAACCCAAATAATTAAATTACTACTCCAAGAACATCAGGAGAGGCATTTTCAACATTCTGACTTTGACGATTTCTCATATTTTAAATAAATTTATTTTTTAAATACCTGGTATTATTTCAGATCAAATCTAATCACAAGAGAAAAATGGCAGGTTGCCATGCACAAGAATTTCCATCCTTATTTCTCACTAGGCTGTCAACACAGCCTGTTCTTTCCTGCTGCATTCTCTTGTGGTCTTTGCAGCAGGCAAAAAGCATCAACTCAAGAATTCAATTTTCCCCCATTATTGCATACTCATAAAAATGGAACTGACAGGACAGCAGTTTATTCATGCACAAACCAGAGCCGAATCACACAAACCGGCTTTCAGAAACCCACGGATCAATTGTTACTCTCTGGGAGCGCTGCCTTGGCGGGCAGAGGAGGGAGTTTCACTTGGGAGAAGGGAAAAGTTGAAGAGTTGCAGGGGTACGGAATCCAGCAGCCTTCCCGTCTCCACTGCATAACGCTAATTAACAGACTCAAGAATATACACAGTAGGAATGGCATCTTCTGCGTCTGTAAATATTTTTAAATGCACCTGAATTCTGACGAGGCTTAAAATGTTGACGTTTAAGCTTATATGAATATTCATGTCTGAGTACTACATCAAATCTAAGTCATTGTACAAAGATAAGCATGGCTTAAAAGTGTTAAAAGTCGGGTCATTAGACTGACAACACCTACAGGCATAGCCAAATGAAAAATTAACACAGACTGTCCACCAAGAGCATCTTACTGGCCCTCAGTCCAATTCTTTCACCCGTGACACGGTAAGCTTCTCAAATTCCCCTTCCCCTATTATGATTTTAATTACAAAACTATCTTAATACAACTTTGCAAACATCAAAAAGCTCCCTTGCATAGGGAAGCAGCTTCTGACACCTTTCCTCTATTTAGAGCACAGGAAAAGAAACTAGCTGCACCATGCCGCTTTCAACGTTGAGTGAAAAACTTTACATTCCCTAATATTAGGAAGACGTAGTGTTAAATCGATTTACATGTGAATAGAACTGTAAAATAAGCCTTTTAAAAATTAATATAAAACCCTATTTTCAGAGGCAAAAATCTTGAGGCATACTTCGGTATTTGTTGGTTACTGACAATAAATGAAAATACTGTACCTCTTCTAAACCGAAAGAACACGCAGAATAAACTGTCAAACGAGAGAGCAAAAAACCTGTGTCATTACAGTTTCACTCCGAAAACTGTCTCTCTCCTGCGGTACCATCTGTTAAATCAGAAACTCCTTTGAACACCGCAGCCTCGCTGACTCTTACGGTGCGCAGTCTGCGCCGACACTCGCTCTGTATTTTCGCATCGCGCCCTCTCCGCGGGGCCGGCGCAGCCGCCCGGCTCTCTCAGCGCCGCTGGCAGCCGCGGACCGCGCTCGGACCG
>WAAE01005438.1:0-10313 GCA_013400495.1 Nicator chloris | reverse complement strand
ACCGCGCCCGCGGACAAACTTACTTGCGGGCGGCGGCGGCGCCCGCGCCCTCCTTCCCGCCCCGCGAGCGAGCGCAGCCCCGGCGCGGCGGCCGCTGCCGAGCGCGTTCGGACATGCTCAGTGCCCCCGCCGCGCGGAACCTACCACCGGGGGGGACGGGGGAGCGCGGAGAAGCAGGGGCAGAGCTGGATGCTACCAAGAGCACGCGCTAAAAATAGGCGCCGCAGAAAGGAACAGCTGGAGCTTAAAGGGGCGGCGGCCGCCTCGGTCCCCGCAGCCCCGGGCAAGGGGCGCCTCCTCCCGCCGCGGAGCCCTCCCCTGCAACCGGGGCCTGCGCTGCCGCGGGGCTCCTGCCCGCGGAGCCAGCGGAGGAGACAGGCTCTGGAAGCGGGGCCATGCCGGCGATGCCTGCGCCACCGCGCCCGCGTCCTGCCCGCTCCCTCCCTTGCGGCGGGAGCGCTGCGGTGCCCTCGGCTGCGGCTGCTGCCGCCGGAGCGCGCAGGGGTGCGCAGGGCGCCGGGAGGGCTCTGGGGAGAGTCTGACGGGGCGACTGCCGGGCTCTGCCCCCCTTCACCTCAGCTCCGGGCCGGCAGCCTACCTCGGGGCTGGGCCATTTATCTCGGGACCAGGAGCGTATCTCGGGCCGGGCCATTTACCTCAGGGCCAGGCCACCCCGTGAAGCAGCAGCTTCAGAAATGAGTTCTAGATAGTGAGGGAGGGGATGCCGAGCGGCGTTTTCATGTGGTGTTTCTGTGGAGACATCTCCGTCCTGCTCCGAGGCGTTAGGTTGTGCGGACGAGGCTTGGGGAGTGACAAACACTTAGGAGCTCTCCCGTAAAGCTCAGAGCAGTCAGATGAGAATGTGACAGATCCGTGGCGAAGACCGTGAAGAACAGCCCTCCTAAATATAGTTTTCTAGGCTGGAAGATCTATGCGGCAAGAGAAATTACATGATCACCTCTCACTGACACTACTGTGTTTCAAAACTAAGCGCTGTTGAAATTAAAAGCCGCCTAAGTATTTATGAATGGGAATGTCTGATGGGGTTTTTAAGCCGTGGCTTATCATTCTCTGTCTTCCTAAAAGACCAGCAAGGATAAACGTAAGAGCACCACATTGTTTTAGATTTATACAGATACTATAGAGCCTACAACTGTATTACCGTAGCAGGAGTTCAGAGGTATTACTGAATTCTGCTTTTATGGATACAGAAAATTGCTGTCGCACAGAAAAAGGAAACATCTTTACAGAATTCTAAACTACTTTAAAAAAAATCAGACAATATCTGCATCATGATAATTTGCTATTCTGGTGGCATCATGTACAATAGTATGTGCCCTCAAGAACACATTCAAAATGTTTCATTTATTTCATAAGACATGAGAGATCACTGGAGGTTTATCTTGATCAGAACTCTAAAACAGCCTTCAGCAAAAACTACTGCAGAAAAAACCCTCAGTTACACGTAGGTGGGTATAATCAGGAAAGGAAGTGTTACTTGTCAGTACTGTCAAATAAAGTGAGAGCAAGGAAGCAATTTCCCTCGCAGACTGACATACAATGGGGATAGATTATTAGACAAGATTGTGTAGGCAACTACTGCAGTACTTTGAGAAATGGAAGATGACGTCACAAAGATTATAGCATTAAAAAGGGAGTGAATCAGGTTGTATTGGGTTTTTAAGGCCAAGCTTTTGTATGGGGGAAGGGTGAGGGGCGTGCAGGAAGGTGGGGAGGTACAGGGGTGGCTTCTGTGAGAAGCAGCTGGAAGCTTCTTCCGTGTCCGACAGAGCCAATCCCTGATGGCTCCAAAGATGGACGTGGCACTGGCCAAGGTTGAGGCCAATCAGAAATGCTGCTAATGCCTCTGTGATAACAGATTTAAGAAGAAATGTAACAAAGATATAGTGGCAGTTGTAATTGTGGGCAGAGAAGAGCAGAGTGAGAATATGCGAGAAGAACAACTCTGCAGACCAAGGTCAGTGGAGGAGGGAAAGGAGGTGCTCCAGGCGCCAAAGCTGAGATTCCTCTGCAGACCATGGTGAGGCACTTGTGCCCCTGCAGCCCATTGACGTCCAAGGGGATGCAGAGATCCACCTGCAGCTGTGTAGGAGACCCACCCTGGAGCTGTGGATGCCTGGAGGAGGCTGTGACCCTGTGGAAGAGCCAGTGGAGAGAGGGTGTCCCTGCTCCCAGGCTGGAGCAGTCTGTCCTTGGACAACAGCACCCCATGGAAGAGTGGCCCACACTGCTGCAGTTTTGGAAGGACTGTTGCCCATGTTGCCCATGGGATGGACTCATGCTGCAGCAGTTCCCAGAGAGCACTGTTGCTTGTGAGATGGACTAACATTGGAGAAGTTCATGGAGAACTGTCTCCTGTGGGAGGGACCTCCCTCCTCTCCCTGAGCAGCAGGAGAAGCCTCAGGTGATGAACTGATCGTAACCCCCATTCCCTGCCTCCTTGAGCTGCTGCAGGATGAGGTAGACCTGGAAAGGAGGAAGGAGTGAGGGGAAGATGTTTTCAAGGTTTTATGTTACTTCTCATTATCTTGCTCTGATTTTGTTAGCAATAAATTCAATTAATGTCTCAAACTTGAGCCTGTTCTCCCCATGATGATATTTGATGAGTGATCTCTCCTAGTCCTTATCTCAACTCATGAACCCTTTTGTATATTTATTTCCTCTCTCTTGTCTGGCTGTGGAGAGCAGTGAGAGAGTGGTTTTGGTGGGTGCCTGGCATCCAGCCAGGGTCAGCCCACTACACATGTTCACTAATTCTCCTCATTCCCCTCATTCTCCGTTCTCCTAAGACATGAGGTACACTGTATTCTCTAGTCCTTGTCCAACAGCCACCATTACACTATGTATTACAAAAAGATGTAAGCTATGCAGGAGGCATAACTGTACAAAGTGTGTGTGTCGGGGGGAGGGGTTGGAAATTATGTAATTCTTTCAAGTGAAGCTATTCATCTTGAGATAGACAGCAAGGGGAATAGAAAAGGCAGTGTTCTGATTTGGGATAACAGTGGGATAATGTATTTCTGGCTGCAGCTGGATCTCTGCAGCAGTAGGCAGCCTCTGGAGAATTTCCTAGAACAGTTTGCACCTTTACCATCATACAGCTCTGGGTAAATCAGGAGACTGAAAGATGTCCTGAGTCTCAGGAGAGTAGCTTTCAACTGGGGATTCTTTCTGTCTAGGGACTTCAGAACACTCTTCATCACGAGAACAAATGTTAAAATAATGGTGAAGAAAACATGAGGTTTTCTGCAGTCTGCATCATTGTCCTCATATCTAATCTACCCTATATGGGTAATATACTATATATTATACTATATACTATATATTATACTATAATTCTCACACTTTTCTTTGTTTATGAGGAATCTCTTTAGACCTTGTCAAATACAGTTGCTGTTTACAACAAGAGACAAACATATATGGATTTTCCTCACCCAAACCACAGTGTTGTAAATTGCATGAAATTATATATATATATATATATATATATATATATATAAAAAGCATAAGATAGCAAGTTCCAGCATTCAAAAGACCATAATCACCCTGATGCAGATTACCAAATTGGACATTAGCAAGTAAGTGGTGGCTGCATCTGCTGTACCAGCCAGTGAACTATATTTAGAGGTAGACACTCATCTGAATATTGAAAGCTCTTCCTTTCTTCTTCAAGTTTTGCTCAGCAGAAATATCCATAGAGTTGCATCTTGTACCAACACAGCAGAAAGGACTTAAATATCTGCTTGCTGCTGTGTCCCATCAAACAGAAGGGGAACAATTCCTCACTGCACCGAAAATATGTGGCTTTGAACTCCATGCAAAGCACAGCACTTTCTCAATCTCTCTTCATACTGCTTGAGGAGGCTCTAGTGAAATCTTTCTTTTCCAAATGTATCCCCTATAATTCCATATTGCTGTTGAACTGAAGCTCTGACATATCACTGATTGCTTCTGGCTCTCAGACTTTTACCTCAGTCCTCCCAGCTGTCCCCCTCATTGTTATTTTCAATTTTCAATTTCAATGCTTCTCCTTGAGAGCAATATTCAGATTCTCTACCGTCTCCTTGTGTAACTCAAAGGTACATTCTAGCATCCTTAACTTTCGAGTTCACTGTCCTAGGGAATTTTTCCATATAGTGGAGTACTCAGGCTTCCTGTGTGGTAGATAGAATATTCTTTTTGTTTTGTTTTGTTTTTTGGGGTTTTTTTTCTCTTTGCTTATAGGACAAAGCTTATTTTCAAGGGATAGGACTTGGATGTTTGAGTATCATAGACTGATCATAGAATCATAGAATGGTGTAAGTTGGAAAGCACCTAAAAGGTCATCCAGTTCAATCCAGCTGCCACTGGCAGTGACATCTACTACACCAGGTTGCTCAAAATTCCATCCAGCCTGGCCTCTCCAACACTTCCAGAGATGGTGCATGAACACAGCTTCTCTGGGCAGCTTGTTCCAGTGCCTCACCACTCTCAGAGTGAAAAAATTCTTCCTAATATCTAATCTAAATCCCACTCTCTTTCAGTTTAAAGCTATTACCTCTTGTCCTACCACTACCTGTCTCTGTAAAGACCCTCTCCAACACTCTTGCAGGCCTTTTCTTACTGGAAGTTTTCCCTGAGTTCTCCCTAGAGCTTTTTCTTCTCCAGGCTGAACAACCTCAACTGTCTCAGCCTGTCTTCAGAGGAGTACTCCAGCCCTCTGATCCCCTTTGCATCACTTCTCTGGATTCAGTCCAAGACATCCACGTACTTCTTATGTTGGGGATCCCCAGACATGGATGCAGTACTCCAGAGCAGAGCAGAGATGCAAAATCAGCTCCCTTGATCTGCTGGCCATGCTGCTTTTGATGCAGACCAGGATGTGGCATCACATGAGAGACACACTCAGAGATAATCCAGCTATCAGTCTGTGGTCCAAATGGGAGACGTTCTCCAGAGTAACAGAAAAGATTGTGTGATTGATATGTGTAAAGTTGTGCTCAAGGCAAGAGATTTTGGGTTACAGTTAAGAAGCACAAAATAAAGCCAGATGACTGATGCTTCATAGTGCATTTGGGTTGGAAAGGGAAGCAGCTCCCAACGAGCTGAAAGTAAGGAAATTCCAGGGTGGGGATAGCAATGGAGGTATGGGTAATAAAGCAGAGACCTCTGGCACACGAATGTGGGCCACATAAATCTCCTCGCTGTGGAGACTGCTTTTGGAGGGAATGAGAACAGAAAACAAAGAACATTTTTGTTAGAACAGGAAAATAAGACATAATGATGGAGAAATGTGGGATTTCCATAAGGAACAACTGGGACTATTACATGGAGTCCTGGAATGAAGGGAAAGAGACAGAATCACAAGGCATATGATAATCGGCTTAGAGGAAATAGTCTAAACAGTGTTTACTGAGCTCAGAGTTTTCAGCTACAACTCAGTAATGATCTCTTGGAGTCAATGTTGACCACTCTCTGGAGTTCCCAGTTCGATGTGTAGCAGTGGTGAAAAAAGCCAGTGAAGGCATCCTTGGGAGTGGAGGCTGGGCTTCATCTGTGACCGTGAAGGACGGAGCTGGGAAAGACACAGAGAAAGGCAACTACTGTGAGTGGGCAACTGCCTCATGAGGGGAGAGTGAAATGGCTGGGATTCTTCCATGTGAAGAGAAGCATGAAGGGCCATGTGGCTGGGATTTGCAAAATTGTGAAAGCAGTACATACAGCAAAAAGTGGATGAGAATGATTTTTCACCAAATCCCACAGTACTGCTTAAACTCAGTGAAAGTACTGCAAGAGTAAAAACAGATGAAAGAAAGTACTTTCACCCCCTTGCCTGGACACAGGGGACAGTGATCTTCTGGAAAGTATAACCCCAAGAAGTTCTGTAGCCAGACCAGCAGGTTCAAAAAAGGATCAGCAAAACCCACAGGCAACATATGTGTAAAGGTCTGGGTAGTGCCTTCAGTACTTGAAGTCCAAGGGCTGTGAATTCTAGGACAGTATTAGGGGAACAGATTTCAGAATTCTAGTCGTATATACTGCCTTCTAATAGTATCTCCTGTTACTGCTGGGACAGTATGCTGGGCTGGATAATACCTATGATAAATTCAGTTGTAGTAAATTATGTGTGATCCCCAAGATGGATCATATCTATGCTTTCAACCCCGAGTGTGATCTCTGTTAAATCTGGAGGTAGCTGATGGTGTGATGCTGCTTTTTAGAATTTAAGGGTTGTGCAGCAAAAACTCTTTACGTTTGGTAAACCAAGATGTTATATAAAAATTCCCACTTCCACTATTAATATTCATTAAGCATTCAGCCTTTGGAGGCTTGGTATAAATAGCTTTCCCTGAACTGGAATTCACAGTGTCCAAAGTCCTACCTCCTATGTAAGTCCTGAATACACAGATATCTTGCGGGAGCCATTTAGAAGGTTTCTATAGAAGGATCTAACCATACCCCACCATTCTGGATAATTGGTGATTGCTATCAATGACTGTACCTTCCATTTAGCACCCAGGGGGTTTTGCTACCACAAGGTCCATGAGAAATGGCCAGTGGACTTGAGTGGTTTGAAACCATCAGAAATACATCCTTCCATAATTCATTACCTTTATGGTATGCTTTCTCCTTCCCTGACCGTGTCAAACACCTTGTTGCTAACAGCTCAGAGCAGCAGTTTCTGGTCTGTGAGAGGAAAGCAGTGACAACCCACAGATTTACTACAGCCTCCTGACAGAGGAGTTTGATAAGAGCACAGCTGTAAGGGTTCATCCTGCCATTGCTACACAGAAAATGCACTGACACCAACGCAAGCGTTGCCCAGTGGAAAGGTCTACATTCTATATCGCCAAAAGATTTTGCATGGAAAAATAGAGTTGTTAGAAGAAACAACTCAAAATATAGTGGGATTTCAAACAACAAATTTTATATTAAATCCTTATTAAAGTGAAAGGAAAATAGCCTTGTATACTAATATAGGAAGAATATGGAATATTATTTTACTCAGAGTAAGTTCAGTATTTCCAACATTTGAAATTTGTTGACAACCATAGTCTCAGACATTTTCTTTATTATAATCAATATTTTTCTCCCAATCAGTCTGAAGTTATCTACTTTTTACTGCCTTTTGTGGGCTTTGAAGGCTTTTTTCCTTGGACATCGAATTTAATATCCATCCTTGACTCCTTTAACTGAAATTTCTGCCAGGCAGTTAAGGGCTTGGAAGTGAACATTTTACTGTAAAATTTTTTGTGAGCTGTTCTCAGTAGTGTATAGGAAACTTTTTCAGTTCATGCATTACTTTTATTCATTATGCAAATTTGTATACATGAGATTAATTTGCTTTTTTTTTCAAAGACATCAATAATTGACAAATGTGTTATAAAAGCAGTCACAGGCTTATATTACTATGAAATTGTAGTAAATGCTTCAGAAAGGTTTTCTTAGTTCTCTTCAGTAATAAAATTAATCATAGATCAGTTCCAGACTTCCTTCAGCATTACTCAAGCTGAGCCCCTGTGAAACAGAAAATCATAGCTTTCCTGTTATTTAATTATTGTAGGGCATATCCAAAATAAATATGGAATATGAGATTTTTAATGTGGGCAGAAGTGCATGTGCGGAGTACTCTGCACCAGGAAGCTGCTGGAAGCATCTGTCTCTCAGAGTGCAGCAGTAAAAGCAGTGTGCTGTTAGTGCTGCTATTAAAAACCAAAGAGAGAAGTGCAGCATACTACTTTGAGATCAATATTCAGTCTAATGTGGTCCCTTGCTTTCCCTCGGTAATCTCTAACAAGTCATATGCTTGTTTACAAAGGAAGATGAGACTCTGGTAGTCAGCAAAGCCTGGCCAGCAGAATACACCAACATAACTGAG
This sequence comes from Nicator chloris, assembly GCA_013400495.1. Lineage (NCBI taxonomy): Eukaryota > Metazoa > Chordata > Aves > Passeriformes > Pycnonotidae > Nicator > Nicator chloris. Next base: position 2,434 of record WAAE01005438.1, on the reverse strand, counting down.
AAATTGGTTGTCTTCTGTAAATCAGCACAAGGACTTTAAGTATGCTGAGATCATCTGTGGTTTCACAGAAATCATATATCCCACTACTGTAAAAGCTAACAGCAATCAAGGTATGATCATCTTTAAAAGGGGGACCTCTAATAACCAGCAGGAATATATCATGGGGAAAAAAATGCAGCTTTGAAACTGATTAAAAACTTTCCTTCCATGCAATTTCCATGTGGATTTATAAAGCGAAACCCATTAATAAAAACAAAAACAAAACCAAATTAAAAAATAAAGGTTTTCAGCAGCCTTTATTAAAAAAATAAAACTTGCTGAAAATAGCAATATCTCACAGATACTGTTCTAAGGAGAATTTGTTATATGCTTAAAAAAGAAAGACATGACAATGTTTCATAAAGCCTTATGAATTTTCAATCAGCTCTGGAAAACATGGCTTTTAACCACATAGAAAACTGGTTCCACCATTTAAAATAAATATCAACAAACAATGCAAACGAGAACTAATTGAAAAATAAATGTGCAATCTGACTTCTTAAATACTACATGTCATCCCTGATATTCTAACTCTAGCAGCAAATTATGGAGTTGCAGTAAGCCGAAAGGTAAACTACTTCTGAGCTTGTTTAAGGATAAATGCAAAATTTAAATTCAAGCCACTGGAGAAAATTATTTTAGTTAAACCAAAATCTAGATCTATAGCATATGTGCTGTTATATAATGACATAGGCTGCCCAAAAATAGCTGGTCAGGGTACGTACTTTTAGTGGCATTTCAGCATTTGTATTCAGGCATCATAAAGGGTTGGCATCCAGCAAAAGCAATGTTAAGGAGCATGGAGAATGTTATAGGGCAAGGAAGGCACAAAAAAGACCATGAAACATTCATGCATTATAGAGTTTGCTGAGATATTAATGAAGATGAAGGAATCTGGCTACATGATTGAATGTGCCCCTTTAGCACTTCACTCATGGAATCACTTTGAAAAAATTGCCTTGAGATTTGGTAATTTCACCTTGGGCATAACCAGCCAAATTTCTTTCGCATGTTTTGTGTTAGCTTTAAGAAAAACTACCTAGAATGAAGCATTAACTACAACTGCCAGTTGTCACGGGTGTCCTCGGGAGTTTGTTGACAAAATATCAAGGCAACAGAAGTTTTACTGTTGATGCTGCTGAAAATCAAGCAGGTGTTTTAGGATCTGGAAGACCACAGCCATGCTTGTCTGGTGAAGGCAGCATCATTATGTTGATGTGGTCCTGTGTGGAGGTAAAAAAAGGAATGACATAGCTGCTCTCAGACAATGCAAACATACCCCAGCTGCTAAAAATTTCTTATTCACCTCCAGATTTGTTTGAAGCTAGACCAGGAAAACAAATAAATAGACAAGCAAATTCTCCAGCTACCATAAAAATGCTGAACTAGCTTAATTAAAAATTAAAATCGTCTATATTTTAATAGAAATTATGTAAGAACACACCAAATTATTTTTTTTAAAAAGGAGAAAAATGGGGATTTTTAGGAAAAAAACCTAGTGTTCCCTTTTATATGAGATAAAAAGAAGAAAAAAAAAATCTCTGCTCCACAATTTGATCTTGACATTACAGAAAGTCTTTACCTTTCTTTTCAAATATGTATGGATAGTTTTTTTTAAAAAAATCATTTCAAAATAAGAACAAAATTATTCAAAATTACAGAGGTGAAATATTTCAAATTTTTCAATTCAATGTTGGACAGAAAGGTGGAAAGTACAGAGGTATTTCCTTTATTGAACCCAATTTTTAAATGTTTTAATTCCATACCTTTGTTTTTGTGATGAAATACTCACAATAAATTTTCCCATACTTAAGCTCTGAATGTCCATACCCCTTTTTGGTGCCACTGTGAGTTTCTGGTCCCCATTATCTTTCTTTGCTGAATGATTCAGAGATAAATGGCAGCAAACAACCCATACCATATTTTTAAGTAGTATTTAAGCCAGTGCAAACAGGGCCTCTGATGGTGTTTCTGTTCCAGCAAAACCCTGCTGTTTCTCAGCAGGCTGAACACTTCTGGCATCTTCTGCTTTCAGGTCCTGCTTTGCAAACAGTTTCAGAAACGAAGATAAAGCATTTACAAAAACAAGTAAAAGGGTCACAGGTGCACATTACTGTCTGTTTTGATTGTGGATTTTCAAAGATTCTGAGTCACAGTAGATATTTTTAGCTGTGCTTTTAACCACTATTTCTGCTACATTGCCTAGATGGAAATTATTTTAATAGCGGTTTGATCTTGGTGCTCATTAGCATTTAGATCCTTTGTCAAACAAGTAAATATCTCAAATTTCTTTCAATACACAGAACTCCAGCTGATTCTTGTACCATTAAGCTTGCATTTTAAAAGGCATATTCCTTATATGTCTTTAATTACAGACAGAAATCTCTTTAATTAC
>WAAE01005435.1:0-18978 GCA_013400495.1 Nicator chloris | reverse complement strand
ATACTTGAGAATATAGGAAATTCAGAAGCTATTTAAGAGATGCCTCCAGAAAGAAACATGGAATTAGGTGGCAAGTTAATATGCTTCTTGTTGGTAGGATTCACTTTTGCTCAGTTCAGAAAAGGTCAGTAAAACTGAACAAATTTGTTAAATGCTTAATAAATGACACTTTTCCTTGTCGTACATGTTTGTTATATTTACCTGCTTCTTATTTCTCATTGTATTATTCAAAATATTGTCTGACTGCTGCCTGTCAGTGTTTGTAGATGATTTTTGTTTTTTTCTGGCCTTGTTTCTTCTGGATGAGCCAATAGTGTATCCAGTCTATGTAACTTTTAACTAGTTCAACACACTCGACAGCATTCATACTACTTACGAGTAAAATTCATTTTCACAGAGAACAAAATTTCCTCTTAATAAACCAAAAATATTATGCAGAATCGCAAAATATTCTGAATTGAAGGGATCCACAAGAATTATAGAGTCCAGCTCTTAAGTGAATGACCCGTACAGGGATCAAAACCACAAGCTTGGTGTTATTTGCACCATGTTCTGACGAACTGAACTAATCTCAGAGTCTTATACTTCTCAAATGTTAATACTAATTTTCTAAAAGAACTCCATTTTTGGATGATATATTCTCAGTTTCAAATGCTGAAGATATTAAATAGTTCTAAAAATTGGTAAACATTGGGAATGTCAAACTGTAATTTTAAACAAGTCTTACTAACAGCTAACAATCTTACACAATTTAAGCAATGGTATGTTTTCTGAAATACATACTGCAAGGGAGCTTAAAAAAAGCAGAATGAGGAAAAACTGGTTGGTTGGTTTCATGGTTATATGTATATCTTAATTCAAAGAAAAGTATTCTGCACTCTAAAAACATGGTAAAGACCAATCTAATTAAACTTCATAAACTTAAAGATAAGCATTCATGTGAGATGTGAGAAGACTTTAAAGTTCAAACCTAGCTATTTTAGTTTTCTTGGTAAAATGTTGGAGGTATTTGTCCCTTTTTTGTTTGACCAAAAAATATTTGGCAAATGCATATAAATGAGGATGCAATGAATTAGAAGTCAAACATGAGCCTGCTTAAATAATTCTCAAGATTTTCTGGTTCACGTGTAGTGATATTGAACTCTTTAGTCATAGGCTTTAATTTGTGCATGGTGCTGACCTGATGCTGTGCAGGGACACTCACTGCATCCCTTCATTCAATTCACTCTAATTATCCCCAACTTCCTGGGGAGCCTGTTTAGAACTCGTCATGAATGTTTGTTATTAAGTATTAAGATATTAGACTACCCTGGTTACAAGTAACAAAGTAGTTTTTAGTCTGAATTTACATATAGATGATCAGTATAGGAAGCTGAAATTATATTTGTCTTGATTTTATTTAATCAAAATAATGTATTAGAACAATAAAACATTTTGACAGTGACTTAAGCTCAGCGTTAAATGAAATGAGATTTATTGTGCAAGTACTTGTATGCCAGTGTTGGTAATTTCAGTGTGTATTTTAGAGTGGTTATGGTATGTAAATGATCTTTGACACAATCAGATTTGTGTGCATGTAACTGGGTGATGTTAATTATTTTTGCTGAGAGCATCTGTTAATGGAGAATATTGCCTCTTCAGGTTCATGTGAAAATGGCGGATGAAGCTGTCTGTGTTGGCCCAGCTCCCACCAGCAAAAGCTACCTCAACATGGATGCCATCATGGAAGTCATTAGGAAAACCAGGGCCCAAGCTGTGAGTCTGAATGTGTCTATCTGCTGCAGCTGTTTCATATATAGAAAGCAGAAAAGCCAGAGTTTGTAATTTTTTTTAAGGTGTGTGTGGGGGAAGTGATTGAATATGCTATTCCAGTTAGTTCATGTCACAGGAGTTAAATGTGTCTGAAATCGCTACTGGAAATCAAAGGCTTTGTAGCATCTGGCAGCACTGGTCGCTGATCCTGCAGGTGGCTGCTGGATTCAGCTTTCACACCAGGGAGCAGCTTCAGTTCATTTCCAAATTTGCTGGGGGAAAAAAAAAAATCCCAATTAGTTTTGAGTGCTAACCCTTTATATGCCATAATGGCTTTTTTGAATGCTTTACAAAGTGTGTCCAGAAAGGCTTTTGCTTAAGTTTCATTTAAATCACTTTCTATATTGTATAAATGTTACTTGCAGGAAGGTAAATGGTGCATCGCATAATTGCTTTTGTTTCAGAATGTTTACAAAATGCACATTAGCTTATTTGTGTAAATGTGGGCAAGTCTGCCTTTTTTCTCTCCAAGTTGGCCAGAGATTCAAAGCCTAACAGGAATCAGCAAGAAAAACTAATATGTAGTCATGTTCACATTGGTAATGTTCTTTGTTCTGTCACAAATAAGCATATTATTCAGAGCTACTGTACACAGAGTATTTATTAAAATAAAATCTGATGTGTATATATTAGCAACACTAACTACCCTTGAACAGTTGGATCAGCACTATCATTCTTTCAAACATGATGTTTTGGTACAGTGCCTTCAGGGGCCAGAAACTTTCCTATGAAGAAAACCAGTATTTTCTTCCCTTTGAGTTTCTAAACATGAAACGCAGTTATTTGCTCTTTAAAGGATGAATAAAGTGACTTATGCTTTGTCTGTCAGAGTATATTAGATCAAGGACCTTATGTGATTTGCAAAAAATAAAATGTAAACCTTCTCATGCTTCTCTCAAGTAATTAAACTGAATGTATATTGGGGTGTGAGTAGCAAACAAGGTGCACAGGATGCTTGACTTAGACTAATGAAGAGGGTGTTGTGCTCTCTAGCCAGGGTCACTAGAGGTGGGGGCTTATGACTGTGGACGTGTGCACCATTGTTGTGGTTAGTGCTGGAAATATTTTGGGATACAGAGTACTTTATAGTGGTTACTGAGGAGAGTGTGGATGAGCATATTTGGGGAAATCTGCAATGGAGCTAAAAGGAGCAAAAGGCAAATCAAAGGGAATGTCCGTTTGCTCTGCAAACAGCTCAGTTTGCTCTGCAAGCAACCCTGTTCTCCCGAGTTAAATAAGGAAAGTTTGTTTCAGAAATGGTAGCTCAACGGCTTGACTTAGGACAGAAAAAATAAGCGTGTTAAGAGAGTTTCTTAAGGTATTCAACCTATTTAAATGCTTAGTGATCTACTTAACTATCCCCAGTATCTGAAAATGTGCTAGCAGTTTTGGTGTCTGGTTTCAGAACTCAATCATCTTGATTTTTTTTTTCTTTTATCTTCCAAGGTACACCCAGGATATGGATTTCTTTCAGAAAATAAAGAATTTGCTAGACGTTTGGTGAGTTATTTTTATTTGCTTGGCTGTGACATGCACTAGGTGGCATATATTCGTTTCAAGGTACCTGAGGAATCAAGCTACCAACTCAAGGCAAATCTAGACGATACATTAACATAGTGGATTTCAGTATGCTTTCCGTACACGTGGATTTCTTGCGTTTTGAGGATGTAATTGCAGCCTGAGTTTTCTTTTGGGAGAAGCCTGTTGCTAAGAACTTTACCCAGGATGCAAAAACCTTTCAGGATTTTTGCTTATGCTTGGGCTGTTTATGGGGCTGCTCTGCAAAACTGGGTCACTGAAATGATCTAGGTTAAAAGTATCTGGTTTAAAGTGATCATTTTGGTGATTCGTAGCACAGCTGGTGAACAGCTGTATCAGCAGTCCTGAGAAGGTGCTGAGCTGCACTTTGGGATGGGAATAGAAAGCTGTTTAAAAATTGGCTTCTCTGCTGGTGGTATTGTATGGTGGAGCTGGATTCTCTGAAAGGACCAAAGAGTCGAGAGGGTGCTGTTTTCACTTTGTCTGAAATTATAAAAATTATTGTTCAAAAACTCTTTACTTCAGTATGGTTTTTTGTATATCGAGAACTGATTAATGGTCTGATTTTATTGTTTTCCAGAAGCTTTCAATCCAGCTGCTTAAAAGTGTGAGTAGTGCTAGGAGGAAGTTACATTCAGAATGTTTGGACAAAGTCCTGGCTGGATGCTGTATGTGTAGTCACTGCAGATCATATGTTATTGTCTACTGGTTTTGCTCAGTATAAGGACAGGCTTATATGACACTGAAGTTCAAAGTAAAAAGCCATTGCAGCTACCAGCTTTGTAATGGAGTAAATGAACCGTGTAGCTGAAGAAATACCTTGTTTTACAGGCAGCAAGATAAATTTGTTTCCTCTTTTGAGAAAAATTTGTACCTTTTTGATTCAGGATAAAAATCTTAGATGTAGAATCTGATTCTAAAATGATGGTTCTTTTGTCATTAGCATTTGTGGAACAGGTCTTCCATATACCTTCCTCGACTGTGTTCCTTTAGGCTTGAGTTCTAGTTGTAATACCGACCTTTACTATTTAGTTGATTATTTTGGTGTTAGACTCCTTAATGAGCAGGTGGTATTCTCTATTTGAGAATGAAATCTAAAAGTTTCATACTTCACAGTTGCTGTGTTTTTTTTTTAAAGCCCCTAGACAAAAACAAGTACAGGTTCTGTGGGATGCTGAGTACACCCTGCTGGGTGCTGGTGATGTTAAAGTTGAAAGGAATTCTAAACACTTGGTGTTTGCTGGGATTTACCAAGTCTGGGGTAATCTTAAACGTTATTTTCATGCAGTTTAGCAGCTTTCTTTTATCACTGTTCTGATTTGTGTACCGGAGGTTCTTTTTACAGGGAAGATTCCTGGCTTACTTTATAACAAACTTGGTTCTCAATGGATTAGACCAGCAGGATAACTGGCTTTAGCTGGCAGTTCCTGTTTCTTTAGTAACAGAAATATTTAATGAAATGGAAGTGCTCACTTATGCATTTTGCTTTGTTTTGCTGCAGAACATGGAAATTTGGTAGTTATTACTCTGAACCAGGCGCATTCTGTAGTGGTGTGGTTGTTACTTACAATACAATGTAAATGGTCTGGTAATATTAGTTACAATATTGGTAGTGTGACAATCTGGAACAATTTTTTTTGGTGAGATTAAACAGGAATGGAGGAAGTACAAACATTGCTGTAGATCCTCTCTACCCTCCTATTTCTCATCTTTTCACTCAGATCCTTGGAAAATTTCTGAATGATTTCCTAAAATAATGTGGTGACTAAAAACATTACAAAACCTAAATGTTTGAGTTTTTGGTGCTGCAGTCTTGAAGAAGGTTTAATTATGTTTCAGAAACCCGATGTGTTCAGTTCTCTAAAAATATAAAACAAGGTAATGTGGTTTTGCTTTCTGAAATATACTATTTAAAGTCTCAATTAAGACATCATCATGCTTCCCTTAATGTCAGTGGCCCTAGAAAGATCAAACCCCTAGTGAGAATTGGTGAAATGATCTTTTTTATCACTAGGTCTGCTTGTATTTTTTTCAAGACACTTTGATTAATACAGTTAGGAGGAAAACTTGCCTGTTTCTTTTCTTTATTGATGACTGTAACTATTATGTTGTTAAGCTGTTCCGAAGGTGCTGCAGACATTTTTGTTGTTTTCTTTCTCCCTATCCCATTCTTTATACACTATTCTGTTCTTTTGCACTGAAATTAGTGATGGAATTTATGAAACTTGGGTTTATTTCCTGGTATGCATCTGTACTTTTAAACAAAATTCTTAAATTGGGAAACTGAGAAGGACACCAAACTTTCTAAACTTGCCAGTCTATCTGTAAGAGTAGTAATGAGCTCAAAGCAAAGCTTTATCTTCAATTAACGCATGGAGGGTCAGCTCACGTGTAATCCTACTGTGTGTGATTTGAACAAAAGCATGTCTTTTTGTTCATTATTGTCTGAATGACTCATGGAGTAGCATACAGCTATAGACAGGACTTTTGAAGAATTTGATAGATACTTAGAGTATTGAAAATTGCTGGTCTTTTTTTTCTTCTTTAGAAACTTAATTTTGTTCTCTCTTAAAATGGACAAGGGAGACACAAATAAATGATCCTTTGTTTCCAAAACAAAATTTCCATAAAACAATCAGTGGGTGAATATCTGGCATGTTGTTCATTGTGATTTAGTTAACAAATTGGTGCATTCAGTCCTGTCTTTGTGTATCTGCTCTGATTGCTGTTGTTGGCTGACAGAAAAGAGATCCATTGCATTTATACTGAGTGAGTCTGTCAAAGATTTTATAAATATTAAGGTAAATTTCTTAAAGATTGGTATTTGAACATGGAATCTTTTGATGAATTTATGAAAATGCTGATAACATGATTATGTAGAATAACAAAATATGGGTTTATGCAAGTGAGTGCTTTTCATTAGAATCAGCAACTAATTTGGTACTTTTAGTTTATGCATGCAAATATATTTTCATGTAAGTAATTTCCCTCTTTCAAGGAATAATTGCATAATATTCAGTATTGTCATAAATGTTAAGGTGAAGTTAAAAATCTATTGCTGCATTAAAAAAATAATTGCTAATATCCTTTGCCAGATGCTATGCAGAATTGCAAGGGCAGTTTGTTCCTTTCCTGCTTTAGAAGAGTTTGCTAGTGACCTCTGTATTTAGGTTAGCTTGCTTAATGTTTCCCATGTCTTAAAATTAAAGCAGATCTTTTCAGAGAAGCTCTGTCACCTCTGTTACCTAAAGCAGGTCTTTGGAAATTGGGAAGGAGAAATGCCTGAGACTAAGACAATCATTTTGGTTGACCTGTAATTGAAAGATATCCTTTTCTGAAATTGCCATTTTTCTTTCCTTGCTTGCAAACGTCTAGAACAGCTGTTTTGGTGGGGGCATGGGAGTGCTGAGTCAGGTCTGTTAACATGCTGAATAGTTTGGGAGGATTGGCCCATGGTCCCAGTGACTGTTTGCCTTTTTTTTTTTTTTGTAGTCTGGGTGAGGAAAGAGTGAGAAGAAAGTGAGTGTGTGGCTGGGTTGCACAGTCATTATTCCAGAGTCATCCACTTGTCTAGTGGATGTTAGCTGCGAGTAGGAGTCTTACTCTTGCAGTTGAGGTTGTGTTCCTTTCCCGCTTCCTGCTAATGATTATAAACTTAGACCTTGACTCATGGTGATTGTGTGTTGCAGTTAGTCATAATGGGATCATTTTTCTTTTTAATTTAAAGAAACACAAATGAACTTCCACTTTACTGAGTGCCGTGAAAGTCCCTTGGGATGCTAAGTGTTAAAAACAAAACAAACAAAAAAATCAGCTGCATTATTTTGCAAGCTTAGTATGAAAAATGAGTTTGCAAGATTGTAAGTCTTCAGAATATTTCAGTGTCTTGCATGTATGTGATAGAGTTTGTGCTTTCATAAAAGGTTGTGGATTGTGGTGTATTTCCTCCAAGAAAATGATTTAATAAGTGCATAAAATTATCTCAAAATGTAATTTAAGTAAGATAGCAGTCTAAGTTACAAATGCAACTTTTATCTGGAATATTCTTTTCTGAATGCAGCCTTGACAATATTCTGATGCTCTGTTTCTTGACACAAAAATAGCCAGCCACTACCTCCTGCCAAAATCCACTACTTGGGAAAGAAGCCCAAGATAAATGTGGTGAGAAAAAAGCATTTAATTTTGGAATAAGATACAAATCTTTTTGGAGTTCCTAGTGAAACCTGGTAGGATACATCTTTTGTGCATTTATCAACTACTGTTTGACGTGACTGGGGGAGAACAAAGCAACCAGTGCTATTTCTCTTTACCTTTGAAGCTAGATTAGCATTCTTGGAGGAATTAAAAATCCCAAAAATGTATTATCTGAAATAAATGGGCAAACAATGTATATGGAAATGGTTGATCACATGTTTGTAAATGGCTGCTTAGTTTGAGAAGGAAAAGGTAAACCAAAGAACAACTCGTGTCCTGTAAGGGGACACATGTCTGATCTGTGAAGAGCTTTGTGCAGGTGGCTCTACAGACCTTTGCACAGCTCATTATGGGATTCTTGCCATTTAAAATGTAAACTCCTACTGGCACAAGTGTTTCTTTACCATTGTTGTGCATGGCTTTGTTACTTCTAAGCAAATTGTGAAGTTCCTTTATTGTGATTCTGTGGATGTTACATTTTTGAGAAACATTTGATATGATTCTCATCCTGTTCCCACATGCATTAGCTTTTTACCTGACAACTCTTGTGACTGCTTAGACTGATTTGTGCTTGCAAAATTGTGAAAAGGTGGTCAAAAAAGGCAGTGGAAGCTTCTTCTTATGGCAGAGATTGTATACGTAAAGGAGGGGGGAAGACGGAGCTTTTAACGTGTGTTTAGTAGTGCTTGGCAACGTGAGACTCTTGGTGGATGAACTGTGGACTTGTATGACTTCTGGAGGAATGATTTAATGCTGTGCATGTGACTAAAGAAGATATGAAAGGTATTTTTGCCTATATGGGCGATCGGAAGTAATTTCATGTTTCTCATGAGATGCCTTTCAACAGCAGTACTTCAGCATGCTTATTAGGGTGTGTGGTGCTGCAGGTGAATGGATATATGGACTCCTGATTTGTAAAACTTCATTATTTCTTGATGTGCAGTGTCACTGCAACAGTACCTGCTTCCACACTTACAGGAATCCTTCCTCTTTCTTCGGAAATATTTTGTTCTGTTCTCTTTTTTTCACTGTTGCTGTGTATGGTTGTGAGAATAAAAATGTACTGCTGTGTTTCCACAATTACAATTATATTAACTGTGTGTACTTGTGTTTTTCCTCCTTGCAATAATAGAAGACATGCAAATGAAATGCTATGTAATTCTCTTCTTACACAGGTAATGTTGTTTCCTTTCACTTTCTGCCTCTTTACTATTGACTTGCAATCATGCAGATAAGCTTGTCTGGTTATTGTAACTTCTGTCCATTCTGATCTACGGTGATTTGTTAATTTGTCCTATTCTGTATAACTGATGTAAGCTTGTGTGCTAACCTTGCAAATAAGATGTAGTGCTCCATTTCTAAAATCAGTTTTAAATGTCCCATTAATAATACTGGAGTTGGATTTAACATGAGTAATTGAGACATGTCTTTGAAATAAGAATTTCTGTTGCTCTGTGGATTTTAATTTACTTTTGTGGCTAGGCAGATGAAGCTTCAGCTTAGAATTCAAGATTTCCTTAATAATCACTTCCGTTTGCTGCCTGCATTTTAAGAAATGGTGTGTTTTATAGTAATTGGTGATCTGTGCTCAGTAATCTTCATTACAGATTGGATATTTAAGTGTTCATATGTATTCTTCATGAAATATGTGCTTCAGGAAAATTAATTCTGACTTCAAAGATAAATGCAACTAAGTAAACTTAGTAAAGGGTTTTGTGCACTCTAACAGTTGAAATACATTGAAGTAATAATGTGTGGTAGAATCATTTTCCCTATCATGGTATGACTATTCTGTTCTCTGCTGTAGCTGAAAGCTAATTGCAACAGGACCAAAATCAGTCTACTGAATGCACACTTTGAGCCAAGATGTCTTCTTACAACATGCTGTGTTTCCATACACAAGGCCTTTTGTTATTGACAGTGGTGTGTTACACAAGGAGGGATATGAACACGCTACATCTTTCATCCCAAGGCTAAAGAGGTGATTACTTTTGAGGGAAATTTTGAGGAAGTTTTTAAATTTAGTTCTTGAAGCCTATTTAGCTTGGGTTGACCTGCTAAAAAGCAGCTCTGAGAAGGAGGACCTAGAGGTCCTGCGGGACAGCAAGTTGTCTGTGAGCCGTCGGTGCCCTTGTGGCCAAGAAGGTCAATGATAACCTGGAGTGCATCAGGAAGAGCATTGACAGCAGGTGGAGGGAGGTGATCCTGCTCCTCTGCTCAGCCCTGGTGAGGTCACATCTGCAGTGCTGGGTCCAGTTTTGGGCTCCTTGGTACAAGAGAGACTGGAACTCCTGGAGTCGGTCCAGTGGAGATGATCAAGGGACTGGAGCACGTCTCTGGGAGCTGGACCTATTCAGCCTTGGGAGGAGATGACTGAGAGGGGACCTCAGCAGTATCTGTATCTGAAAGGAGGGTGCCAAGAGGTTCCTCTTGTCCTACTTCTTGTACCACCAAGAGCCTGCTGGTACAAGAAGTAGGACAAGAGGAAATGGGCAGAAACTGATGGATAGGAAGTTTTACGTGAACATGAAGATGATGATCTTTACTGTCAGGGTGATTGAGCAGTGGTGTAGATTGCTGATAGAAGTGGAGTCTCCTTCCCTGGAGATATTCAAAGACTGGAAGTAATCCTGAGTAATGTGCTCTAGGGGTCCCTTCTTGAGCAGGGGGGTTGACCTAGAAGACCTCCAGTGGTCCCCTTCCTACCTCAATCTTCTGTGATTGTCATGATAAGTGATAGAATGCATTTGTGTCTTCTTTTGGTTTAGTGATTTAAAAATGACAGTGCCCTGCTGAGTCTTCATTCCTAATTCACACCCTATAGTTGGCTCTGTCTGATTTCAATTTTAGTGGATTCTGAAATTTGAATGACTTGTACACTAGCTGTTGAAAAGGATGCTAGCTAAAAGGTTTTTGGTTAACATGTTTCTAAAGATGACCTATTATCCTGGACTGGGCAAATTTTTTTTGTGGGGCTTTGTTTTTAATGGTACATATTTTGATTGTAATCTTATTTCACGAAATATTTTCCTGAAATTAGGGCTTAACATCATGTTGAACTATTAGAACGTAGCTTTATAACCATAGGAATTGACTTTATACATCTTTTTCTTTTATATCGTTGTATTTGTCTTGATTAAAACTTTTGTATAGGTGTTTAGTATCTGTACAGTATGTAATGTTGGTGCTGTACTGTAAAATTTTCAAATATTTTGAATAGTTTCTACAGCAACAAGACTTAACCTACTTGTTTGTTTAGTATACTCTAGGACTCCCTTGTGGATTCCCTTGTTTAGTATTTCTTCCTGGGCATGAGACTGTCATGTAACCTTTCTGGGGTGATTGTTCTCTGTGGTGTGAGAACTGCTCCAGTTACTTCTGTGTGTTGAGAGAATCACTGCTAATATGCCAGATACAGTTGGTTACTGAAAGTGTATTGAGACACTATTCAGACATGTCAGGATTAAATACGGTTTTTTAGTCTTTACCCTCTTTAATGACACTTAACTTCTTAGCCATTCAGTTACTATCCTCTAGATTGTTACAATATCTTCCAGCTGGTTGCACATTTTTATTGTAAGGTTGTAGAATGCATAATTCTGTTGGACCTGGTTCCTACTTTAGCTGTCAAATGCAGTCTTTATTTCACAGAATGGTTGAGATTGGAAGGTACCTCTGGGGATCAGCTGGTTCAACTCCTCTGCTCAAATAGGGATACTCAGAGCTGGTTGGCAGGACCATGTCTGGTGGGATTTTTATTCTCCAAGGATGGAGACTCCACAACCTCTCTGGGCAACCTGTGCCAGTGTTTGGCCACCCTCACAGTAAAAAAAAAAAAAGTTTTGAGATAGTTAGAGGGAACTTCCAGTGCTTCAGCTTCTGCTTCTTGCCTCTGATCCCGTCACTGGACACCACTAAGCAGAGCCTGGCTCTGTCCTGTTGGCACTTTCCCTTCAGGCATTTATATGCATTGATGAGCTCCCTTTTAGCCTCCTTCAGGTTGAACAGTCCCACCTCCCTCAGCCTTTCCTTGTAGGAGAGTTGCTCAAACAAAAAAATCTATGAACATATCAACATAAACGCTACTTAATAGTAGCATACTTGGTTTGTCAGTTTTTGTCAAGCAAAGCTTTTACTGAGTGCAACAGGAATCATGACCCCCAGGTAAGAGTAAGAATAATGGATTGCTTGCAGCACTTTATTGTCGTTAGTGGTTCATTTTGCAAATCTTTTAAAGATTTTCTCTGGAATTCTTTAAAATACCTTAAAAATACTTCCTGCTCATTCTTATGAATGTATCTGCCTTTTCACTTCAATTTTATCTGAAGGTTTGCCTACAAATGAGCTTTGTCTATTTTCACAGCATATTTAATTCATTTTTATTTCAGACTGAATCAAAGTGATCAATAACACTGGTAGCTTAAAGTACTGCATGTACTGAACAATTCCTGCTAGAATTATGGGGAAAGTCGCTAAAATGCTTAGCAGCTGAAATGTTTTCAGCAGTGAAGTTTTGAATTAACACAAGGGTCAAATTTGATTGCCTAAAGTTAGGTGATGTGTTTCGTGTAGAGCCTAGCAAGTGCTTCTTGCTCCCTGAAGGCCAACTCGTGTTCAGCTCCTGAAGATCAGGTTACTAAGCTGTGGTCAGACTGCTGTTCTGACTGTGACCAAGAGATTGCTGTTCCCAGTGACTTGTTAGTGCCTGTCCTCATGAGGGGTTACTGCCTTCCTTGGATGTGCTGGGATGACAGTGACACCTAGTCACTTTGTAAAACTGTCCTGTTAAAATTATCTTTGTTTAAACAAATCGTATATCCCCTGTTCCTAACTCCGCTATTAAAGTCTTTAGGCTAGTATAGCTGATTCTAGCAGAAACAAGTTAATAAGTTTCTGCCTTACTCAGAATGAAGGCAGACTGAAAAGGATGGTAGTTTGGGATTGGGGTTAAGCAGTATGAGAAATAAAAATAAGCAACCAAAAAGTTGATAAACTTTTAATTTCTTTATAGCTGAACTAGTATTTGACAGAAACTTGATTGAGAGGGATTAAGGTACTTAATTTAGGCTGATTTGGGTACCTAATTTAGCTTTTGAAAGTCAGTTCTGAGTGCCATCTTTTTATGATGTGTCCTTATCAAAAATGTTATTTAGTAAAGCATTTGAAGAACTTGATTAACCAAATAATCTTTAAATAATTTCTTTCATCCACAAAATATGAAGATCCCCTTTGTAGGGGTGTGGTTTTTCACCAAAAATTATATCCCCCTTCTCCAGCATATGAGTTTACAGTAGCTTCTTGCAACACTGATAGTGTGAATTTTTAAAAGCTTTGAGACTAGGAGTGAGTGTATGGTTGGTAGGGCTTTTATTGCATTGTGGAGTGCATCACTGTTAGATGCTGTGGAGGCAAAGGTGATGTTTTCTGTGACTCTGCAGGCCATTGCTGTTTGGAGAAGATTATTTTCAGAGTCTTTACCCCCCTGTGAGCATAATAGGTAGGGAGAAGTTGCTACAAGTTGACTTCCTAACCTTGGGGCTTGATCCTGTTTTATTTGAGCACCTAAGATCTGACACTGCTAATGTTGTAAACCTGGAAATTTATGTATGTTGTCATGTTTATGATTTTTTTACTGATATCTTGGGAAGTTTAATGGGAGATTAAAAATAAGGCTGTTATCAGTGTGCACACATTTGTCCATCATCAGAACACCTGCTGAATAGTGTCTCACTGTTTAGAAATGGTTTCTTTAATTGATACTCAATTATGGCTTTCAGTATACATAGGGTTAAGTGAAAAGGTTGCAGTAGTTTCTAGTGAGCTTTTTTCCTTTGATGTGCTCATTAGCAGTGGCAAGTGCAGGTTTTAGCACATGTCAGTAATTTACATTTCATTGCTGAGTGGCTGCTCTTGTTCAAGAGTTGTTTTTAAGCCTGATGAATATACTTGTGTTTGGAATAAACTGAGTAGAGGAACTGAAAGCCAAATACCCTGCCAGGCTTTTCAATTGGTGCTGAAGTTTCTAGTGGGCCACTGATTAGTAAGGCATGAAGCAGCAGAAAAATGCAATGATGTCTAGAAAGGTTACTTCAGGTAGATTTACCCTCAAACCCCTCCTCCTTTGTAACTACCTTTACAATCATTTCCCTCAAAATTTCTCCTTTAGCAGGCCTTCTCTTTATACAAGAATGTGGTGCATTAGATGGACGTCCCAACTAGGTTACTTATTTAGAAGTGATAGAGAAAAGTAATGCTTGTGCAATGAGTCCTAGAAACAGATGATCTTACAGGCTGTACAGTTTCCTGCTCTCAGTTCATGATGATAGATGTCTCAGTGAATATTTGCTCCTGTACTTTCTTCTTTCCTCTGCCTCATCTGCTACTGACTGGCTTGAAGATGCGTGTGGTTCACTGCAGTAATGGGAAATGTGTGTGTTGGGATGCAATAACATGGTGGTTGGCAATTCAGATGCAAAATAAAGGTTGCTTTTGGAGGAAAATTGATGCTTTTGTGTAACAACAGCTTAGTTTGGTAATAAAACCGTATGATTAGCTACATGTATTCTTGATGGAGTGATACTCTTGCTATTTCCCAAGCTACTCTATTTTCAGAGCACTATGTGGAAACTTATACTGTGAAATTATACTTTCCTTTGTAGAGAGGCCTGCATATATTTTCTGTCTGAAAGGATAGATATTGCTGAATTTACATATGTACACGGACAATGAAGCATTTTTATTCTAGATGCCTGTTAGGATCATACTGACATGTTCTTCAGAGCATTTGCAAAAGAGGACTGGTGCTTACTCTTTCCCACTTTCACTCTTAGGTATTGTGAACACTGTTTATATTCAAGTTACTTACTATACAGTTTGGGGATGGGGAATGCATTAAACATTTAGAACGGGGGAAAAACCAGCAAAAGGTATTCCAGAACATTCTTGTGAATAAAACCTGCCAGTTTATTGTGTAAGAATTTGTGAACTCTTTTATTACCCTATCAGAACATTGGGTGCACATATTTAAATGAGAATGTTTGTAGAAAGCAGAGCCATTTGAATATTTTTCACACGCTGAAAAAATTTTCATAGCTGCCTTGGTCAGGTTTGGAATTCCTATTGTTAATTTGCAAAATAGTTTTTTGGGATGTCTGGGAAGGCGGAGTCCTTTACTTTCCTGTGTTAGCATGGAGCTATCTGGTGGTAATTCAATGACTGAAGTCATGATTAGACAACAAATACTAGTTGGAGTTAACAAGTAGTAAAGTATCTATGGATATTACTGGAAAAACTTTCTTGGTTGTGAGCCACAATTTTTTTCATGGTTTGTTATAAAAAAACCTGAAGGAAATTATGCGTTTTTTATGTAAAAAAAAACAACTTGTGTGAGATATTTTGGCTCGTGGTTAGGACACTTGTTTGTTCTTTGCTCTTTAAGAAATCTGGAGATACTTGCATGGCAAAGTCATTGAGACTAGCAAACAGTTGAGATTGCCTCAGAGCTTGCACAAAAGTGGGGAGAACATTTTATCCTTTAGACTTAGAATGGTTTTAGTTTCTTGTTCAGTCACAACTGAAGTCATAAAGTGTTTGCGGATTATGTCGTAGAACTAGACTGTGGTTCTGAATGGATCAAATGGAGAAGAGGCTAAGAGTGCTTTCAATGAACATTTCTTCTTGGAGGCTTATGGTAGGGCAGGCTTCTGGGCTGGGGGCTTAGTCTCTGCTGAACAGGTCCTCTAGCTCTCACCTATTCCTGCCTCGCTGAATGTGCTTCCTCATGGCTAACAAAGCGCATCCTGTGACTGTTGTGGGTGCCACTGCCCTCCCTACTCATTCAAGTAATGAAATTGTATCCTAAGGCATTGTTTATTGTATTTATTTGTGTGCGGGGTTGTGCAGTTGTTAAAGGCAGGGGAACTGTTTGCTTTCTGGATCTTATGACTTTTTGGACCATTGATCCGCATCTTGACTGAGCATCTTGTACCTTCCTGTATGTCCTCTGGTAGGAGTAGATTATAACTGAATGCTTGGAGCAAAGCTGTTACCACACTAAAGGTGGTTCTGAGTAGATGAATGATCCTTTGGCCTTTGGAACAGGATCTGGTCTCTAAATGTAGGATGTTCCTACAGGTTAGTAATTTACCTGTTTTTTGGGAGGGAGCTGTTTTTTCTCTTAGTTTAAATTTAGATTTGGCTTTCTATGGAACAAGAGGCAGATTCTGGTCAGCCAAATTGGTATAGCCCATAACTATATTTGTCTTCAAGGAGATTTTTGGTAGAAGGCATCTAGGAAATTCAAGACCCGTGCAGCCCATACTGCAATGTTCAAAGGATACTTTTCAAGTGCTCAATTAAAGTAGTTGGTATTGTGACATATGTGATACTTCAGGCATTAATTGTTGTATCCCAAACTGTGATTAAAATTTTTTAGTCTTTGGAAAGACAATAAGTGTATGTAAATTAGGAATGAGTTTAGGAAGCCAGAGAATTATATATATATATGGGATATGACAATCTCTTATTTTCAGTGTGTATTTTAATTCTGCTTGCAGGAAGAACATGTTATTTTAAGGTGGTACCAAACTGAAACGCTTGACTTTTGTAAGACTGGTGCTTTTATTCATGGGTTCTGTTTTAATAATGTAGATAAATTCCCACAGCAGCCATATTATAAAGCTGTGACTTCTTTTGGTAAATTACTGTAGTGGACTACACAAACACTGTGTGAGCTATTGCATGTACAAAAGCTGAAGGTACATTATGTCTGTATATGGAGAACATGCCTCTTAGCACAAAAGGGCTGCTCAGGAATCCCGTGTGTAAATTTGCTTTTCAAAGGCAGGCAGCAGGTGTGCTGCAGAGTGGTGCTTCCACCTATCCCACCAAGAGAAATTGTTTCATTTGCTCAGGCTCGAATTCAGGAAGAATTAAGTTCCTTCCTGGGCTTTTGGGCAAGCCATCTTGCTGGCAAGCTGTGCTTAATTTTAAATTCAAAGCCACCATAATAAAATAATATCAGGCTATTTAAAAACAAGTTACTCAAAAGGTAAAAAATGCCTGAATGAAGACTTCTGTTTGGGTCTTGTGCGTATAGGCATTGGCACAGTTTTGTATTACATAGTTGCTTGCTTGTTTACATGGGACTCTCACCTTGCTTGGAGGCTGAGCATTTTTTTGTTCATTCTTCAGTGTTTGGCTTCACACAGTATTTAAACCTTGCACTGGGCATGTGTATATTTAATTTATCTGGGAAACTTTGTCCATTTCTATCATATTTATGAACTTATACATGTTACTGTATTTATGCTCAAAATATCTTGTTGCTCTTGAGCTGAGCAGAAGAGGATCCTGTCCTGATACTTCCTTGCATGTTTTTTTGTCTTTTTGTGTTCAAGAATGTCATGGCTTTTCATCTAGAAGGCACAGGAAGCTCAGGAGATAAGTGGCCTTATTTGCAGTTATTTCCAGCTCCAAGGAGCAATTTCAGATAGTCTGGACATCTTGTGGGTGGAGTGTGCTCTGATTATAATGAGTTTTCATAGTACCTGACAACTGGACTCTCCCTAGAAGGTGGTGCAAATGGAGGTTTTCCATGGCTTATGAACTGAAATATGGCTAACTTTTTCATGGGACTAGTAATGGCTTTATTTATGATATATCATGCTTAGCATGGTACATGGTGGCTTCCATTCTGCTTTCATAGTTCTTAACTGAAGCCTCCCAGCTGCTGTGTGAAACTCCTTTTCACCTTATTGAGTAACACTGTAAACAGTATCACCGCTATTCTTTCTGAACTCTTTTTACTGAAAGTTCTAGCCTTTTGCTGATGCTTAGAGAAATTCTTGTTCAGAGTTCTTGAAATTCCAAAGAAATCTTCGGAGTGAAAGACTCTAGTCCAGTGAGACAGAATTTAACAAATGTATATTCAAGTAAGAGTTTCCAAAGAGTAAATAAAAGGCACTCTGGGTTCTGCTCTTGTATAGACTGTCTGTCTTTCTACTATACCTTATACCAAAATGTCTGTTTGATAAGGAATCAATGGTTTATCTACAAGATTTTGTTTTGGATGTGTTAGGTTGTGTAGTAGATTATAATTGTATCTTCTTTTCTTTTACAGAACGTTTTGGTGTTTTTTGTATTTAGTTATTTCCAACTATACAAAACACTTCAGTCATTTCAGTGCTTGATAACTTTAGGCTTCATTGCCTCTGGACATTTTTCAAATTAATAGTTTCCTAATGCTTATGGCTTTAATTTACCCCCTACTGGTATCTTTAAATAGATTTTCAGAATTTTGAAAGTGGGCTACTATAGTTGTATTTCAGTATTGGTCCTGACTGATACAGAATTTCTTAAGTAGCCTCCACAATTAAAGGGATGGGAGGTTTAAACAACTCCTACAGTAAGAAGCCAAAGATTATCTTCAATAGATTTGTGTTTGGTTTCTTAGAATGTTTACTTTGTATTTTTTCTGGCAATTTGCCTGTTGCTTTTGCGAGTGCTTTTCTCTCCGATGAAACTTCAATATGTTAATTTCAGTATGTGTTCTTCTAATACAATATACTTAATGTTAAAGCCTTTGCTTTGTTTAGAAAATAACAGATACAAATCTGACACACTGCTTGCCTCACAGCACCAAAATATCCATAAAGGATGGCTTAAAGAGTTGAATACGCATATTGTATCCATGGATGAGTGTACTAATGCATGTTTGCGCATTGCTCTGTGGTGAATGTTCTAGATATTTCAGGCTATTGTTTTGGCTCCAAGTCAGAAAACTATAGAACTGTTTTTCTTTGAATTTACAGTTTGAATTTTCCGTTACCTAAAGTTGAAGAAGCAGTGATAAAATATCTGCAGTATGTTCATGCATGGACTGTAGTCTATATAACTTTGAATCATTTAGCATTCTGCCACATTTCTGTGGAAAAAGTATCATTCATGAGGACTTCAAAATTAGGCATTCTTCTTGCAGTTAAACCCCAGTGTTCTCTTTCCTTTTTCCTCTTGCATCTGTTTTCTGGTAGATTTTCTTCTTTCCTGTTTCTGACTACTGTATGCTTTAGGGGAAATACACAAATATGTTTTAGTGTTTCCACAGTACAGGAGACTAGGAAATTTGTGACCAAAGTTTAAAACCAATTAAAGAGCAGCAGAAGAAAAGGGAGTGGAAAATAGGAATCCAATCGCCCAGAAGTTCTTGTCTGTGTATTAAGATTCCAGTCTGGCTAATTCTTAATCAGCCTGCATTATCATTGAGTGCAGGAATGATTTTCTGAATCTGTGACTCCATGAATGAAATACTTATATTGCCATGTATTCTCAATGTCATGTAATGGCACATCAGTCTTGATAGACAGTATCATAAGAGTGCAACCATTGCAACTGCTTTTGAAAAATGGTGAAAGAAAACAGAGCCTTTAGGAATAA
>WAAE01005432.1:0-10595 GCA_013400495.1 Nicator chloris | reverse complement strand
GGGGGGGGGGGGGGGGCTTGGCCTCTCAGCAGCAGCTCCCCGGCCTGGCTAGGCCTCCCGGGGCCGCGATGGGGGGGGCGGCTTAGTGGCAGGATGTTAGCAGCCGCTGGAGGCCCGATCCGGCAGGGATGGGGAAGTCTCTCCTCCCCTCCCCCTGCCCGGAAGCCCGTCAGGCCCGGCCCCAACCCAGGACGCGGCGGGCTTCCCGGGAAGGGGCCTGGCCCAGGGCACGGCCCTGCCAGCCCGGCCCCTGTGGCAAGGAGGGGGCCGGGCCTGCTTGTTACCTCTTCTCAGGCCAGGAGGAAAAGAACTTTTTCCTGGGATTCTTCTGATTTTAACCTGTGTGGCCACAGAGGTGTGTCACCTTTCTGTTAGGTGAGAATTTGGTATCAAGTAACTGTGGGGTTTTTCCTCCACTTTAAAAAAATCACCATTTTGTCCAGTAATAGCTAGAGGAGGTAACAGTAATGGTGTTTTCACAGCCCTTTGTAATTCTAAACAAAGAGAAAGAGCACAAATTAAGCCATATTGACCCAAAGCATGCTTCAAATTTTATTTACAGATCTTTAGTTATAGGATGCCCATTCATAAATGGAAGGATGAGACCCCTTAGGATAATGTCACCATATCCTTTGAACAACATCTGAAAACAATACTGTTCCCTAGTCATGTGTCGAAGTTCTGCCAAGTCAAACAAAATATTACAGTGCAGCTAACATCTGAACCAAATGAGCACATCTAGAAGATGCCTGTGCATGGAGAGTCACTGTCTTGGTTTAGGGCAAATTTGGGAGGAAATTTTTAAATAGGATCTTCTGGGAAGCAAGCCCAAAACAGCCCCTCCCTCTCAGTTGGTTCGGGAATAAACTTCTTCTGAGAAAAGTGGAAAAAACTATTTATTAAACAAACAAAAAACTAAACCCACAAGCACTAACAATTGAATAATATGAAACAATAAAACGTCTCGCCGCTCCAAAAGGGATGAACAGAATGAAAGTGTCCTTGCCGTGGGTGTGCTCAGCTCTCCCTCAGTCTCTCTCAGGGGGGCCAGGCCTCGGTGGGCCACAGGTGCCTCTCTGGTCTTTTTCAGTCCAGGGCAGATTTCAGTCTTAATGAAAAGGCAAAGACTCTGTCCAGGAACTTTTTCTGCTTTAATTAGCCAAAAACTAATTAAAAAGGAAAAAGGAAAAGGAAAAAAACCTCTCTGTCTGTCTGTCCAAAGACAGCACCATCCGAGCAGGGAAAAAAAGGAATGTGGAGGAGTCACAGCAGTTTCTCCAAACAAACTGCGCGCTCCTTCCCTCTTTGCTCTAGCCTTAAAGGTACAGGACATAATATCTACACAAACAGGGCAGACAATTTGGGGATACAAGCATCATAAAGTCACCCTAAGACAGTCACAGAACCGTTTTAATGTAGACATCTGAATCTGCAGGATGTAAACCAGCATGAATTTAAGAACTCATTTTCCTCTGAATATTTAAAGTCAAAGTATGTATTTTCTGGAACCACAAAAGTATTCTAAAAGTTATGGGCTTTTTTTAATGAGATAGCACTGACATAAAATAATTTTCAAAGGTTCTATCACTACCATTAACCCGTAGCACCATTTGGAAGGAAACTTTCAGATATTATTTATCTTACTGGGATCTACAAATCTTTGCAACCACTTAAAATTGAACCAGTATTTATAGCTCTCTTGTTGAACACAAGCAAGTAGCTCATTCTACTACATAGAAAGAAAAACAATAATTCACAGATTAAATATACTTGCAGATGCTTTTGATCCTGAGGTAACATAATGCCCCCTGAAACAACTGAAGTGTCATATGAACCAGTTATTTATGTTTCTATAGACTGGAGAAGTTATAAAGTGTTGAGATTAAATTATTTCCTAACACCGGCTCTGTGTTTTGTTAAACAAAATGTGACGAACTCAAGTATACTTTATCACTGTGGCATTATAGGCATAGGTTTTCAGGGTCAAAAATTTCCAGTAGTGGCTGTTTAATAGCCAAAATTTTCCTGACCTCATCTAGAGAAACCTCTCCCAGAACCATATTTTTGGTATGGTGTAATACCCAGCATATTCTGAAACCACTCAAGTGAATGACCTACCACTTAATTCTTTGGGTCACCACAATCTAAAAATTCAAACACTTGAGAACTTTTCTGTAATATTTAGCCTGCATTTCCTTTAGTTAAATGTTCCTATTTCTGCCTTTTTGTCCTTTACAATAGCATAGCTCCACCTGCTTTGCTAATTACACTGCTTCAGTACTTGTATACTGGCAATGTAACGTACCTTTGCCATAGACAATTAAGGACAATAGATCAAATTAAAATTAAAAAATGTGAAACAAGAAAAAATTGCATTGATAAGAAAAGGACCATGCTATAATTTTTCAATTGATTTGCCATAGCCTCCTAATTTCTTCAAATAATTAGACAGTCAAAGTGTATTAAAAGTTCCAGGACTAGAACTGATGCCAAGATGATTTTTTGCCTTTTATATACCTTTTATATAACTTTTATGTATCCTCAGTATTCTTAGCATGTATAGTTATAATTCCTTAAGTCTGATAACTTAGCATAGCCCTAGTATTTTGTTAGGCCAGGAGACCAAACTTCCTATAGGCCTTGTAGTAGGAGGCCAGAAAACCCTACACTATCTTGGGAAACCAAGGTCCTCTCTAGAACATATCCTGTAAACTAGAGATTTGGTCCATCCAGAGGGGGATTCCGCGAATGGGGGAATATCATGCCATTCATCCAGGCCTCCCATTGGGGCATCCTTGTTAGATATACTAATTTTTAAGGTCTATAAATTGTGTATGCAATCTATTGTGTGGGTGCATTGCGGCACATTCCACCTTGGCAAAGTGGTGCACCAATAAGGATCCTTATTAAAATACTGAGGTAAAAAACCCTTATCCCTTAACTATGTCTGGCTCTCAATTTTTTAAGACCAGGAAAAGGCATCAGAACGAAAGTAACAGAATAAATCAGCATGTAAGCTTTCCCCCAAATTAGGTAACAGTAAAATCAAGCAGCTATCCAAACAATACAAAATTAATATTAATAAGCAAAAACTTGGCATGCCTGTGAAAAGATACAAGATTTTCTACTTCACAGGAAGCAGGACACTGCATAGTGTGAGGTGAAATGGGACATAACCCACCCAATTTATACTGCAGCATCTGAATTTGTTTACAGTTGGAGAATCGCAGGATAATTGAGGTTGGCAGGGTGGGCTAGAGCAGATTGCTCAGGACCATATCCAGTTGTTTTTTTCAATATCTTTGAGGATGGATACTCCACAACCTTTCTGGGAACCCTGTTTTAGTGCTTGGCCACCCTCACAGTAAAAATGTGTTTCCTTAAGTCCAAGTTGCATATCCCATACTTCAGCTTGTTCTTTCTCATTCTGTCAGTGAGCACCACTGAGAAGAGTCTGCTTCTGACTTCTTTACTCCCACCAATCAGGTATTTATGCACTGCAATGCAGGAATACTCCAGTATAGGAATCATGATTACATATGGTAGCCTTCCATGGTATCTTATACCAGATGGAGTTGCCTGAACAATGGTGTGAGCAGTGTTCTGGTTCAATTTTCAGGTTTTTTCCTCTTCCTTTCATAGCATCCAAATTTTGAATTTCTCTTAACAAGGGCATAGAATCAAGTCACACTCCCTCCCTCCCCAACCCACCTCTCCTCCCTCTCCCCATCCCATCTTAACCTTGCTGAAATGGTATTGCCCTGAGCCTCCAATAAACTCTGGTAAGTATGAACTGCATGTTTTACAAGGATGCAACCTTAACTCTCAGTTGTATGGACCACACATAAATGCCACTGAACTTCTTCACTGTGGTTGTTGATTATGTTTTGTTGGGGATGGGGAGAGGCGGTTATGTTTTGAAAATCATGTTCCAAATATACCTATCCCAGAATCTCAAAGCCCTCCAACTCCAAGCCTTCAGGTTCAGTAAAGATGCTGTTGCTTTTCTGACTGGTGCCAAGGCTGTTAGAACTTGTATGAGTTATCAATAGCTAGCAGGAGAGCATAAGCACCAGAGCTCAGTAGCCAGGTAAATAAGCCTGTTCCACTGACCTCATTGCTCTTTTTTTGTGACTCAGCCATTTGCCACTCTGAAGACTGTGGCCATTTCAGGGAAGCTGCCATGGGGTTTCCACTCTGCCACACACAGAGAAACAAAGATATACAGCAAAGGCCCCCAATGCAGACAACTACACATGTACTTGCCACTGCATACGTCCAGAGCATTACCAGTGGGTTGGGGGACAGCAGGCAGAAGATTGGATTTACCTGTGGTTGTCCTCCACAGGCTACTCAATCCAGTCTCAGCTTCCACCTAAACTCCTGGGAAAATGCCTAGTCTCCTAAAAGGTGCTTTCAGGTAGGGCTTGTTTAGCTCCAAGTCTGGGTGTAAAGTGACTTTTGTTGTGGGCATATATGCAGCAACAGCATACATAGACAAGCAGCCTCAGACCTGTCCCATCCTCCTCCTTACAAGTATACAAAACCCTTCCCCTTGTCAGGGACACTGGTGCAGAGCTCACCCTGCTCTGCTCTGAACACAAGATGAATGCTGAATGTGCATTTCTTAAACTTAGACAATCCTTTAAGTTGCTAGGAAACAATGCAGACATTGCAAGAACATGAGAGGTTAGGTTTTAGTGGACTGTTGAAATAAAAGCAAAATGGATTTTTGTCTGTTTTGTAATGTGCAGTGTCCCAGCGCTGCTGTTGGGTTCCCACTGCCAAACTTTGCTGAGTTCCGGAATTCACCCAGTCCCCTTTTGGCTTCTGAAACACTTTGTGCAAGCACCTAGGATCCATTAAGAAGGACTGTGAGTTGCATGAGCAGTAAACACATGAAGAAAAGGGAATAAATGCTTTTTAAAGACTGAAAAGTCAATAATGAAATGCATTAGAGAAACATCAAAATGTCCATTCCTGACAGGCCTTTGTTTTTATTTAGGGGAGGGCTTGAAATGTGCTTGGTCTTCCTAAGGAAAGTTGGGGTCCTGCAGAATAAACTTCTAATCTCAGGCAGTTTATGGTTTTCCATCACTGCTTTCCTAATACCGCTGCAGTGGATTGCAAAGCATTTCACAGATGCCAAGGCCGTGTGATTTAACCCTTTTGCCTGACAGTCTGCAAGCAAATGGGTTAATTTTCAATAAAGGTCATAAGTTAAAGACAAGCAGGAGAGCGATTAAATAAAAACCTATGCTATCTGAAACACTGTAAAAGAAACAATATAGAGCAGATATTGGTAATGCAATGTAAACATTGGATGCAAGCTCAGTAACAAAGCTAGAAAAGCACCATTTCAGTTAGCATAGCTCTGGAAATGGGCTTTCAGGCCACTGTGCAGAGCCAACCTGCTTTTCTTATTCAGCTTTCCCAAGAGTAGCCCACAGATGACAGCTGAAAGACCCTGGTGGACATCCTGGTTAAGAGCCCACATTTTGATTGGGGATGCTCACTTGCAAAGTTTAGAGTTTATTTAATGTTTGTTCTAGAAGTTCTTTGCTGCTTATTAAGAGTTAGGCACTGTGATGTGAGTATTTGGACTCAGTTGCAAAAGTTCAGTGTAGAATTATTAACTGTCCTTGGTTTGTAGAAAAATATTGTTACATTTTAAGTTTTATCTCTCAAAATGAATGGTATTTATGTCTGCTGTGTTTCACTTGGGATTAGTGACACTTTGTGCTTTCTGAAACTGCTTCAGTCCCTGGGTGCTTAAGTGATTGCCCAATTTCAGTAGTATCACCTATTGTTCATATTTTGGATGAAAACAGAGCCTCCCGCTTGGAAGGAACATTCAAATTGTAACTGCTTGGCAGTGGTAGTTTGTGACCAAGAAATGATCTGGCAGGAATGGCGGGCAAGAATGCCCAGCTTCAGAAGGGATTAAACTGGCTGGAAGCAGGGATGCTGGAGACAGGAGGACTCCCTGAAAGGGAATGGAGTTTCCCTTGGTGATGAGATAAGCAAGAGCCAAAGCATTGCTTGTAGTCATCCCGGAATGGGAACACTCAGGGGCCCAAGCTCAGGTGCCACCTTTGGACAGCAGAGTTGAGCCACAGAATGCACCCACTGATTGGACTGAAGTGCCTCATGCAACTGCTCACAGGATTGGTGCTGGAACAAGGGGATATAAGTGGTGCATTTGACACTGTCTTGCATGACTTCCTTGTCTCTAAACTGGTGTGCTGAACCAAAACCACTACAACTGGAGAGACATGGACTTGACAGATGGATCACTTGGCAAATAAGGAATTGGCTGAATGGTCACACTCAAGGAGTTGCAGTCAATGGCTCAACATCCAAGTGGAGACCAGTGATGAGTGGCGTCCCTCTGGAGTCAGTATTGGGACTGATGCTGCTTAACATCTTTGTTGGCGACAGTGTGATCAAGTGCACCCTCAGCAAGTTTGCAGATGACACTAAGCTGTATGGTGCAGTGACATGCTGGGGGGAAGGGATGCCATCCAGAAGAACCTCGACAGACTTGAGAGGTGGGCCTGTGCAAACCTCATGAAGTTCAATAAGGCCAAGTGCAAGGTCCCGCACCTGAGTCAGGGCAATCCCAAGCATAAATGCAGCCTGAGTGGAGAATGGATTGAGGAGAAGGACTTGGGAGTATTGATGGACGTGAAGCCCAACGCGAGTTGGCAGTGTACGCTCAGAATCCAGAAAGCCAACTGTATCCTGGGCTGTATCAAAAGAAAGGAAGAATAGACTAAAGAAGGAGCAGGATGCAGAGAAAGAAATTAAAGATAGGAAGCCAACTGAGTTATTTGTCCTGGGGTGACTTTATGATGCTTGTATCCCCAATCATCTGCTCTGTTTGTGTGGGATATTATGTCCTGTACCTTTAAGGCTGGTTTCAAGAGCGAAGAAGAAGCGCACAGTNTTGTTTATGCTTGTGGGCACTTTGTTTGTTAAATAGATAGTTTTTTCCACTTTTCTCAAAGGAAGTTTATTCCCGGACCAGCTGGGGGGGAGGGGCCGTTTGGGTTTGCTTCCCAGAGGAACCCCATTCGGAGGTTTCCTCACAAATTTGCCCTAAACCAGGACATTATTGCTGTCTTTAAAAACCAAAAAGCTGCAAAAACAATTACAGGAAGAAAAGTAAAAACCACAAAAGTTGTGAGAACAGGTCAAAATGATGCTTTTACAGGTTACTCATTCCCCTATGATCCTACAGATTAGGAAACTAGGGGTGTCCCCTGAAGATTGGGATGGAGATATCTGGGATGATTCTGATGACAGTAAACCAGAACTGGCACTCAACCTGGGATTTTACGCCTCCTGAACTGAACTTTGCTTAAAACTGAGTAGGGGGAACCTCCCCAAACGACAACCAGAGACTCTCAAAGAGGCCTATGCAGGTACAGTGACATGTATTACATAAGGTTGCACAAGCTAAACAATTATGCACTAGTAGGTGGTGACTATTTATTAGATAGGCAGATTTATGTAGATTTCAATGCATTTATTCTCTCCCTTGTTTGTTTGAATTCTGGAAAACTTCCACTTAACATCCTGTGCAGAATAAACAATGTCTCCTTTCTAAACCTGACGCTTTGTCCATGTTAAGAGAGTTCCAGAAATTCACTAACAATGGGAAACCTTGAATTGGGAAGTGAAGAGATCCCCAGTTTGGAGAAGCAAAGATTGGCAATCATTGCTATATAAAGCCAGGAAAACACCTTTCAAGATGAGATGGGCAAAAGCTCATGAAAAGGGTAATCAACCAGCTACAAAGTAGAATGAAAAGGCAGATGAGCTAACTAAAATTAGGAAAATCATCTTAAATCCTGAGTGGTATTGATTGGGAAAATGGTTTCATCAAAACCTAGGCCACACACATAAAGAAGCACTTTATTTTTCTCCACAGCGTAAAGAAATAGAAATAAAATATAGAAATATAAAAAAAAATATAAACAGAAAGAACTGGTGAAACTATTCTTACTGAATGTCCTCAGTGTAGATTGAAATTAAGAGCAGATCACCCTGCTAAAGCACTACCTCTACATACCAACGAAGGGGAAACGTTATGGTCTACATGGTAAATTGATTATTAAATCCTCTGTGGGATATCAATACAACCTCAAAGGAGTGGAAGTAGTGGCTTGCTTATGGTGACTGTAGAAAGAAAATCAGTGAAACGTAGTGCAAGGGCTATAATTTTCGTTCGCAAATTAGTTACTCCTGATGTTATCCAAAGTGATAATGGCTCACATTCTTTGTGTAAGGAAGTGAAAGACTGGGCAAAACAAGAGGAAATTAAATGGGTATTCCATACTCCGTACTACCCTCAATCAAAAGGGATGGTAGAAAGTGCTAATAGCTTATTGAAAAGGAATCTCAAACTACACAAAGGTCAATGAGATATGAGACTTCTCAGAGTGCTCCATCAATTAAATAATCAATACAAGCCTATTGGAAGCCCTGTAAGCAGAGTATTCTTTGTAAAAAATGGGCTTAGTGCTCCACTTACTGGGAAAAGATAATATACAACGATATTACAGACAGGACAGCCTGTGATGTTTAATCTACTATGCATCAGTACTGTGCCTATGGCTTTAACTAAACCTTGTGGCCCACTTGCCAGGGAAGCTACCCATAGCACTGATGCAAAACACAAAATTAGTGCATGATGGATTTTTCCTTTTTTTAATGGGCTAATTTGTTTGGACTCTCCCTACCGAAAGAAGTTTGCTCTCATGAGACCCCACCTGGAGTACTGGGTCCAGCTCTGGGGTCCTCAGCACAGGAAAGTTGTTCCATGATTTGGAGTTGTTAGCAAAGAAGTTACATTTCTTTAAGAAGAAGTCTATGTAGCAGTGGGGGAAGATGTTGGAAAATTCTTTTAACTTTAGACAAGTGTGTGTTCCCTATATTCATGGTTAATGCTTAGTTTTGTACCATTCAGTGCTTAGTACAAATGCCATAGATTATTGCAGCTTTGTGTTAACTCCTTATATCTATGACTAAAAAGTCTTGTGCCAGCTAATGCTTCCTTGTTTACTTCTATCAGTGATTAATATGTAGTAGCTGATATCTTAGTTTTGAGAATGGGATTGTGTGCCAGAGAAAAGAATGATAGGAGAAGTAATCTTATGACCTGACCACATATTTGAGAGTCTCAAGGAGAAAAGATTCATCAGATCTGAAATCATATCCAAATAAGTCCACACAAATAATTAGCATATATGCATGTATTCAGAAAATGTGATGAATATGTATTAGTTTCAGGAATATAACCTGGTCTGTTAGGTTACTTGGCATATATGCTTTGAGGACCAATCCCCACGCATCCAGCACTGCTAACTAATGTTTGCTTTCTAACCTAGCCAATTGGTTGGAGAGTTTATTTCATGGTTTTCAGTAAGAGTGAGTCCAGTGGAGGGCCATGAATATGATTAGAGGGATGGAACACCTCTCCTATTAGGAAAGGCTGAAAGAATTGGGTTTGTTCAGCCTCCAGAAGAGAAGGCTCTGAGGAGATCTTATTGCAGCCTTTCAGTATCTGAAGGGGGCTGTTGGGGGTCAGGATTTTTCCTTTTGTTTCTTTCCCTCATGAAATTTTTTCCCATATGTTACTAGGAAAAAATAACTACCAATACTTAAGAAAACAAAGATGTAGCTGAGTGTCACAACATTCCATTGAAATGGCCCTGGCTGAGGGCGGGTTGCAAGTGATAACACAGGAGAAAAGGGGGGGGCTACCCTGGAAGTTTTTGGGCTGGGTTTTTGGTCAGTCCGGTTTCCAGGTTCTGAGGACGAAGGAGCTGTTTGCTTGCTTCCCTGTTGCCTGGCTGCTCGGAGGTCAGAACCAGTGCATGTGGTGCCGAAACATCAGGATCAGCTCCCGCCGGACCCTCTGCCCGCAGTGTGTTGCCATGGCCACTCCTGTGTCTTGGACTATGAGATCCTATTCTGCTGCAGTTTTCCTGCACTGCAAATCTGCTTCTTCCTTTTTTGTTTCCCAGCTGTTTGGGGCAGGGTCTGGAGCAGACGTGTGGTGTGTCCCCATATGGGTCACCTCTGCATGGTAGTTCGGCAATCGTGACCAGCTGCCAGCCATGACTTCCTGTCTCGGCCACGCTGCCATTAACCACATGGTCTCTGAGCTCAAACTGGAGCACCCCCTGCAGCTGCAGGGGAATCATCGCACCTGCCCTTCCCACCTGGAGCCCGCCAGCACCTGTGCCA
This sequence comes from Nicator chloris, assembly GCA_013400495.1. Classification (NCBI taxonomy): domain Eukaryota; kingdom Metazoa; phylum Chordata; class Aves; order Passeriformes; family Pycnonotidae; genus Nicator; species Nicator chloris. The sequence continues at coordinate 338 of WAAE01005432.1, read as the reverse complement.
TCTGTGACTATAACTACACCAAAGAGGAAATTACTTAAATAGCAAGAAAGCGACTGTTTATTGGGTTTTCTGTTTGTTTGTTTGTCATTGCTGCCGTTGTTGTCATTTGTTTGCCTTGTTATACACATACATACTAATAAAGAACTGTTATTCCTTTTCCCATATCTTTGCCTGAAAACCCCTGTCTTAGGTTGCAATGTAAGATGCAACCAAAAGTATGTATTCTATTACCATCTGTTAAAACCAGGTGGGGCAGTGTTCTTTATCTCTTCTATGACCCATTCTCCCTCCAGGGGGATATCTTCTGTTAATTGGCCAGTGAGTCTCACTGCATGACT
>WAAE01005431.1:0-10308 GCA_013400495.1 Nicator chloris | reverse complement strand
CCTCTCCTCTCCTCTCCTCTCCTCTCCTCTCCTCTCCTCTCCTCTCCTCTCCTCTCCTCTCCTCTCCTCTCCTCTCCTCTCCTCATGTTCCAGCAGGGATAAGCAGAGGACACTCCAAACTGACCCTCTCTTGATTTCCTTTTTCAGCCTAATTTCTATCAAAAATGTGAATTCCAGCCAGGTTTGGAGACTGCAGGCAAGGGAAAGCACAGCTTTCTGTGCATGAGCAGAAGGAGCTATCCCATGGGAGATCTCTCCCTGTTGCAGCCAGGGCTCCCAGTGAGCTGAGGGAAGGACAAAAACAAAGGAACAGCACGTCAGAGTCCAGGAATCAGACCTGGGAACAAGGCACTTGACTAATTGCATCGCAAGACATTGCTGAGTTTTATTCCCTAACTGGGAACAAAGCCCTAGATAGGAAATGAGCTCTTGGACTTTGAAAAGCCCAAGCAACTAAGCAGGCTGTACCAGCCAGATGTAACCAGCCAGCCTGCTGTCTGAAGCTGTCTGAAGCAAAACCTCTGGGAGACTTGCATGCTTAACAAGAGGAAATAGCAGTACTGAAAAGCCAGAAATATATCTGCTCACTTTGGAGACACGACAAACTTACTAAAGGAATATGACTGTACTTGAGTCCATATGCACTGACAGGTTTAGGCTCCTAGGGCTGGTCCATCAGAACTTTGTGGCTGTTGTTAAATGACCATCAGCACCATCTCTGGCATGGCACAGCACTGGCTTTTCCTAGGATGCACCACTGCATAGCCGAGGAAAGAGGCAAGGCACCTTGCCTTGGAAAACCAGGATCCTCCTGACTAAGTCAGCATGGAAGCACTCCAGTCTTCATGCCACGCTGGAAAAACAACAGCTTTTAGGTTGAAACTCCCTTCTGTCCTCTCGGGGGCTGTATCTGCACACACCAACACACACGACACACAGAGCTGCTAAGTGAACCAGGTCCTTGGGAGCAGCTCAGAACGGCTGCCCTGACAGCCCTGCAGCAGCCCTGGCTCCCTCCTTCCCCCCTTTGTGGGCCCTCTGGAGCCTCTCTGCTGAGCTGTCCCCAGGCAGGACTAATGTCAGCTCCAGTGGGGGCCCAAATCCCATTTTCTGGGTACACCTGGCCCGTGTGGCAGAGTTAACACATTCTCCGGCTGGGCAATGCTGTGTTCAGGGCCACGCATAAACACTTTACTGCTGGCCATTAAATTTTATTGCTCTCTCTAATATGCTTTGAGATAACTAAACTGATGCCTGAAAGAGGCATTTAAACTGTTTTAACAGTATCTACTTCACATAATCTGTTTTACAGCAGTGTCTTATGGTTTTTCCCATTTAAAATGTGTTCATTGTTGTTTTTTAATCAAGGGATTTGCACTATGACCTTTGAGCAACAGCAGCCCCTGCTAGAAAACAGCTGGCAATGCAGTGTGTAATACACTCTATGGAGATTAAATTCATTTCATTCCCTCTTAAGGCAGAAGACTGGGAGGCTAGTGGATCCACTGGGATTTTGGTGGATTGAATTATTTTTTTACTTTGAATTGAAAGGAGAGCAGAGACTATATGAGCTAAAAAATAATAGACATATTTTTGCTCTGTGGATTTATCCCCGCCCTGAATTACTTGGCTGGCCTGGATAAGAGAAGACATGTCAGTACCTTTTTAGGCTTAGGTCTAGGACTAGCAACAAGTTTTCCTGGAAATACTGAGATACATCCACATAACTGTGTGCAAACCACTTTGAAGATAAACCAAACATTTTTTGCTCTTCCTGGCTTAGCAGGGAGATAGACTCAATTTTTGGTTTAGGTAGCTAAAATGAGACTTTGTCTTTAGTCAGAAAACAGGTGCTTGATATTCCTGTTTATTTGGAAGAGCAGACAGAAACTCTCACCATCTGAGCAATGTAGGTCACTCCAGTGTGTAGGTCAGGCCCAGGGCTTGCCCAGGCCAGGCTGAGCTGGGCAGATCTGTTCTGATGGGCAGCTTGGTGGGACACTTCATCTGAGTGGCAGACACAGCAATAGCCTCACCAAAAGCTGCTGCAGTTCACAACAAATGCAATCCCATAATTACCATTATCTTCATCCAGCTGTGGTGAGGGCACAGAGCCAGCTGCCATTGCTCAGCTGGCTCAGCTGCCCACTGAGCCCGGCTGACAAACCTGTCAGAGCATCTGCTGGACAGAGAGCAGAGCAACAGAGCAGAGTGACAGTCTGGGTACCTAAAAACTTATCTCTGCACACACCTTCCAGTTAATTAAGCTACCTTAATTTATCACTGGGTTGTCTCTGAAACAAATTAGGCCTTTTTCTCCAGCCTGATGCAGGGGACCATCATCAGTGAAGGCATAGCAACAGCCTGCATTCAAAAATTCCTTGTATCTCCAGAGCTTCAGGACTGTTTCTGCAGCTTATGTTCACAACTTCCCTGCATGCTCCACCTGACAGAAACACAGCATGGCCAATATGAAAGCATTTCCTCCTGTCTCTCTTCAGAAAGCCCTTTTTGCCATGATGAGAAGCACTCTGATGTTTTGTTTTACAGGAGAGCTCAGAGCTGCCTGGGGAGATTTCTGTTGAGTCTTCAAAGCAAACTAAACCTGACCCTCCAGTGGCAGCCTCCTGCCTGAACTCTGACCTTACCTTCAGAGCACAGGGTAGACCTGAGCTGCCAGCTGATGTGGGGAAACCCTCCTGGGCATTTCCTTGGGGTGCATATTTTGCAGATGGTTTTTCATCCTTTAGCAAGTTTCTACAGAACCCATGAAACCTCAGGAAATAAAATAGCCACCATATGTATGCTCCTTTCCTTCCCCTTATTAGTTCACCAAAGACAAATTAATGGACTTTAATGGAAAACCACATTGGTGAAAATCTGCTGGAACTCACCCACAGAAGAAAGGTTTCCTGCTTGCCAAGATGACAAACATGTTTGGGATGATAAGGATGCCTGCAAATTGGAGACTGTGGAGGCTGCACTGTGGGAGTTCCACTGTGAGTGGCCTTTCCATTCTGGGGGTCAGGGTGCTAAACTAAAAACCTACAAGAAAGCCTTTAATTTAGGTTAATGGGATGTCAAATATTAAATGGATTGAGGCAAATTATATACATATATATTTTTATTTTAAAGAGGAATTAGCCTCACTAATCTCCTAGGTCAGATTCATAGAAGGTGCAAATCAGTGTTTAACACCAAAGCTCAAGGGAGGCTGCACAGTTGTTCACCAGATGGAGTCTGTGCTATTGTACTTTTTCATGTACATATCTGTGAGCCATGTGCTTAGATTTAATTTGTTCTGTCTTACCCCCCCCACACCCCCTTTGGAGGATTAAAAATGAAATTATATAGTTCCTTACTTACCCACTTCCTTTCCAGCCCATTAACTTCATCCTTCTTCTTTTCAGGTCCTACAAAGGGATGGAAAACTTCCTTTATGCATGGGGAATTTGGGGAATGATACCATGATATCTGGGGGAAGGGGTGATGGGAGAGTATTATTTGCAATCACAACTTTCAGGGCTATGCTTTAATATAAAATGAGGAGGAAAATATCTTTCAGCAGAGCTGTTTGAGAGTTCATATTTGAAATATTTGGTGGATGGTGAGTTTCCACAGCATGAAAAATATGCAATGGGAAAATGTTCCTACTGCTTAAAATCAAAATCATATTTTTTTTCATCACAGAAATACTTTGTTCCATCTCAGAAAGCAAAAAGCACTGCCCTTATGCTCAGAGGAGGCACATTTTAAATTTTAAATTTTGGGGAAGGGAAAGTCTTCACTGCAATAAAAGAGAGTAAATGTTTAAAATGATCTTTAAATCATTGCCCCTTCACACCACACCACCAGGCAGGCTTGTTAGCTCGGTGCTGCAGAGTTTCAAAGCCTGCTATTTTGCATCCAAGACACAGCAATATGGTAACTATTGTCTTGCTTTGGGCTGAATAACTTTTTATTGAAAGAATATTATGTCTTTAGGGTCTTTTTGCTGAAGGTATTTTCACATCCCAGAAATTACCATCACACTCAGATATTGGTTCTCCTCGTGGGCAGCCTCAACAGAGAGGGCAAGGACTGAATGGGCCAAGATGACTGAAAAAGCTTGAAAATTAAAGATAGTAGGAACTCTTGGTTGTAAAGATGTTCCTCCCAGGTCAATTCCAGTGCTAAAAGATTGACATTGATTTAGCCTGTTGTCCTTTAAATTCTTTGTTATTTGTTCCTCAAAGCCAAGTTTATCAGGCGTATTGAGAACTCTGTAGACTGCTGGAGAAAAAGAAAGTCTTCTTATAAGCCATTCTACTGGGTTCATGTTGCTAATGATTATTTGAATCCCTTTCTGTCCCTCTGCTTTGGCCACTACTGCAGCATAAGATTTCTTATGTCAGATCAGCTTTGTATTGTAATGTAAGGAGCAGAAAAGTCACACTTTTCCAATTTTATTTAATTGGCCACCATTTGCATTTACAAGACAAATGGTTTCCAGCATTAAAAGTGATCTGCCTTTTCTGATTTCACAAATTCCTGATTCGTGCTGTGGGTGCAAAATGAAGAAATCAAGCTGGTATTTCTCCCAGTACCAAAACTAAACAGTGAAAAGCAGTGGTGAAACTTTTTTCTTCCATGCTCTTTCCTCATCATTGGCTTTCACCACCTGGTTCAGCTTGTCTGGTCTCTCTAGTCTGAGTGTCCATCTCTGCTATAACTGTCCAGGCTTCCCTCCTCCACACACCTATACAGGAGTGGAATTTTGCTGTTTGTCAATACTAAAAACAACCTGAAAGTATAATTTTAGGTTTAAGACTGTCTGTTAACTAAATTATAAGGGTTGTCTTTTAACATAAATCCTTTTTGCCTAACTCCCAATCAGTTCTGAAAATGTCTTCTACCCATGAGATAAATTGTAAATGTGTGCCAGCAATCAGACTGAGAATCAGTCTTTAATGCTGATCATCATTCTGCAGAGAGTAAAACATTACCTACAGCCTGGCTGCCTTAGAATATGCAAAGTCCCTGCTGCAAGGAGTGATGTTAATTCATACTAAACCTACCTGAACACATGGCTTATCTTGTCTTCCATTTTTATTCTTAAAAAGGAAAAATAATCTACCAAAAAAAAAAAATTGAAGTCAGCTATTAAACCTGGTGTGCTCCTCCTGAAAATACACAATATTTTCTCACTGAATTGGCAGAAAATGAGAGCCACAGAGCAGATCTGGGCAATCCTATCCATAAGGTTTGATATGGCTTGGATTGTCATTCCTAACAGAGTAATAGAATATTGCTAACCAAGGGTTTTATTAAAAAATTGAAACATTTTCCAAAGTTTTCATTACTGATTTTCATCTAAGTTCCTTATATATTTTCATTGCATATGTAAATCTGAAACCACAAAAAGGTTGGGGTTTTTTTAAAGTAAAATGTTCAAAATTTTGGAAGTAAGAAAAATAATTTTGCCTGCATTGTTATCAACAATATAGCCTCATTTTCTATTTGCTTATTTAATCCAGTGAAGGATCTAGTCCACTGCCTGAAAAACATCCAAAGAATTTTCCTTTTGAAGATTTTCCTGTTTTGCAGAAAGGTTTTTATGCTTGGTGGGCAAAGGAAACCAGATTCAGGATATCATATCTCCCTGGGTTAAAAGTGCCTTTTGTCCCATCCTCTCTAATGACCTTATTAGAGAAGGCTTGAGCCCCTCTAAAGCTTTTGGATCCAAATGCAACTGAGGAAAACTTCCCCTCATCAGTAAATTGATGATCCTCTTGGTTAAAAATTCCTCTAATGCTTCTAATTCCTTCTGCTAGTCATCTCTGCTGACAGCCCTTTTTAGCTTAATTTTTGGACTTCTTGCTGTGCTTCAAAAGATTTACCATATTCTGTGGCCCAGAGCAGAGTTTGGGGTATCTCATGTGCCATGAGGAACCTGTGAAGAGTGAGCTTACATCTCTGTGTTACAGTGAATGGACACAGTCTAAAACTGTGTTTCCTTAATGCAGAGCAATACATGATTCAGTTCTAATTCAGAGAATCACCACTGGGTAAATAGCTTTTAGCTTTTAAAATAACCTTTATGTTTTGTTACCTTTTAGGTTGAAATCTGAATCACAGAGGTAAAGAGACAGATAGTCTTAGTATCTTTAAAATTAACCTATTAGAAAAAACATTTTTTCCCCTGGTTTCACTTGACCTCTCATGTTATTATCTATTATATTCTCCCCAGCTTTTCTTGCCTCAAGCCTCCAGACCCACAGAAAAGAGTAGGGAATGGCAAGACTGCAGCTATTCATAATAATAATCCATTCCCAGGTTCCAGTGCGGCAGTTTTAATCACAAGCTATTGTCAGGCATCAAGATCAAAAAGATTTGAGATTTGATTTGTTTGGGTTATAAAGAAGCTCTGAATGCCAAAGTGTTGTTGCTTAAACTGCAAAGCACAGCCCCTGTGTGAAGCACAATGAACTGGTATTGCCCTCTCTGATCCGATTTGTAGCCATCACAGCTCTTTAAAGTTATTTGATTTGACATCAATTAGGCAGTTTTCACAAGGGGAAAGTCTCTTTTTGCATTTAGTCCAATATCAATGTCATTTTCCTCCTAAAATGTGACAAGGAGCAGACTGCTTCAGTGTGCTTTGCAACAGACACAAAGAGCAGGATAAGGAAGAGGAAAAAGGCTTCACAAAAAGGGGGGAGAAAGGGAGTGGGAGGACTGAGAAAACATTCCAACCCCATATTCCCATTTTTGAAGACATATATGCACAGGGAAACAGACACGGAGGGGGAGGGAGAGACACAGGAGAGCCTCTGCTCAGCAGGTGTATTTTGTCAGTACACTGGCAAGAACTGCAGTCCCTGTAAGGATGCAGAGCCCTTCATGTATCCTTGGAGGACACCAAAACTGGTAACAAGAGAAAAACATTTGTAGAACCTGAATCCCAGCTTTGCTCCATATTTTAATATTCAGCCTAGGACTTTGCACAGTGCTCAAGGATATACAGAGCTAATGTAGCAAACTGCTTGTAAATGTGCTACATGTGCAATATTCTGAACCAACACACCGAAGTAATGGGTCCCCAAAACAGAAGAGACTAGATGACTGAAAATTTCTAAAAACTAAAGCTGTTCTAAGAAGCAGGAGTCAAAGATGACCTGTTTTGCTGAGTGTCATGAGGTTTCACAGCTGTTGTATTCCCACTTGGATGCAGCAACAAGAGGGACACTGTGTACAGCAATGGAGGGGGAGTAAAAAAGTGTGTTCATGAAGGGGCTGAGGAATTTTAGTGCTAAACAAGGGCTTGCAAAATTAGGAGATGAGACAACTGCAAGTCTGTATTAGGGGATGTAAACAGGAGAACCTGAAGGCAGTGACAAAAAGTTGCCCAAACAAAAGTAGAAATGAATACTTTGTGAAAGGTGGTATATTGACATAATGGTTATACAGGATTTCAGAGTGGCTTGTTATTCCTCCCAAAAATTTTCCCAGCAATACAAAAATTCTCTCTGCCTCTGAGGCATCTATCATCATGATTTTTATCTTCATGCCCACACAGCTGCAATATTTCTGGACTGTACATGCAAGTCCAGAGGGTAACAGTGCTCCACAATTTAGATCCCTCCTCAGGGTGCTGAATGATCTAGTTATTGATTGCTTCCTTGCCTCTTTGCCAATAGCTTGTAATGCAAAATACTGGTAAAGGATGGAGGAATACTATTATACACTGAACTCTAGGTAAACCTTCTTTTTTGCAATCTGCTAAGAAAATAGGCTTGTCACTGTATGACAGTTTTATTAGAAATGTCACACATAAGCTTAAACTAGGACACCATGGTGGGCCAAGAGGGCTCTGCTGCTGATTTTTGGGGAAAGAAAAGTGAGGATATCAGTTAGAGACAAAGGCATTTTCTCAAGACAGGATGACATCAACCTTCAAATGAACTGGTACTGCTGAATCTTTAAAGTGTATCCTATTAAACCCACCTTGCTATTTGTGGCCGTTCAAAAATTCCCAGATTGCCTAAATATTTCTTGCCTTTTGGGAGTGAACATTTTGATGCTGCCAACCACCACGTAAGACTCAGATCTCATCTATGAATTCATATTAAAGCAGTGTAACAATTGTCTGTCAGGAGAAGGCAATGGCCAAGTTCTGAGTGGTGCAAAATTTTTTGGACAAGGATTCCACTCTACATTTTTGGTCATAGCTCTGTCCCTAAGTGACACATAGTGTCATAAGAGCAGTCTCCATTTTATCAACCACAAATGAGCTGCAATGCAAAAGGAGATTCCCGTAACTGTGATTCAACAGAAAAATAGAAATATTTGTTCCTTTGTCCAGTGGGAACAAAACAGCTTCCCAGCCATGCTGATCAGGGCTGTAGCAACAAGGCTGATTGTTGGCTGTAAAATCATGGTGACGTGGCAAGTCTGCTTGAAAATAAGCCTAGAACTTCTGGGGGGATTGGCCCACCCCATATACAGGCCAACCTTCTCCTCAGGCAATCAACGTGCTAATACTGTGTGCAAGGCAATTTGCCAGGAGGCCACATGTCAAATGATAGATAAGTAAAAAACAGCCAAGGTAAGGTCTATTTCCACAATCACTTCCTTGGCATGACAGGTGGGACCTTGAGATGGCAACTGAAGGCTGTAGTGAGGGAGGGAGGGAGGGAGGGAGAAGTTTTGTTTGATTTTCCAATTGCTTATAACTCTCTCTCTCACAGGAACTCCTCAGACTTGTCCTACTTTCCTTGCTTGTTGCAGCAGGGAATGAAAGGTGTTGCAGAAATATCTCCCTGTGCTCTGTCCCTGAGCTCTTGCTGATCTCTGAAAACTGCTTTTACCAGAGCTACCACTTCTGTGCCATGAACCTGGGTCAAGTTTAGTTCTGAAAGGTCTCAGTGCTGAGGACTTGCTAGAATAATCCCTCTTTCTAGGTTTTCCCTGGGAACCTGCAACAGATACCTTTTAGTTTCTGAAGCTCCGTTGAAGTGGGGCATGTCTGTTTTGGAGAAGAGGCCATAGAGTTGTTAATTTGGGCTTGTAATTATTCACAATTAGCACATTATTCCTTCTTCTCCCCTCCCCCCCTCCACTTGTTTAGTTATCAGATCCAATTACAAACCCAAATTACCAACTCTAATTTTTACTAACAGTTATTCAGACATGAATAGCAATGAAACTGAAGCAGCAGAAGGAAGGGTGAGGGAAGGCTGGATAACCTAGCAGGAGTTAAATCAATACTTAATAAATTCTTTATCTAATAGTCCATACTAAGCCTTATCCTGCACTGGCAAACCCACAGCATTAGCAGTAGATTAAAACCTGTGGAGTCCAAAGGAATCTGCAATCTCAGCTCTGACTGGAGGCCATCATAACAGTGCTTTAATCAGCGGCAACTGCAAGCCCCCTCTTCCAGCACCACCCCCTCCCAGGGCTTAAATCCCATTTTTGTGTAAAACACAAAAACGATGGGTAAACTGGTAAAACACCAGCTGAACTGGTCTGGTGAATTCACCAGCCTGGTGAATCACGTTGTTCTCTGATCACTCCCTCAAGGAACTGATCTAGATTAAAAATAAACCCTATTGAAAGGAGTCAGGGAAGGAATGGTTATTTAAAGTCAGCTCGATTCTGTGATCTAGACAGCCCCTGATAGGACTGTGGTGAAGAGAACCATGTGGGATCACAAACACATGGCCGAGGGTGGGAAAGAGGTGACAAGATCATGGGGACGAGACCAGCTGAAATCAGAACAACTGCTGAAATAAATGCTTTTGTAACCACATCCGGGAGGAGGCAGACACAAAAACAAGAGGTATTGAGGCTCTCACCTCATAAAATACAGGCCTGGAAGAAACAATTGATTTTTCTTTTATGCATTTACACCACCGATCAAACAAAGCAAAAAATCTATCCATTTAGACTGATGAAAGGGTTTCTGTGTCTCTAATTGGAATCACTTCACTAAAGAATAACTATTTGTTTCTAAAAAAGAGGTTTGATTTCTGGAATTATTGTAAAGATTAATTAGCAAAAATTCTATCATTTCTCTTTGCAGAAAAAGAAATGGAACCTCTGCAAAGGCTTTGACTTAGCACAGCAGGGCTCTCTTATTTTCACTTTTTGCTTTTTTGATGGAAATGATTCACCCAAAGCCCCCTGAATTTCTGAATTCATTCCATCTCTAGCTGCTCATCTGGGAAGGTTCCTCCCAGCTCAATATATAACATAATGGAGGACTGTGAATAAGAGTTTCTTGAACTGAGAAATAAAATACAAAAATATAAAAATAAATATAAA
>WAAE01005430.1:0-14111 GCA_013400495.1 Nicator chloris | reverse complement strand
CAAAGATTTTCTTCTTTTCATAACACACTATAATATGGTTACAAGTGCATTGAAATTCATCTTGTTAGAATGGTAGTAATATATCCCACCAGGACTACTGTTCCTAGTAGCAATTTAAAATAATTATTGTGAGACTTGATGCTAGACATCAGGTTTGCAATAGAATTACAATGAGGGAAGTATATTAGAGACAAAACATTGCTGGAAGAAAACTTCATAATGGTGCAATTTGGAACCAAGCCTCAATTTTACAGTAATAGATTCTCTTTATGGTGGCACAAAGGAGTAAATGCACTTAGCAAATTTAAATCTATTATTAATCACACTTCGTCGATTGCAGTGCAGAAAGGAGAAAAGAAATTAGGTTTTTAGTTATATTTCTTATATAAAACAAGTTCTGCAATGAAGAGCATTTTAGAAAAATCTCCTTGTTATAGCTCAGAAACAGAGCAAGTCTTCATAACTGCAAAGAGTTAGAGGTTCAAAAACTCTCTAAAATAGTTTTGCATGTCTTCTTTCAGGTTAGAAGTCACTCAAGATCATACACCCTACATCACTAAAACGCTTTCACTTCCAGAAACAAAATATCCAACAGGAAAGGTGAAGTAAGTGTGATATTCACGACTGCTTTCTCTAATCACTCTTAAATGGGGGGAGGCTTGTACTATTCTTGCTTTAATTATGTCACAAGTTTACCAAAACGGAGTATACACATTTAAGTATCTACAGAGTGATTCGCAGTTTCACAGACTACCGGATGCTTTCAGAAAGATATTTCAAAGAAAGTAACACAATATGGATTTTACAAATTGTCATACTGCACTGGGAAACATTTCTTATTCTATCACTTTGAAAAACTCCAGTTTTTATACCCTAAATTGTAATTTTACATCTGACATTAAAATAACACAGACTTGGTACCTCTTTTCTATTAAAAAACAATCACATTTTTAATAGAAATACAATATATAAATATATATCAATATATTAGACTAGCAGATGAAGAGCTGTTTAAATTTTGTTGGGTTTGGATTTTTTGTCGCTGATACTTTCAATAAACAGATGTCTGACAGAGGCAATTCAGACGAAAATAAAAGTTCTAACTTCAGCACAAAGTAACGTGAAAAAGATATCTACCAAAGCACCAGCATATGAAAGCCAATAGTCATTGTAAATGCTTGTTTCAAATAATGTTCATTTAACATTTACTTTATGATCAGTAAATAAACATTTAAAAATAAAAATATGTTTAATAAATTCGTATCTCATCTTTGAGAGGGAGATTAAGTGTACATTCACCTACATTTTACCTTGACCATTTAAACTGTGTCTAAAATTACTGACAGGCAGACGATCTTCTAATCTTTAATGACTTTAGTTCCATGCATGCTCCAGCCATCACCAGACAATAAATGCACAACCACACTGCAGCTTGCAAAGAATAGAGAATTTCCAAAGGTATTTTTAGATGAGCTAACTTGGATACCAGAAGCACTTTAAGCAGACAAGCTCTTGTGGGCTAATTTACTCTGCTTCCGCAAGGAAAACTGGGCTGTGAGGAGGTCCAGACTGTAAGTTCCTGGTACTCAAATTACCTCATGTATAATATCCCCTGTATTATTTCTGGTATCCTGCAGTCTGAAGCATACCCACGGCTGGAGGGAACCAGTCAGTCCCTCTGTGAGACAAATCTAGAAATGGTTCCATGTCAACGGCTTCATGTGAATGAACATGCATTAGCCCATCCTTCTCACATAATTTTCTTGGGCATGCTGCACGCTTATTGAACCAGATGACCATAGTCAAGTCTGCAGAACACAAGACTTTAGTACAAATTATATTACTATTAATTACTATAACTGTAATGTTATAGCATCTATAACATTACACTATCGTCCTGATATTTTAGCCTTCTGATGTTTTCATTTTTTGTAATTCCTTTCCCATGGATTTTGCTGTAAATAATAGACTTGTGTATGTTAGTTTTATCTTTGTTTTCATTCCTTCTTAGAGGAGGAGATCTTTGATGGACATCTGTCTTGACCAATGTGATTGAAGAGGTGTTAACTTTGCCTACCAATCACGGGGCTTGTTTGAAATACTATATAAAGGAGTCAGATTTGAAATAAATTTAGGTATTAGCTTTCTGAACTTCACAGAGCCTAAGTCTCTTCATTTCGTGTCCTGTTGCAACATTACACAAAAAGTTCAATTACTCAAATCAGTTCTCTGAATGAGGAGTTGAAGACAGATAAGCCTACTCTTTTTCTGCTTCCTTCTGAAGAAGGTATCATTTAAAGGAAAAAGGGAACAGATGGAACTACCTGATCTGTATGCAACACCTAGAAGAGGTGGTATTACTTTCTCCCATAATTACTTCTCAAGTCTCTGATAGTTTGTTCTTATCAAAGTGAAGAAGAACTTTCATTCTTCTTAAAACACTCAGCTATCAGCAAAATGTGACTCACATACATCTACAGTGAAAAGCAATTACACAAGCAAAAGAAGAAGAAAAAACACCCCTAAATTACCAGTATCCTGAGATAAATTCATGACTCAAACTGTGAATGTTTTTTTATTGTCTTTATGATATTTCAGAGCACAACTTAGTTTAAAACAAATTACTCAGCCAACATTTTTGGAGGATGTTAGAAATTCCAAGTTATATCTTCATTTTCTTTTCTTTTTTATGCAAGCATGTCAATTGATCATTTTCATAATGGAAACAAACATTTCCTATACACAACTGCTTAGCATTCCTGAAAAAAACCTCCAGTCAACCGAAAATTTCCTAAAACCTCACGAATGGCCAGAATGATACACACTGAAACCTCAGGATAGTGAGATAACAGGCATCTGACAAGCTCATTTAAAAAGACTGTTAGTACTCTGTAAGTCATTAAAAAAACAGTTCCATGTTTCTATGTTCAAGGACTCCAGCAGGAATACTGATACAGTCCTATTCATTTTCTTCACCTAGTTCATACGCAGTCATCAGTTTATAGCACAGGTGACGATAATGCATGCGTTTTTATTATAAAGCCATGACATTTAAATACTAAGTAGAATTTAAGAATGCCTGAATCTTGCAATACTCTTTACATCATTAAGAAGTCCAGCCCCAAAGCATGAGTAATACAGAGCTGACCATGGCTGGAGCATAGTGTTTTAAAGCCAGCCTGTAGTAAAGGATTACACCCATACTGTGTGTCATACTGACACCATGAAGCATTTCTTTTTCAAATGCCATTAAGAACAGCATTTCTCAGAGGTTTTCTTTCCTTTCTCTGAAATATTCTGCCTGATGATCAGAGGTCACCAAACGAAAATACTTACTAGAGAAAAAACAAAATCCTGTCGGTTTCCCATTATAGCTTATAAATTACAAGATTATATGCTAATGAACACACAAAAAATAAAATAAAATATATTATAGTAGCAGTTCCCAAGAGTGAGGGAAACAATTCTGATAGCATGCAACTTTTAAAGCTGAAAAGCACAATCTGGAATACCTGTAAGAATGTTCCCATAGCATATACCTGAAAAAATCTATTAAAACTGAAGTATATCCAAGACTGCTGGGCCAATCATATACTTTTAGGACATGGGTCTAAAATTAAATTTTCTGTCTTTTGACCCTATATAATTTTCAAAATAAGCAAATAAAATCATTTCTATTTGTACAATAGCTACTCCAGGATAGGAGAAGATGCTCTGACTATATGTTCTAGATCAGGCACGTGGCCATCCACAACCTGAAAAAGGAAAAAGTTTAGGTTAAATCTGATGCAATACTTTATGCAAACTTAGCATTTGTTGGCTTCACTTTAAGCCTTCAATGCTGGTTGAATGACAGCACAAATTTCTTCTCCATAATACATTATCTAGGGGCAAATCTAAATTATGTGAAGCAGAGAACCCCACCAAGCAATTTCTCCAGCAAATGTCAGTGTTATTAGACTCTCTATGACTTAGATAAAGCAGTATAATACATGCAGATTATTACTTTCTAATGGGACTGATAGTAAGACATTTTTTGTTTCACATTACCATAATTTCCAATTCTTAATGTGAAAGCCCATCTGTGTACTTCCAGAAGCACCATGAACCAAGGCCTAAGACAGGTGTCATGGTTTGAAACGGTTTGCCAAACACTTTTCTATTAATTGTTCTAGGTTAACTATTTTCTTATTTGTGAGATCATGACTAGACAGAAAACAAAGGCAAAGCAATCTCACTTATGAATTACAAAGATAGATTTTATTCACACACACTCAGAGGAAAGGAAAACATGAAAATGTCAAAAAAGCACTTTCCCTCCTTCCTCACAACAACAATCTAAACTCAATTCTCACTCCTGGCAAATGTCTCAAACTCCTACAGCTTGCCCGCCAATGCTGCAAAGGGGTCTATTTCTCTCAGTCTCCTGGGATACTATTTAAAATGCTTATCTAGCAGTCAGTGAAAATTCACTCCGTCTAACACTGCAGCTAGAAAAAGCACTCCCAAAACTACTAAGAAAACAGTCTATCTTCTATGAAGCCTTCTTTCTTCTTCTTCTGTCTCTTAGCAATCTCATTGAAGGAGGGGAAAGGCTTAATATCTTGTTTCATTTTGCAGCAACCCAATTATGTCACATGCTGCAGGGGGTGAGGATGCTGGTGACCCGCCTCACCCTGCTCACAGGAGCACGCCCCAAATCCAGGGCCCCTCCAGATGACCTCCCGCCGCCTCCATCCCCTGGCCCCGCGGCTGCCCGGCTCGGCTGCTGCCACTCCATCCTCCCTTCTCACCCCCCTCTAAAGTGACAGGGGGGAGGGAGGGCTCTTCTCTGCCGCCCGGCCGACTCCACCACCTTCTGCCCCGACTCCACCCCCCCCCCGTAGTGGGGAAAGGTGGCCATGAGCCGATCCAGCTGGGCTCCCCCCGGCTCAGGGGCCCATGGGGACGGCTAGCATCCCACTTTCTGCAGCTTCTCCCTCTCCCTCCTCCCACTGTAGCGGGGGAAGGAGAGAGAGGGAGAGGCCCCGGGTGCCTGGCCTCTCCCAGCTGCCCACGGGCCCACAGCTCTCCTGTTACCTGCAGGCGACCTAGGCTGAAAAGAGAACTCACTTTCTGAAAAACCCCCGTTTATCCCTTCTGGTCAGTGGGGAGTGTTTCACTAGACATAATTTCCTGTTTTCTAAACCATCACAACAGGACAATGAGACTTTCACACAGAATAATATCCATATAGAGGTGTGTATATATTAATATACATGAAAGTTGTCAGCATTAATAACAGGCAGTAAAATTAGTTTGCCTTTCAGATGAACCAGAGCTTGGTTAAACAATCTTCATGTTGGCAAGTATGCAATGAAGAAATATGATAGATTAGTTTTGCCCCTAAACAAAGAAGACTGAATAATGGATCCATGAAGAATTACTATCTACTTTTCAATATTAGCAGAGAACTCCATTTCTTACAGTAAAAAATATGCTGATTGCAAAATTAGTAATCCCACATTTTTCAAGCCTGTGATACACTAATAGTTGTAAATGCAGATTATTTGACTATCCTGAATAGATGAATGAAAAGGTACACAATGACTCCAACTGGCAGTTTAAAAAGGAAAATCAGTGAGTAGTT
Organism: Nicator chloris; assembly: GCA_013400495.1. Taxonomy (NCBI): domain Eukaryota; kingdom Metazoa; phylum Chordata; class Aves; order Passeriformes; family Pycnonotidae; genus Nicator; species Nicator chloris. Next base: position 8,482 of record WAAE01005430.1, on the reverse strand, counting down.
ACCATGAAGCCCAAGATCATAAGAAACCCGACAATAATAGATCAGTAAAATTTAAAAACAATAGAAATTGCATTAATAGAACAGCTATTATTATCATTTTAAAATTAAAAATACACTTCATAGGGCTATTGTGCTGTGGGTTTGAATTTACCACTCTATACAATGAGAGATCCTTCCCATAAAGTCAGATTGTCCTTTAATATTTCCCTTCAATGACATAAAAAGCCACATCATAGTGGCTCTTGCTGAATGCAGGCTCTTTGCCATGGTGGTTTAGGAGTCACATCCTTTTGACAGTTGAAAAAATTTCTAGAGTATTCCTGTTACGTGTTCTTGCATCTCTTAAGCTATGCAACTTACGCATAACAACACTCCCAATACAGCCACTGTATTCCTCCTACTCTCATCCTGTTGCAGAAGCTCTCTTATTAGAGGGCAAATATGAGCCAAGACACAGAGTTCTTGTTAAACACAGCATAAAAAGGGTCCTGGTTTATTCCTCTTCACAGCTGAGTCATCTTAACTCCAATTATTCACTGACTCTGGCTGCAGCAAGCTCCTGCTGTAGGTTTCTCTTGCCTGACTGCTGGTTATTTCCTGCTAAACTATGACTGCATGTATTAGTTTGCAGACTCTGAATGAAGGCTTTCACCTAGCTAGACTGTAACTGCAGGCTCTAACTGCAGGCCCAGACTGATCTCACAGCAGTCATTCTCTCTCTCTCTCCCCAGGATCCTCCTCCTTCTTCGTGATTCTCTCCTTCACACTCCTCAGGGTTCCTCCTCCATGATGATCCTTCCCTTACCAGCTAATCCCCTTTTATCTCACTCATTCTTATTGGGTATAGCTGTTACTCATCAAGGGCGAGGCTCTATTGGTTAATTAACACAGCTGTTACGTACCAGGGGTTAGGTCACCTGTATTCCCTTCTCCTACATCATTCTCAGTACTGTAATCTGCTTACTCTTGTATATCTCCCACCTCTGCTGCTATGACTGCCGTCTACTACTGAATGCTCTTTTCTAGTATCTATATCTGTACCTGTAACCTCTTGTCTCTTTATGTCTTCCACTTCCTTCTTTCACAGCTGTGCCTCTAATTCAGAACTTTATTACTTTCAGTATGATTCCTCTGTTATTCCTCTCAGTCACAGCACTAAATTCTGACCACTGCCTCCAAACACCAGTCTATTTTCTTTTGTGTTTTCTCTCCATCTTCGCCTTTACAACATCATCCTGAATGTCATCCTCTTTGAATTTAGGTTAAAAATCTTTCTATCCCCTGCAAAAAAATCTCTTCATTTTCCAGGGACTGGCCACCCTTATTAGCTCAGCATCCTCTAATTATACTTGTTGTTTCACTGGTTTTCATCCAAACTGCAACCTATTTCTGTGATTTAGATAATCACAAAAAAAAAAATCTTTGCTTTCCATGTCCTCAATCAAAAAAGCACCAATTTTAGTATATAACTCAATGTAAGAAGACTCTTACAGAGTGATATGCCCCACTGATTACATTTTTGCAGACAGGGATGAACCTTTTTCACTCCAATGGCCCCCTCCAAATTAGTGGGTTGCTGGTTCTCCTAAACTTCTTTGTAAAGTGTCTTTACTTCTCCACTCTCTCACAGCTCTGAGTCCAAAAACCTATGCCTCCTTCGACCCAGCTACTTTTCTTTGATCCTAATTCATGTGCTATGAAGATGCATCTGCACATAATAATGTGCATTACGCAGTATTGCATTAACCCCTTGGCTAATCCCCTTTTTACCTTCTTTACCACACGCATAAGAAAGTCACATTTAAGTCCTTTTAATGTGTTTTCAAAAGCATTTTAAAACCCAATTATTTGTACAGCATTTTAAGAATTACACTATAAGTCTATTTGTGTCTGTAAAGTGCCATGTTCCTAACAGTTACTCTGTTAATTTGCAGTAAGATAGAAATAGGAACAGCAAAAGAAATCAAACTTCAAGTGATTACAAGTGACAAGAGGAAAGCAAACTTATACGGCATAAAAATTCACAATAAATCTATTTTTATGGATACTGTAGATAGGGAGTGTTGGAGGGTTGCTAAGAATTTGGTTTAGCTGGGACCAAACATATTTGGTCTTGACTGCAGCTGTGTCCATGATCAAAATGGGAACAACTTCATATTGGAATGATGTTGCTGACTGTCTGACCAGAACTGTGACACTGTGTGATAAGCCAAGGGAGAGCAGACAGCAAGGACGCTGTGATACTGGGAGACATGGTTTACTATCTTGTGTGTGGATTGGAAAAATGTAATTCTGTGACCTGATGATATGGCTGGGTTTGTAGACCTGATCAGCAATTGATTGATGGAGCCTGTTTAGTGGCTTGTAAGAGAAGAAACAACCTTTGTTTTGGTTTTGAGCAGAACAACAGAATTGATTTGAAATGTCTAAAATCCAGTCTGTAACAGCAGCTACAATATACTGGACTTAAACCTTTTTGGACACATGCACATGGCTGTGCCTTCCCTCAAAAAACTGCACCCAACTTCAGCAACATTAGCTCTGCTACATATGAAGACAGAAAGCTTTGTACAGCTGAGAGGAGCAGCATTAAATCCCTAAAGGGAACGGGATTTGCAAACATTAAGAAGACCCTTATGACTGAACTCCTGGGCATTAGGGTGGTAAGTTAAATTCAACAGACACGAAGTCATACGCACAGGAATCTCAATCCTTACTATACTGGTAAAATAATGGGCTCAGAGTACATTATTACCAGTTATGCATGAAATCTTGAGGCCTTAAATAGGTCTGGGAAAATATATGTTCAATGAGGACTAAAAAATGGGAGGAAAACCCAAACAAATTCAACTCCAAAACAAAATTTAAAAAAAACAGCCTTGGGCTTAAGCATTTGTATTAAGCAGGAAAATAACAGCAATACACTAAGCAATGGATATAAATTCATGGCTTGCTCATGTGTGGAATACCTCATTTCTCATTTCATCCCTCTGTCTTATGGGAAAAAAAGACACAGTAGGATTGAACTAGGTACAAAAATAGACGAGATTAGCTAAGGCTAGAAAAGAGATGTCAGAGCAGGATATAAAAGAAGTCCACAAATTCTAGAGTATTGTGGAATTAGAGAGAAGGAATCCACTTTACAACCATCTCTTCCAACTTATGATTTGGTGAGCCTCAAGCACAGAGAACAGCGTCACATCAAAACCAAAAAAACTGCTTAATGCAAAGTGCAGTAAAGTTATCCACTGCTGAAGATGCTAAGAGTTTATGTGGACTCAAGCGGAGAATGGACAAGTTCATGGAAGAGAAATCCTTCATTACCTAGTAAATACATGGATGCTTCCTGTGTTTATAGGAAGCTGTGAGCCAAAAGTTGTAGCAAACTGAATCAGAGAACATTCTGAGTTGGAAACCACCCACGAAGATCATTAAATCTATGTCTTAAGTGAACGGCCTGTAGAGGGATTGAACCCACTACATTGCCATTGCATTATTGGCACCATGCTCTGACCAACTGAGCTAATCTCAGTGTCTGAGTGAATACCCAGGGATATTTCGATATCCAACTGGCTTTTGAATGCTTGCTGCACCAGGACATTCTTCACTGTAGTAAACATTTAAGAAGTTGAATAAACAGACTCAGTTTTTAAAAAGTCTGTTCATTCAGTAAACTACAAATGATTTTCACAGTAGTAATGTGTCACTGAAGTTTATGACGCAGTGTTAACTATGGCATCTACAAATGTCTTCTTATTTTAATACAAGGAGTATTAATACCATCTACTGTGTCTGCTTGAGTCATCTAATTTAGCTTTAGTCAGAATATTTAAAATTAGTGCTACCTACATACAGGAGCAGAAGTCTTTCCAGACAGACCTAAATTAAATGCATAAAGAAAAAAATCCATAAATATTCCCTCCTGTGTTACTTCTACTTTACCTAGTATTTGCCTGATATTATTGCTTTTCAAATATATACTTACTCAGTTATTAATAAAAAAATTATTAGGATGAATTATGGGCATTTTAATGCCTCCTGTTGACATCTCCATTACAGATCTATGTCAAGGCTAAACAGATTCTGACAATGGCACTTTATAAGAGAAATAAATTGCCCTCCTGTAATTTATTGCTTTCGAGTGTATGTTTTCATAAGCTAACTTAAAACATCAGCTTTAACAAAATCTTTACTTCAAAAATACAAATGAAACTCTACCTATTACATGTATTTTTCTTTTTCAATAGCTTCACAAATAGAAGAATCTGCATCCTTCAGGTTGTTCTGAGGCATATCAATGGCATCATCTACATGGCAGGTATCACATGAAATTACATGAATTATGCTCTACTTGGCATCTGCCACAATTTCAGATTAAAACAAAGTGCAGCTTCTCCCACATAGCATCCTGATTAAACAAATAAACTATGGCGCTGACTGCAAATGTACACACCAGAGTGTCAAAAATGAACAGATACAATGGCCAAATCTGTATTTAATTTTAATTAAATTTTGTTCTGTAGCTCAATTAATCCACAACTCCAAATGTCAGCAGGGTTTAGGCAAATGGAATGACATCTGCTAGACTGCATGCTGACTATAAAACCTTCACTGCATGCTAGAGCTCTGGAAAAGTACCAGGAGAAAAAGAAAAAAGAAATGTTCTCAATAAATATATATCAATGTGCACAAGTCTAATTTCAACAGAAGATAGGAAAGGTATTTGATAAAAAACCTGGGAAAATTTATTTATTTTACAACTCTGGCTAATAATACTGCATAACTAAAACTGAATACAGTGTTGTTCATTAGTAATAATATATTTACCATGGAATTGTGTTATTTTTAAGTAATCTATTACGAGATACCTTGTAGCATCCTGTGTAACTAAAGAAATCATATTGAAAACACTCCATATAATTTTTATATAGCTATGTATCTGCATAGAAGTTGTATCCAGAAGTTTCTGCTCATGTTTGAGAGCAGTGAGAAGACACTATTTCTGTCACAGAGAAACTGGTGCACATTTTTAACAGCATTAAAGTACTTCAATGGTAATCTGACATCGAAATATGTTTACAGTGCCAGCCACATGACAGGTGGATTAGAAGAGAAGTTGGGGAAATTGAGGGAGGGAAAAAAAAAGACTCTAACAGTGAAAGTAACTTCACAGATTTTCTGAGTCACACTGCCATATTGATATCTGTGTTAGTCCTTAATTTCTTTTTACTTTTTTTTCACTCTAAAAGATTGGCCCCATCTTAGCCATAATTTTGAACTGACTTTCAAGACAAATGACAGATAAAAACAGGTAGGGCTAAGGGAGCTTGGGATGAGGCCTGTATACTTCTGAGATTAGGGAGAGGTTTCTGCAATAATGGTTGTGACATAAACAACTGATTTTTAATATTACTACCCAATTCAATGGACCTTATTTAAAATATACAACCAAGACAAAAAGCAAAAAATGAAAGGGAAAGCCTGTATGCATTTCACAGTACTTTATAAATAAAAATGTATTAAGATGTCTCAATTTTCCAAATACTTACCATAGCTTTGACCAAAAAATATAAAATAATGCTGAACTGCAGGATAATGGATGCTCTGTAATAAGATCTGATTCTGCAAACACTTAAGTCAGTCACATGTGTTTACAGGACACAGCCTGTCATTTATTTTTCAATTTACTGATCTCTGTAATTATTTCCTCCTCCTATTGAAAACCAAGACATTGAGCATGTGAAAAGTGAAATAGAAGCTTCCATGTTTTTTCAAATTATCATTACAAGTCCTTCCAGCACGATTAACTGTGGTTTGTGCAGCTCTTGCATATTTTCAATGGTTGTAAAATTATCAAGTGAAGCAAGGAATACATAAAATTATGTACTGAAAATTGAACTATATTCTTCAAACACCTATTTTTTATTCAGGTGGGTAGATCATATGGCTTTAATAAAAATGCTTACCTATAATGAGAACAAAAATTTAATAAACCCCCAGAAGATGCAGACAGTTTCGAGGACTACATTCCTGTCAAAGAATCCAATTATTTCTATTCCTTTCACCCTTTTGCCCATAAATTTTGAGCTTATTTTATATCAAGTGCATTCAAGAGATATATTTAAATTTCAATCATTGAACTAAACAACTCCAAATATGATTATACTCAATTTTTATTATCATTATATAATTAACTGAAGTAGTGTCAAAAGTTCCTAAAGCTATTTTTCTTTCCTTTATTTTTGCTTTAGCAAAGGCTGCTCTCAGTGTTACAGAGAGCATTCCTCTAAAATATGAGCCTGCTTTAGAGCTAGTTGTATCTGTTGACACTATTCAACTTAGTTTTAAGAAATTTAGGATCTCTATCTAACAGGATAGTTCCGAATAGCCTAACCTTTCAAAAATATGGCTTCACCATATTTTATGTACCTGTTAGCAACAAAAGCTTTTATATTTATGACTATATGCAAGACTAATATCTTCAAACACTTTAAAGACATATCTTAGAAAAAAATATTAATATTTTACTTACACACAAACAATATATTCTTACAACTATAAATCCATGCGAAGTATTTAACTATTATGGTTTTATTCTTGAGGCTATATAAAGACATAATTAACAGTTCACAGTTTCCTCTATGGAATTCAAGAGACATGGACCCCAACACCACTGAAATCAATGCTGAATCAGCCTTTCATGTCAAAAACGTTAAGGTTTGACCCCAGAATCTCTAAGTTTAACTTCTAGGTCTATATTAGTCTAATTCTACTGTCTGTAAATCTACCCCCTCATCCCACTGACAATGTCAGACAATGGTATGTTCACTATTGAAATAACCATGATATGGCTTTTTGAAGGAAATGAGCATGATGTCATGGAACTACCAGACAGAACACCTTTGAGCTTAGTGCCAACAAAGGAAAACAAATGTACTAAAAACACCTATCTTCAAATTTCATTCCAAGAAGATCAGGTGACTGTTTCCCTGCATATCCAAAAATTTCCCAGCTTGAGCACCTTAGTGTCACTGCATATCTGCATCCAATTGGGATCCAAACTGCCCCCTCCCCCACCACATATATCCATATTAAATGTAATGCTTCTATAAAAACTTAATGCTCAGGAACACTAATTTTATGGAGCACAGTGTGTATCCCAATACATGCACAAAATAAATGCATTACTGGAACAGCAGCTAAGATAGTTAACAAACCACTTTCATTTTTACCTTGTGTCACAACACTGCAGTATACATAAATAAACATGTTCAGTTATTCAGCCTCCTCTGTGACAGTCAGCAGATTGCTGATTAGTACTACGCACCAAGTACAATCTTCAGATGTGTGCCTAGTTGTTCTCTTCCTTAAGCAGGAAAATTGTGAGCTACCCAAGTGATGGGAAAACCTGGATCACATACATCCTCATTGCTCCAGCCATCAGCAGATGTAAAGAAAGAACCTATTAAAGGCTACAAGAACTGCAGTGTCTATTCAAGTGAATACTTCCAGGGCTTCAACTTTTGATATCCAAAAAGCTGCTCTGCCACACCTCCTGCTGTTGGTGTCACTGTAAAATTTCAGGTAATGAGGTAAGAGGCACGTTTGGATTCTTTATAAATCAAGATGAGGAAAATTAATTTAATACTACCAAGACGGGAGTACTGGTACCAACAGCCACCAAACACTTCTAGCTGCTCTACTGTCTTGGCATCTGGAATGGGAATCCTGTTATAAACACTGCAAGTACAGAGCAGTTTCTTATGTTCCATTAGCACAAAGGGGGCATGGGGTTCTAGATAAAGAGGGGGTTAGGAAAAATATAAATGAAAGCAAGATATTTCTCTGCAATAACAGCAACAAATAATATTGCTCATGGCGGGGAAAAAAGTGAATAAAAATGTTTCTGGAAAGAAATGTGGTAGAGGTTCATCATCATAATGATAATTCTGTTCTATCAAGGTCAAACTCCCAAACAGATTTTTGGTTTTACAGCATAATTCTACTTCCTAGTTCACAGCTGATCAGAGAAGATGTAACTTGTGAACAAATACTAATGCTTATTGTTCCTTTTATTTATCCTTTGACTGTTTGTGTGGAGAATGGAGCTCACGTAAACTAAAAATTAGTATGGAAAATTAAAAACTTTTGCATTAAATGTTTTCCTATTTTTGGTCTTTTGTGAACTTGTCCTCTTTGAGTGATAGAAAGGAAAGATGGAGTTCATGGCTCCAGGTGCTTATCTTTCCTAGGTAAATGAGGTTTAATATTTTGATTTTACTTTTTCAACAGAAAATAAAGTTCTCTAAGGTTGTTTTGAGTGCAATAATTTTATTTTAAGACTTTGTAATGAACATATCTGGGAGAGCTACAGCTTGCCACTAGACATGCAGGTACCACATTGCCATTTTTATTGATAAAATGGACAATTTTACTTCTCAGTAATAGAATTCAATAATGACTTCCAAACTACTGACCCCAT
>WAAE01005429.1:0-87999 GCA_013400495.1 Nicator chloris | reverse complement strand
TTTACTGATGGCAATAGAAAGAGATATTCTTTGGGTTCATATTCTGGCGTAGTTTTTTTGTAATCCTGATAGAAGAAGTGATCAAAGAAAGGAAATATTTTAAGAAACATTTTATCACCTTTATCTACAAACCTGACATTTTAAATTTCTTCATACTTGTGTTACACTTTTAATAATATTTTATTTATGGTAATGATTTTATTGTCCTTGCTTGCAAGTTCTTCAATAAATTCCTACAGGAGGACAAATAAATTCATAAATCTGTTGTTGATTTATTTTAATAACAGCATAATTAATATTTAGCCTTGATGAAAACATTTCTGAGAATTCAAAATTACTCTTTTAGTTACACATTTATTTTAAAGGGGGTGATTTTTATGAGCATTTTTAGAAGACTAAGTACATTGATTAATTATTTTAAAAGGCTCTTATGCTGTGTTCTTCCTCTTCTTGTTCCATTTCAAGCAGGATGAAACCGAGAAAAGACCAGAAAGAACAAAGAGCATGTATACATGAGAGAAGAGAAAAAATAGATGGAAAAACAGGTTAAACCCCATTCAGAGCTGTATAAAAAGCTGTATTTAAAAAACATCTTGTCTTTCTCTCCCTCTTTTTTTTTTTTTCAAGTAATGAGTGGGTAACAAAAAATTACAGTAAATTATTATTTTGGCTTAAAATTTCAGGAAAGCTTCCTTGTTGAGGAAAGGGTAGTTTTGCTGAAGAAAACTGGGAGAAACTAAATTGTCAGTGCTTCTTCCCAAAGCCAATACTGGGTCTATAATATACATAGATAAAAGAAAAGGATCACAGAACAAAACAGGATGGCCAAGGTTGGTAAAGACCCTGAAGTCCAGCTCAGCACTGCCAAGCCCACCACTCAGCCACATACCTAAACTTGCTTAAAATTGGTCTCATTTCTTCATTGACCATGAAAATCCTTTCCTCATTGTTTCACTGCTTGAAGCACTTTGGCTTGTATTATGCCAATGAGGAATAAGTCTAATCATCCTTAAACTGAACTTAGAACCCCCCCATGTTGGTTTGGCCAACACAGCATCAGGCTGCAGATAAGCCAGGCCTGAGCCTGGATTTTGCTGCTCCTTGGGGTAGTATCTCAAATATCTGTGCTACACAACCTGCCCTGTTGGGTGACACTTGGGCACACATCATATTTTTAGGTGCTTTTTGATGCTTTTGGATGCTTCCAAGAGCTGCCTGAGTACTTTTATCTAATAACTCAAGTGCTGCTTTATACCAAATTATTACAATCTAGCTTCAAAGGTGGAAGAGCTTGGGCTCCTGAAGTATCAGTGACAGTTGGAAAAGATTTCTTTAAATATTCTTTGAGTCCAGGTTCAGCTGTGATAAAGCAATGGTATTTCCAAGTAAATCACTCAGCCTTGTCCAAAGCTGACCAACACCAAAAACCAGTCCTTCTGTTTGTGTGTCATGCATGTGGTTGGAAGCATTTTTACTAGTGCTGCCAAAGCTAACACAACTTTTAAGGATAGGGTATGCATTCTGGAAAGTGCTTTAAAGATGCAGCAGCAAATTCAGAGGTTTTCCTCAGTGCATGGTCATGCACCCCTCCACCTAACACTGTTCCATAGAAGGTCCATCCAGGACTTCCAGGTTCCTTGGGCTCCTTCCAGGTTCCACTGTCTCCTCATCAGAGACTTTTCCTGAACCCAGAAAAGAATGCCAAGTGTGTTTCTCTTAAATCATGTACACACGTATCCCATTAAAGACGCCTGGATCTTGCTGTGCTGGGCTCTGCATCTGTTCTACTGATGAATTCTTTCTCCAGGGGATTTCCTAGAGGGATTTTCAAAAACCTCTGCACCACAGGAAATAGAAGTCCAAAATAACAACAAACCCCAAGGTGTCATTCTAAATAAAAAGAGTACTAAGTGCTAAGGGTACAAAGTTTTTAACTAACTTCAAATGTGTGGTGGGATGAGCAGGACTGCCTGCCAGGCCTGCATTCTGCTGCTCTCTCCGTCGTCCTTCTCCAAAGGGTGGTGGGAAAGAAATCAACAACAGCAGCAGCTCATGGGTTGAGATAAGGACAGGGAGATCACTACTTGCCAATTACTGTTGCAAGCTAAACAGCTATGACTTGGGGAAAATTAATTTCATTTAGCCAATTTAATTGACAATAATTTATTACTGCTTGAAAATAAGGGTAGGATAGCGAGAAGCAAAGATAAGAAGGAAAACCTATGCTTGCCACTTCACAGGCTGAAATACGTATGCTGTGATTAAGTGTCCAGTGCCGCAGCAAATGGAGCTGCTCTGGCCCTGCTGATCTCAGGGAGACTTCTAAAATTAAGAGGGCTCTGTAAGGTCTCCTCACCACTCAGATGGGACTTGGCTGTGTCTGTCCCACCTTTCTGCACCATTAGAGGGGCATGGTTGAGACAGGGACACGTGCCATCAATAAGTACAGAAGAAGGGAGCCCTTCTGAGCAGCTGTCTTCCTCTTCAAGTTTTGCACAAGGCCTTTCAGCTTAGAGGTAGTTTCACCATCTCACTTTCTCACGTCCTCCTCCTGGACAGTAGGAAGAACAAGACGATGGCACCTGGATTTGCTTTTGCTCTCCAGTTAGGAATAGGAAGGATCTGGTCAGGGATTTAAGATAAAGATAGCAACTGGGAGAGGCAGTGGACAAAACTTGGAATGGAAACACTCAGAAGAATGAAATAATTGTGAGGAATCTTTTATTGTTGTAAAGTTGTGAGAGGCCAAGCACTGGAGTTTTATCATGTTTGTAAATTGGCCACTTTTGTTGGTGTTGTGATGGCATTACCTTCCTTACGGTGTGGGGAATATTTTGGTATGAGGAATATTTTGGTGTGGGGAGAGGTACCTGTGTAGGAGCTCATTCTCAGTCAGGAGCTGTGGCTTATGGAGAGGACCCCCACTGGCATAGGCTCATCTGAGGGACTGCAGCCCAGGGAAAGGGCGTGTGCTGGAGCAGGAAAGAAGTGTGAGGAGAAAGGAGTGTCAGAGAGAATGTTATGAGCTGATGACAGTCCTCATTCCTCATTGCCTCACCTTGCTTGGGTGGGAGGAGGTCGAGTCAGAAATGAAGGGTTGAAGGGGAAGGGTTTTTAGCTTCCATCTTTGTTTCTAACCATTCTTCATTTCTACTTGGCACTGATAAATTAATTTTCAGCAAACCATGTCTGTTGTGCCCATGATGATAACTGGTTTGTGATACCCCTGTCTTTATACTCATCCATAAGCTTTTCTATCTCATTTTTTCCTGCTGCACTGAGGAAGGGGAGTGAGAGAGCAGCTGAGTGTCTGTCTGTCTGTCTGTCTGCCAACCACGGTCAATCCACCCCAGTCCATTTTGATGCCAGCCTATTTGGGATGGAGGTCACTTTCCTCATAGCACCCTGTGTGATGCATTGCTGTGACCTGTGGTGCTCACACCATCTTGAGGTTATCTCTCTCTTTCCTCCACCGTGTCCCAAAGCAAGGAGTCTGGGGGAGTGGGATGGAAGTTAGGAGGGGACATGGAGATATTAAAGCTGATCTTGAAGCTATCCAATGTTGTATGATGTCAGGCTCCGCAATAAAAGCTCAGGGAAAGGAGGAGGAGGAAGATGGGATGTTAGTGATTGTGGATTTTGTCTTTGCAAGTGGCCATTAACCAACTTTAACTGAGGCTCTGCTTTTCAGGAAGCAGCTGGACATCTGCCTGCCAGTGGGATGTACTGAGTGAATCCTTTATTTTGCTTTGCCTACGTGGGCAGCTTTGGCGTTGCTTAATAAACTCCCTTATCTCAACCCATGAGTCTCTTTGCCTCCCTTTGAATTTTTTCCTCCCCGTCCCTTGGCAAAAGGAAATGAGTGAAAGGCAGGGTGGATTCTTGGATGCTGGCTGGGGTCAGCCCACTACAGTGTGTCATCAACATCTGTAACATGAAGGTAATGTGCCTGTTGAGATTTAGGATTTATAACATTTGCAACGAAAGGCAAGGGAGCCAAGGACAGACCTGAGAGCCTTTCCCCATTTGTACTGTCTCAGCACCCTGTGCTGACACATGAGAGGGCTGAAATCCCCCACAAGCAATGCAGAACCAGGAGCTATCCAAGAAGCAGTGAACAGCACTGGTGGGGTACAAAAGGAGGTGCTGCCTGCTTTAAGCAGGCAGGAAAACTACCCGTGGACACGTGTATTTGCATTTCTGAATTTACTGTGTAACCTGAATCCATCTCTTTGGGGTGTGCAGTTTTGTTTTTGTTTTTGGTGGGTTTTTGTTTGTTTGTTTGTTTGTTTGTTTTTAATGCTCCATTCCACACAGTGTCTGCCAGTTTTCTGAAGAAATATTTCCTTTGTCATCTACAAAAGCAGCTGCTTCACATGACACTGCATGTTTTAATCTCATCCTGTGTTTGAGGGAAGCCACAAAAGAAGCAGCAGCTTGTATGTCTTAAAAGCATTCCCAAAACACCTTTGTTATGCCAAACAATCACAGAAATGTATTCCTCCTGAATAGAAAAGACATGTTGGGATTTCCACAGCTACCACTGTTGGCTCCAGGGAAGAGCAATCTGCCATCCTTTCCTCTAGGAAAAGAGAATTCAGGCAGAGCACAGAGCCACAGGAATGGGGAGGACCTTGCAGGACAAACAAAGCCAACCATGTAAGCAAACAAAATTCAGCTCCCAACAAGCTGAAATTAATTCCAGTGACAGCTGAAAACATTAAGCATCTTCCAAGATGATGGTGTCTAGCCACAGGCAAAAATGTCCTTCCTGGGGAATACAGTCACTTGAATATCATCAGAAAAGAGATGTAAAAGGTTAGTGAAATCAAAGCACATGCATTTGAAACTTCAGTCATCTCATGCAAATACTTCAGTAGTCCTGCAAAAGCCACCAGATTGGGTTCAGAATAAAAGGCATCCTACCATAACTTTGCTGAGGAGTTGAATGGAACTACATAAACAGAAATACTTAGAGTTTCTTGGAATTTTACAGAACGTTTAACAAGCCCTATTCTCTGAAATAAGACATTATGGACAGCCTGCTTTTCTAAGCTGCTTTCCATCAACCCATTTCCTTTGTCTTCAGCTGCCCCTGATATGTTTGAACAGATGTCACATAAAGATGTATTTAATCACATTAAAATCAAAGCCTTTTTTTAGACGCAAACAAGCACTCCCAGTTAGTTCCCCACAGATCAAATACTTCAGGTTTGTATGTTATTGTTCAAATCTTCCAAGGTAAAAGAGCTCTATCCAAGATTAATATCAGCAATATTTCCAGAAAAGGTTATCCTGAATCATATTGTTGGGTGTTTTTGTGTTTTTATATAACCCACATGAGATCCTGTTGCTAAGCAGAAAGCAAAATCAATATACAAGGCAAGCCATACCAGCTCATCTTTGAATTGCTGTAGACATTTCCCTTTCTTGTAACTGCTTCTCTTTTAATGGTTTTCTCCCATAAAAATGTGACTTGACTTCATGGCTAGTATTTTATATTTCACCATATTCTAGAATATATCAGATAAGACATTGTACTATTTGGCTTAAATGTTCCACTTTGATTAAAGTACTAAGACAGACTTCATTATTAAATGACCTTCTCTAACGAATGAGTGAAATGGGATCATTTTGAATTAGAGACTCCTTCAGCTTCTCTGCCAATATCTGTATGTCTCTTTCTCCTCCAGCCAAATCACAGCAACTTTTGCTGAAGTTCTATATTGCAGAAAATTCCTTATTTTCAATCACAAGGACCACTTAAAAGCTTGCTCTCCATGTCAAGTAAATAAAAAGTTCATTTGATTTTTCTAACAGAATACAATCATTGAACAATCAGTCTCCTGTGTCATAGCTGCCAGGAAGGGTCATGCAGGTGAGTAGAGCTCTTCCTGTTTAACTCATCCTTTCTTCTTCTCATGACTTTGGCAGGAGCATCCTGGTCAGGCCAGCACATCGGATGTACGTTATAGTCCCAGTAATTTTAGCCGTGTTCCCTTTAGAATCATAGAATCATTTGGATTGGACAAGCCCTCTAAGATCATCAAGTTCAACCTCAACCCAGCACTGCCAAGCCCACCACAGAACCATTTCCCTTAGGCCCACATCTACATGTCTTTAAATCCCTCCAGGAATAGTGACCTCACCGCTGCCCTGGGAAGCCTGTTCCAACACTTGACAACCCCTTTGGCAAAGAAATTTCTCCCAAGTCCAAATTAAACCCTCCCTGGCACAATCTGAGGCCATTTCCTCTTGTCCTATTGCTTCCATATGTTTATCCTCCATGGGGTCTGGACTAAGATTGTTGTTTTGGTGCACTGTGTAGTATTGGTTTATGATATGACAGTGGTGGTGGTTGTGAAACTCACCTTATCTTTGTGTTCAGTACTGCAATCACCTTCATACTTCATGAGTCATCTAGTAGAAACATTTTCCTACATCTGAAACTCTAATTTGGAAATTGTCCTGCTGGGTGGGCTTTGCTGTGATTCTGTAACACAGCAGCTCTCTGGCCCACACAGTGCTGGTGGCAGAGCCGGCTGCTGCCTATTCAAGGCTCAGGTAGGCACCTGAGCTGCCTTACTGCACTGCAAAAACCATCTAAATGCTGCAGTGCAGGCCAGAGGTGCCGCTCAGCTGGAAGCTGCAGGACTTGTCAGAAGGCAGTACCGTGAGCTGGCAGTGGCACGAGTCAACCAGACAAAGCCAGGCCGATGCCACCAACATCTGGGCCCAGCAGGCGACTTGCTGTTCCCATGGGGGCTTGTAGGTACTCTCACATTTATGCATTGTTCAGATGTCACCACTGACCCCCCTCTGACAATCTGGCTGCTGCCTGGGCACAGTTCCATAACAGGAACCCAAAAGGCAGATTCCCCCAGTGCTCAGAAACTCTGTTGGGAGGGTGTGCACCCACCTGCTCATGGCCGTGGACCAGGGCACTCTGACAGCACTGTCTGTGCCACGTGCACCTGCATGGCTCATCTCTACCCAATGCTCTCTGCACTGTGCTGTGAGTTGTGGACATGTCTAAAATGACCTGGCAAAATTGATACCAGCACAGCCAACTGCACGGTCCAGCATGGGCAACAGCATGACCGGAATGATTAGTGACATCCCAACACCTGGACAGGTGCCTGAGTGACCACAGCACTCATCCTCAGCCACAACAAGAAGGAGTCTGGAAAGAGAAACATTGCTGCACCTCAGCATGGTGTGAAGCTCTGGACAAACCCAGTAACACAAACAGCCTCAGTTAACCTTCTCCCTTCAGACAGTAGGATTGACAACCATGGTGCTAAATCTCTTTTCTGCTGCAAAAAACCCAATTCCTTTACTTCTTTAAGCTGAAGATTCCTCTCAGCACTTGTGAAAAAAAAAAGAAACAGAACAACCAAACCCAACAACCAAACCAAAAATATTCCATCCTGAATACCCAGAACAGAAATAAATGTTTCGTGATTGAGCAGATACAGCACAGCTTTTGCCAGATTAAAAGGATGATTAATTCATACACTTTTACTTACAAGTTATTTTGGAAAGAGCGTGAGCAATATATGCCTGGAAATTCCCAATTAAATTCAAGAACATGTTGGAGCGAGCAAGCCCACACCCACAGGAGCAGATGTTTGTTTGCACTATCACAGTGTTATGTATCACCTACACATTTGATTTCAGAGATTAGAGGGGTGGCTAAATGGCTCTGCAGTATTCAAAGTGACCATAGCATTCATTTTAGCTTTGCACTTCTCTGAATAAACAGTTCTTGAAGAAAATTTCAGAACAAAATGCCAATGAGAGAGAGAGAGAGGGAAGAAAATGCTAACCCTGTTTCCTGAGTGGAGGCTTCTGTGCTGGTATTTTTCTTGGAGCTATAAATAAAGGTCGAGGGGGAGTGTAGGGGAAAATGGAGAAAAAAATGTTGAACATGGTGTCAACCACATGATAGTTTTCTAATGACTTCTGTGGACTTTAGTAGGTTGGAGCTGGTGTCTGATCCAATTCTCTGGTCTTGTTGGCATCCTGGCATCCAACTCCCCTTCTGGATTTTGGGGCACTTTTGTGTCTGCTCCTCTGTCCATGTGCTACTTCTTCTCTTGCCTTGCCTTGCCTTTCCGCCTTAAACTGATGAAATTTAAGAGAGGTTGTGTGGTGATTTTTCAGGTTGCTTCCTTGAACAAAAACCCATCCAGGTTCCCAGAGCAATGGATGTTCCCAGACAGACAGCCTGGTATCTCATTTATCTGTTCCATCCTCATCAGGTGCTCGTGTGCCCACACCATGGTGTCCATCTCTCTGGGTGCCTCACTGGCTGCAGATCCAGGGCAAGTGATGGCCCTTGGAAAGATGGGAGAGGCTGTCATTCCTCCTTCCTACCTCTTCTCTAGGCCTGTGCAAACAACGGAAGAGGACTAAGCACAACTAAGCACAAACACAGAACTGCAAAGCAGAATTTTCTCACTGGTGTGCAAGGTAACAAAGCTCCCAAATCTATTCACGCATGAGGTTCCACCAGCATTTCTAGGACCAGTGTGCCAGCTCTTGGTTTGGAAAGAAAGCCAAAAATCATAGATCTGTTTCAACTGAATAAACAGTGACATCTGTTCTGGTTTTACAAATGCTAAGAATATCTTAAGGAGAAATCCCAATGTTTTTTAATATGTACTCCGACAGTGTCCCATAATTCCTTTCGGGAGAATGATAAGTTAAGAGATAAAACACTAAGACAGCATGATTCATCAACTTACTCTTTACAAGGAACAGAATTGTTATTTCTCTTTTATTCAGCGGGAAACTGGAGGAACAGGGAGGTGCCATGATGTTGCAGGGACCATGCACCCAGACAGCTAAATCTCAGCACACAGGGGGCAAGCCAGTGCTTTATCCAGACACTGAGTTAACTCAAAAAATCAGTTCCATTCCTCATATCCATTGGAAGCCAGTTTTCAAGCACTGAAATAGCTTAGTCAGCTCTTAATTTTTCCACTGGAGCAAGTTGGTTTTGCCCCCCTGAAGGGAGGAGAAGGTGGCTGTTTACTGACAAACAACAATCACCACTGTGCAGAGTTTTGAAATCCCAGGCTCTACTCAGCACTTTGCTGATACCAAGCAAAAGTCAACAGATGTCCACTAAACTGCAGCAGTATATTCAATTTCGGGGGACAAACCCCAGCAAACAGCAAACATTTGTATCTACTGAAACTTAATTCCTAGGATTTCCTTCAAAATCCTCTTCAAGCTATACTGAGGGCAGAGATAAAATAATGTATATATGTCAAGTCCTGTGTCTCATCATGTTGACATCATTTTGGTTAAAATGTAGCCTTAGATATGAATTCCCCCTCCAAAATCATAAACCCACAGAATTAAAGAAGCATTGAAACATTGACTCATAGAATCATAGAGTCATAAAATTATAGAATTGTAGGATGTTTTCAGTTGGAAGGGACTTTAAAGACCATATAATTCCATTCTGCCTGCCACTGGTAGGGACATCTTCCACTAGACCAGGCTGGTCAAAGCCCTGTCCAACCTAACCTTCAGCATTTCCAGAGATGGCTTTTTTCCCACAGCTCCTCTGGAAACCTGTGCTAGTGCCTCACCACCCTCACAGGGAAGAATTTCTTCAAATATGTATTTCTCTTAAACCAAGTTTTTATCTTAAACCAGGAAAATCTCTTGCTATGTTGCTTTGACAGTAACCCTGCCTGGTTTTTCCTTATGTGGCTCCAGGGGCTGCCCACATGTATTGCTTTATGCCCTGACAAGGGCACAGAGACCCTCAGAATGCAGCAGCAAGGATGCCAGCAGGTTTTTAGGAATGCGTGACCCCTCACCTGCCAGTGGTAACCCCATGTAGCCCCCAGATCTGCTGCTGGATGCAGCAAAGGGCCAGGGCAGTACTGGGACAACGGTCTCTGCTCAAGAGAGAACATTGTGAACCCATTTATATCTGCTGCACTCCTGTGACATACAGAAGTACTTGATCTTGGCCTTTTCTTTTTTATTTTTAAGGATCTGTAGTGCTCTGTTGGGGCAATGCTGATTCTGCCCTGTTTTTCTCTTCCCTTTGATCTGAAATAGATGAGAATCAAGACTGCTCTCTGGCTCCTTGTCTGCTGTGCTAATAAGGGGGCTGGAGAACAAAACACGAGCAGGAAGGATGAGAAAAAAAGGAAAAAAAAAGAAAAAAAATTGCATGAGAAAAAGCAGAAGCCTTAAAAGCAAGTTTTTCATGTCAAAACACTTGTTGGCTGCTTGTTTGGAGTGCTTAGATTTAAACAATATACAAAAGGCAGTGGCCTGAATCCTCCCAGTTGGAGCCTTGGGGAGACCAAGCGAAGTGCCACAGCTGCTGCTGCTCTATGCTACTGAGCAGACCACAAGATGTTCTTGTTTCAATTTATTTTTAGGTATGGAAACTTCTGCTTCTCTCTGATACTCAGCATTGCTGCACTGGGAGGGCTGTCAGAAGAAATTCAGTTTCTGTGCTCCCTTTTGCTGTGACCTTATAATCTACAGCTCTGAGCTCTGCTCAACATTTCCAGCAAAACCTTATTCTCCAGACTGTCTTGATGGGTTTTTTAAGCACTGATGCCACTCATAAAATTTCCAGCAAAATAAGATAATTAGTCCTGCTTGTAAGTAACTTATAGGGAAAAGTCAGCTGCTCTGCAGTGTATGCTTAAGCAGTGTTCTTCAAATGCTTGAAATTTCATCTCCAGCTTCCTGTGGATGAACAGGTCACATCTAAACTGTGTCATAACTGAAGTGGCACCAGAAAATTATAGATATCAGAAACCTGCAGATTGTGTTAAATATGGAAGACTAAAATTAACACTGAAGAAAAGAGAGAAGGTGAAGTGAGATTTGTGGTTAGAGCTTCGTAGTAGTGGAGGATACCTTCCATCACTGCTTTTGGGAGGTGTGTTTACCAGGAATTTTGGTGTTAGCTGTGATCTCAGTTGTCATCTGCCACTGCTAAACCGTTTGCAGTTGTTCTCCTACCCATTTCTAGGGATAAACAGCACTTCTGAGCCCTTCTGGTTTCCAAGCTGGTTAATGGTTTTTTGAGAGGAAAGGTGTGGACAAAGGAATCAGCCAGTAGTGGCCCCCATCCACAGGATGGCCAACATCTCTACTGCCCCATGGGCACCACTGGCTTGGCAGACCATTAATTTTCCCTGCTGGATTCATAAATGTTGTTTCATTCTTCTCAAACATTGCAGTTGCACCTGTGCTCCTCCATGCATGCTTGAAAATTATAGAAGTAATTAAAAATAATGTTCCAAACATGAAGGTAAGAGCAAAATAACCAAGCTAAGCGAGCTGTCAGATTAATAATATTAATTTATTTTTCAATGAGCCCTGATTCCTTTGAAATCAGTCGCAAGCTTGAAGGAAGAGATTTCTTTCTGTATACTGAGTTTCCTGCCTAATTGCTGTAGCTAACCCATTTCAGGCAGGCTACCTTTCCCCTACTTGCTCCCCTTGAGAGAAGCAACAGCTTGTTCTTATGAAGAAGCATTTCTCTTGATCTCTGTAGTGCCTCTCATCCTAATTGCAGCTATCTCATTTAAAACATCTCCTTATCTTACCAATTAGAAATGAACCCCAGGGTTTGATTCCTGTCCTCTCAGCTCCCCAGCAGGGAGCTGGAGGCTTGCAATCAAGCTTGAGCCTTGTTTCCTGCCTCCTGAGCTGACAGGCTGGTTCAGAGGGACTGAGAAAGGCAGGGGATATTATTTGTGTAAGATCCCTATCAGCAAACCCAAGACACAACCCGCAGATACCCACCTGCTAGCCCTACAGCTGACAGGCTGTGCCATAATAGCTGCTCACTGTTACAGTGCTCTCTAATTAAGAAAGAAAGGAAAAGGCAAGAATAAAAAACGAAAAAAGAAAATAGAAGGGAAGCTTTCTGCATACTAAACACCCTCTACTTCTCAGTGCGGTTGCAAAGACATGTTTCCAGTTGTTCCCTAGGGACAGGGAGCAAAAGTGTTACCAGATGTGGCCATGGGAGCAGAACCTTTCTGAAGTCACTGATGCTGGCTAAGAGTGTTGGCCATGGGTTATAGAGATTGGGCAAGATAGAGATATCTCTAGAGATAGAGACTGCCTTCCAAGGACTGGAAAAGGCTTGGATGTCCTGCCTCCAAGGGCTGGGAGGATAGGGCATACTTCCTTGAGCCTTCTTCAAGAGACTACCCTTCCATTTCAGTCCAGAACTGCCTTTTGTCTTCCTCCCATATTTCCCCTTGGGGTCTGACTCAACAGGCTAGTTGTCTTACTGCAAGTCTGGGTAACTTCTTTTTCTAATAAAAACAAACCAATCCAGATCTATTGATTTGAAACATACACACAAGTGCAGGCTTTACATATAACCCCCACCGACTGACAAGAAAGAGAAAAAAAAACCCAACATGTAAAATCGGTCTTTTTCACTGATGGGAGAACAGTGCTTAGTATTCAGGACATTGTATCTGAATACATTGAGTAAATTATATGTGCCAAAATATTCACGCTTCTCCTGACTACAAGATTTACTCACACAACCAGCCACAGAAACAACATAATAAGAAACCTTCAGCACATTTCCAATATACAGATATCTTGGCTGAGGAGCCAGCCTGACAGGGCGATTTGTGCTCCAGGAGAGGAGGGATCCACTTCTGCTGTAGGTACTCACTTAAGGAATCCAAAATCTGGCATCCCAGGCAGATCTGGTGTTTCATGCCTATATGACTCAGGCAACCCTTCTCTCTCTGCATACAAAAATATCACTTTTTCCTTTATCCCACCTGGGGTTCTTTCCTGCTTGAACAGGCTTCAGATGATTAAGCTGTATGTGTCAGTAGGTCTGAGAGCTTGTACCATTTTCCATAGAGCTGGTGGAGGGAAGCTCTGCCAGTTGGATGCTGTACAACCTTCCATGAGGGCACTTCAGGGCCACACTCAGGGTAATAAAATACACCATGCAGTAGCTACTAAAGGGAGGTAAGAAAGAACAGTGTTTTCAAGTAGCTTCTACAGAAACCAGATGGAAAAACTCTGCCTGAAGGGTTTGGTTGGATTTCTGGTTCTAGCTCACACTCTGAAGGGTTTTTTCCAGCTCACAGCCATGTGGGAACACTGATGGATGTACTGTTTCTGGTAAGTGTCCATCTGACACAAGCCACCCCAGAGACTGAGGCTCACTTTGATGTGTCAGATTTCTTTAAACTGAAATCAGACTGAAGGAGGGACAGGATCTCCATCCTCTGGTTGTGGGAGATGGCAACCTTTACACACACATTGTCTTCCAGAGGCAATGTGGGAAAGGTGGATACACCAGCAACTCCACTGGGATGGCAGCTGTTTTCATAACCCATGTTGCACATGCTCTATTAAACCACATTTCCCCTTCTGTAACATTACCCCTGTAGTGTAGCTTTGGAGAAAACTGAAAACCTGGATGTGAAGACAAACTGAGCTAGACTGAAGCAGGCTAGCCAGCCAAGTCCCAGCCTCTGTCTGCCATTCGACCTTGTTGCCTCCTACCCCTATCCAGCATGTTCCAGGGTCGTCCAGAGGAGCCCACCATCAGCAGGTGGCTGGGAAATTGATGCCAATGAGATCCAAAGAGTAAGCAGACAGGCTATTGATTATTTTCTGGTTCAGATGGAAGGTCCAGAGAGACCTGGGTGGGTGAAACACCACATCTTGGCTATAAAATGTGGGGAGGACTTAAGAGAAAAGCATTAGGTGTGTGGTGTGGCCCACAGTGCCCATCACCTCGCCATATGAAATATGCAGAAAGAACAGTGAGATAAGGCTGACGAAGGCAGCTTGGAAATGGGGATAAATAATCCTGGAGAGCAGAGAGCAGAGTGGGGTTTGTGTCACAGTGGATGGCAAGTCTGGTGATGGCTGAAAGAGCTGGAGTTGTTCAGCCTGAAGAAGAAAAGGGTCTGAGGAGATCTTAGAGCCCTTCCTTTAGGCCCCTTCCAGTGCCTAAAGGAGCTCCAAGAGAGCTGGACTGGGACTTTGGACAAGGTCCTGGAGTGAAAGGACAAGGAAGAATGGCTTTAAACTGACAGAAGACAGGGTTAGGTTAGATATTGGGAAGAAAATCTTGACGGTGGGAGTGATGAAACACTGGAACAGGTTTCCCAGAGAAGCTGTGGCTGCCTCATTCCTGGAATTGTTCAAAGCCAGGCTGGATGAGGCTTGGAACAACCTGGTCTAGTGGAAGGTGGGACTGGATGGTCTCTAATGTCCCTTCCAACCCAAACCATGTTGTGATGCCATGATTCTTTAATCTGCATCTTTGTTTTGCCTCAGGCAAGTAAGCACATTAGGTCTAGTGTCAGATGATGGATGAGAAGAGTAAGAATCGTATTTCTATACATACACTCTGCGTAGGCTGCACACCAGACTTTTTGTATTTATTGAAGCATGATTTTTGTGAGATGTGCCACCCTGCAGGGAAGCAAAGACTAAAGCTGAGATCATTAATCTTTAATATTAAGTAGATGCAGCTTGTTAGTTTTCATTTCACCGTGTAATTATCTCTGCCATGAAGCATCCTCAGAAATTATGGGCTGCTATTCCTCTGCACATCCAACCCAAAAAGACTGCAGAAAAGAGGGCAGAGGCAAATGACATGATGCTGGGAGCTTTGCTCGATCATTTGTGGGGCAAAAGCTTAGCCACAGACATTTTATTCAGAAGCCTCCTTCATGTCTGTGTCAGTGAGAACACACTGACAGCAGCTCTGAAATTAGCTGCAGATTGGAGCAATTAACCTGAATTTAAATGCACTGTATTCAAGGATTTCATAGGCAATTAATGATCCTAAATCTAATCTTCCCAAATGAAGTCCCAGTGAATTCCTCCAGGATTCTCAGCCATAACCTCCCATTGCTGGGTCCAGGACTGCAACGCCCAGGTTTAACTCTGTTGATCTTCTTGTACAGAGTTATTTGCTCATGGATTCATCACACCCACCCCAGGAAGTCTCCTGAAGCATATGACAACATGATACACAGGGCTACCCTCCCCTCTTTCATCTTCTTAATTGCTATATTCAAAGCAGTCATTCAGCTCAGACTTAAGATGCTTTGTGCAGAATTTTTTATTAAAATCTGAGTCTTGAAAGATGGCGACAGTTCCACCCTGGAGGATGGATCCCCCACTGAACAGACACAATGCAGGCAACTTGCCCTGTCTGCTTGTGGAAGCGTGAAGACAGGTTCACACTTGCTGGGAAGTGACAGTGACTGGGAGGGTGAACAGCCCTTGTACCATTTACTAGTAACCAACTAAAATTGTCTCCAGCCACAAAGGTTTTGCTAAATTACCACAGGGCTCTGCAGGACATCAGTGAACATGTTCAGAAAAATAAGTCTCTGCTCATCCCAGGCTAGGAACAATGGAGGGAGCTGTGCTGGCACCGGTGGCCACAGCAGGACTAGGGGATGAATGAGGCAGTAATCACTGGTGGGTGCAGGGGTGGCAAGGTCTCTGGATGGAGGTTGGGGAAGAGACAGTACATGACAGGGGTGTTGTTATGTTGTTATGACCCCCTGGAATAATGGTAGGATCCTACTTCTGAAACAGTGTTAGGATCTGATTATCAAAAGATGACTCTGCCAGAATTAAGGTGCAAACAAGACCATATGCTGAAGCTAATAGTATGGATTTTATTTACCAGTAAATGTTAGGTAGAGAAAGAGATAGAGGGGAAGAGAAAGAGAGAGAGAGAGAGAGAGAGAGAGAAAGAGAGATTAAGTAGATTGTCACTACTGCACAGGTTCCTGCGGTGTCCTGCTGGTCACTCTTCCTCTCCTCAGTGGAGGGGGGTCCCTGAGTGCTCTTCTGCAGGTACCACTTTTATACAGTCCAAGTCCAAGGTACCCTATAAACCATACAACCTGTTCCTACTGCTTAGGATTGAATATTTGTAAACAGTTGCTTCCTTTTCCACAGTTTGCCATGGTGGGAGTTTTTGTCTGGATGAGTTACCCAGACCTGCCTCACCAGGCCTGTCATTTCTTCTTGTTCCCTCCCTGCTTTTCCCACAGGCTGCTTAGTGGAATCTTGTCCAGTGTGCTAATTCCAAACCTTTCACCTCCATTTAGGGCTGACATAATGCCTTCCCACTTGCCATCTGTGCCTGTTGTGGCAGCTCATCTCGCAGGAGCGTCCTCTCTAACAGTGCTTTGAGACAAATTGATGGCATTCTTTATGTCCTGGCAGCTGCAGACAGGGTTCCAAAGCCTGGGAGGACCTGTCAGACTGTGGGTGACTGCAAAACCACTGGCTTTGCTGCCCAGCTGCTCCTCTCACTCTCAGACATAACACAAATCATCTCCTGATGCAGCTATTCTGTGCCTTGTCTTGTCGAGACAGCAAGTTACCACAGAAAACACAAAGCAGTTTTCATTCGTCATGTCCATCGGAAGTCAGTTTTCAAAACAGCTCACTTATTCAAAATATCTTACTTAGCATGTTCTTAATTTTTTCCACTGGAACAAGTTGGTTTTGTCCCCCTGAAGAGAGAAGAAGGTGGCTTTTTACTGACAAGCAATAATCACCACTGTCCAGAGCTTTGATATTCCAGGCTCCAGAGAGCACTTTGCTGATACCAAGATGTGTCAAGTCCCACCTCTACCTGTGATCATACTGGCATCATTTTGGTTTAAAAGTGACCTTAGGTTTGAATTCCTCCTCCAAAATCATAGAATCATAGAATTGAAGATGCATTGAAGCATCAAGTCATAGACACATAGATTCACAGAAACATAAAATCATAGAATCATAGAATGGTTTGGGTTGGAAGGGACCTTAAAGACCATCCAGTTCCACTCTGCCCGCCACTGGCAGGGACATCTTCCCTTAGACCAGGTTGGTCAAAGCCCTGTCCAACGTGGCCTGCAGCATTTCCAGAGATGGGGTATGCACATCTCCTCTGAAAAGCCGTGCCACTGCCTCACCACTCTCATTGTAGAACATTTCTTGCTTTTCTCCAGTTTGAATCCTCGGGGGGTTTTATCCCAGACTGTGTTAGAAGTGCAGCTAGGACAGCAGAGTTTCACTGATGGCCCCACCTTGCACCCATCCCTCCCTTAGCACATCCTGCTCCCAGAGAGGATGCACAGAGCTCCCATTAACGGGAAACCTCTTTTTGCAAGATCCCTCTGCTTGGCCTGCCACAATGAAAACATCAGGGAAGGAAATCTGGTGCTGCATGACTCGGGGGTGATCTGTCAGGCATGCAGGTCCACCCCCTGCCAGCCCCTCGCACCCAGGCTGCTTGCTGCAGGCTGCTGCATGACGTCCCCATGAGCCTGTATGTCACCATCGTGATATAATCTCCTTCTGCAGAAATTTAATTAGCGCACTGAAAGACCTGACCTTTCCCAAGATTTTATTTTTCCCACTATGCTAAAAATATCCCACTGAATATGTCAATAATATCCTTCATTGTGCAAAGCACTATGATAGCCTGTCAAAAGAGGAGAGGAATTTTAAAATGATGGTTTTGTAGAGAATGAAAGAAAGAAGCTTTTAAATACCTTTTACAATTGGCAGCATTATTTGGAATCAAAATTATTATGATTGTGCTATGCAAAAAAATCCCAAACCAAAACAAACAAAAAAACCAAACCAAACCAAACAAAATAAAACAAAACAAAACCCATAGAAAACAGCACACCATCTTTATCATGGTGCATTTTACAGCTGGACTAGTAATCAGTATTGCAAGGCATTTTATGAAAGAACTTTTTTTCTTAGTCCATCACTCAAAGGGGCTGGGAAAATTAAACTGATTTTCCAAAGTCCATCCCACAGGCTGTCCATCTTGCAAGTTCTGTCCACCAGGACAGAAACCTGTTTCTTTATCACTTATTAATATTGCATTTGCCTTCAGTGAAAGAGCACCAGCTGATGCTGTTCCATGTGCTAAGGGTCTATATATATACATATATGCATAAAATGAAACTTAGATTATTTTAGAGCATGGGCTACCTACATGCAATTTGCTGGTAATCACACTTCATAATTTCCTTTTGGAAATCTGAGTCTTCAAAGTTGTCAAGTGAAATATTCTGTATTTCCAGATTTCTTATATTTCTTATATTTCTTATATTTATTTATATAATAAGAAACATCTATCCTCTTCAGTTGTATCTTTTCTACTATTTTCTTGTAAAAGAAAGCAGCAGCTGGATGCTCCAGCTGAGCCAGGACCTTCTTCTCCCCCCACACTAGTAGTGGGAAGTTCATTCTGAGCTCACAAAGCTCANTTTGCAAGATCCCTCTGCTTGGCCTGCCACAATGAAAACATCAGGGAAGGAAATCTGGTGCTGCATGACTCGGGGGTGATCTGTCAGGCATGCAGGTCCACCCCCTGCCAGCCCCTCGCACCCAGGCTGCTTGCTGCAGGCTGCTGCATGACGTCCCCATGAGCCTGTATGTCACCATCGTGATATAATCTCCTTCTGCAGAAATTTAATTAGCGCACTGAAAGACCTGACCTTTCCCAAGATTTTATTTTTCCCACTATGCTAAAAATATCCCACTGAATATGTCAATAATATCCTTCATTGTGCAAAGCACTATGATAGCCTGTCAAAAGAGGAGAGGAATTTTAAAATGATGGTTTTGTAGAGAATGAAAGAAAGAAGCTTTTAAATACCTTTTACAATTGGCAGCATTATTTGGAATCAAAATTATTATGATTGTGCTATGCAAAAAAATCCCAAACCAAAACAAACAAAAAAACCAAACCAAACCAAACAAAATAAAACAAAACAAAACCCATAGAAAACAGCACACCATCTTTATCATGGTGCATTTTACAGCTGGACTAGTAATCAGTATTGCAAGGCATTTTATGAAAGAACTTTTTTTCTTAGTCCATCACTCAAAGGGGCTGGGAAAATTAAACTGATTTTCCAAAGTCCATCCCACAGGCTGTCCATCTTGCAAGTTCTGTCCACCAGGACAGAAACCTGTTTCTTTATCACTTATTAATATTGCATTTGCCTTCAGTGAAAGAGCACCAGCTGATGCTGTTCCATGTGCTAAGGGTCTATATATATACATATATGCATAAAATGAAACTTAGATTATTTTAGAGCATGGGCTACCTACATGCAATTTGCTGGTAATCACACTTCATAATTTCCTTTTGGAAATCTGAGTCTTCAAAGTTGTCAAGTGAAATATTCTGTATTTCCAGATTTCTTATATTTCTTATATTTCTTATATTTATTTATATAATAAGAAACATCTATCCTCTTCAGTTGTATCTTTTCTACTATTTTCTTGTAAAAGAAAGCAGCAGCTGGATGCTCCAGCTGAGCCAGGACCTTCTTCTCCCCCCACACTAGTAGTGGGAAGTTCATTCTGAGCTCACAAAGCTCAAATCTTCATCTCTTTGACACTAAATTAACACCTCTCCTACAAAGTAAACATGCATTCCAAATGTGGAAAATGCTTTTTCTTATGTGTTTATGGGAATATTATTTATATATTAGGCAGTGCTAGTCTTAAGACACAAAACTTGGCTCCGAATAGTTACCAAATTTTACAGGTGAAATAAGCCCAGATTTTTTCCTGCACCCTGTTTTTGAGAACACTTATATATTATGCTTCTTTCCAAGAAAAGATATGAGAAGAAAGTGGATCCACACTTTCAGGATTATAGCTTTTGGAGGAGTGAAAAAATAGTGAGCATCAAAAGTCTGCGCCATGCCCGTGTTATAAGAGTGTCTTAAACCAGCTTCACCTTAGCATCATAAAACTGGCATCAAGCACAATAGCCTTCTCATTTGCTGTCAGATATTTGTGATGCCTTTTTTAGCTCTTTTGGCATTGCTCAGGAAATAAAACAGCAATATCTTGACTTTATATCTTATTTTACTACTTCATGCAGAAGTTTGGAAGCCTGAATGCCTGTGAGATAGAGAAAATGGCAGTGCTCTTTATCCAGGGGCAATACAGGCAATTTCCATCTCTTGGATAACAGCAAGGCCACAGGCAGTGGGGAGGGCAGGGAAGTCATCAGGATCCTTTTGGGGATGCTTTCCCTTAGCAGCTTCAGGCCATGCAGAAACAAAGCCACCACTCAAAAATCACCTTCTCCTTGGAGTTTGAGCTTCTCTGAGCCAAAGAGGAGTTTTTCAAATAGGCTGCAACCTGTCTGCCTGCCTGGCTCTGCTGTCAGCACTTGTCCATTGTGCTGGCACAGCCTCTCAGGTTTTACTGATCTGCCCTCAGTGTTGCCACCTTGTCGGCTGGTAAAACAGCGCAGGCAAATTAGCTTGCTGTTATTGTTGTCGGGTTTTTTTGTGGACTCTCTGCCCCCTGAAATATTATAAATGTTTGTATTTTCAATGCACCCAGAAGAGGAGAACTTTCTTCTTATTTTTGTGGCCATTCCAAGGTCACACAGCAGCCCAAAGCAAAGTCATGCAGCAGCAGTACCCTGTAAGTCTTGGTGATAGTACAGCATAAAACTGAATCAGGACTTTAGCAGAAATAAAAACAAATGAAAGATTGATTTGAACGTGAAGGATTAATCCATCCTAAAGGATTTGCACTTCTCTTTATGCAGCATGTGAGACTTTATAGACATGAAGACACACTTTTTGTGATAATTCCAGGTTCATGAAACACTGGTTACATGCATTAGCTGTACCATCATAGTTTTTGATCTGTTTTAGAGGGAATACTAGGGAAGAATCTGTTTCTGAAGGCAGTCCCATTTTTCTTGGTTGACTGATAACCTTCTTAGAGACTCAGTGGGGCTGTAAAAGAAAATGCCTGCTCCTTCCATGTGAAGGCAGGAGCATCCCCATGTTCAACCCTCCTCTCACGCTGAGCGACACTTGGCAGATCCCCAGGAGATGGGTTAAACTCTCCAGCACTGACCTCTTGATGCAGGAAAAATAATAGCAGGACCAACAAAAACCAGAAACAAAAGGGTATTTTTCATGGAATTGTGAATGCTCATTTAATGTGCAGCTCCATGCAATCAAGACACTGTTAATTTAAAATTAAAATGGGAACTGATGTAGAATTTACCCTTCAGTGCTTTCCCTGAGGATTAATAGCATCCTGCAGGCTTGAAAGATCTGCAAAAGCAATTCATAACAATAACTGTCATGCATCAGACATCACTCTCAGGGTGGTGCTGCAACTCAAAACTCAGCCCAGCCAAAAATAGAAATATATGGTTACTCTAGCAAGGTACACCTGACCATTTATTTCCTGGGCTGTTGCTCAAACTTCTGCTTGAAGGCAGAATTTAATACCAGGGTATATAAAGTAGACAAAAACCTTCATATGCAGAGAGAATAAGTATCAGGTAACGAGGATAAGTCAAGGAGAGATGCAATGATGATTAGTCATTTTTCATATATCCTTTGCACAGCCATTTTTCAATAAAATATCTATTAGTTTATAGAGTGGAAACTTTCACAAACTCTGGGGAAAAAAAAAAAGAAAAAGATAGCTAAAATCATCTCAAAGTCATCTTCGAGAACATTTAAAGAATTCACAAGAGGCAGAATTGAGGAGGTAGAGCTTGCTGTCCCTGCTCTGGTGGCTGATGTCCTGCAGGAACCACTGACTAGGTGCCATTTATAGACATTTGGTCTTTTTTTTGTTGTGATGTTTTTGGGTTTGGTTTGGTTTGGCTTTTAGTCCATTGGTTTTGTTTGTTTGTTTTTAAAAAGGTTCTTACTGACTTTAAAATGAATAGTAAATAAATTTCCCACACAGTATCATAGATAGCTTAGCAATCTCTGTATGTGGCTCAAGTGAATGTGGGTTGTAACATTCTCACCCAGAGGATGGGACAGGGTGGGATGGGATGGTTAACCTCATGCACAGTTCACTTCAGGAAAATGTCTTTTCACCAATTTTTCCTGCAAGATCTTCATAGCTGTCAGTGCATCTGCTCTTATTTAACCAGCTAAACTCAAAAGGTGGAGCTAATGCTTGGTATTGTCTCAGAGCCATCCTGAAATTAACCATTTATAGTAAATTTGCTGTATGCCACAAAACCAGAGAAGACAAATTCCAGAAAAATGTGAGCATAAACACAAGTCTATTCAATTGTGTCAGAAAGGCACAGGAATGGCTCTGCTTTGCATAAAGTGTTCAGTGATAAATCAGATCTTTTAGTGTGTGATCACACTGTTTATTTCTTATTTCCATCTATGTTATCATGGCTAAAACTCTTGAAAGATGAAAGAAATTACTTTTATTGTTTTTACCGTTATTTTACTGCTGACTTTTTTTTTGTTATTATAGAGTAGACCAGTTGTACTTGTTTTCTCACACATATCCTTGTTGATGGTATGAGAGATATTTTTTTTTCATTCCACATGATTTTTTAAAATCCTTGGGTGATTTAATTAGAACCAAGAATGCCACCCCACTGTGACGCCAGAGCTCCTTTGCCTCTCATCTCTTATTAAGAAACAATGAGTCACTTTCTGACTCTTCCCTGGCATTTATGCCTGCAGAATAATATGAATTAAATATTTATGAAGAGTTCTGCGTAGTCACAAAGTTACTGTGAAGATCAAACACATTGAAAAAATTGTGTTTAGTGCACTCTGATGCTGTGATTGTGTAATATCAGGTAGTCCTATTGTAAAAGTGTTATTATTAAAAAGCAATGTGTTTTAACTCCCGATGTCCAAGAAAATGGTCAGTAATTCAATCAGATGGTCACTATATTCCCTGCTTTCCCAAAAACTCGAAAATCAAGATATATGTTCTCTCACATTATGTGTAATAAAGAATGGTTTTCTCATAAACCATTTATCAATGGCCAATAAATTAAATATCAGGAAGTTATGTTTGATTTTACTCCCGCAAAATCTGTCTGTGAATGGTGCTCTCCCAAGAAGGGTGATGATACTTTTGCAAGGATGCTTTCACAACAAATCCCCTTGGCCCACGACTGCACATGTCCTGTTTTAGGGGGTTTTGTTTCCTTTTTTCCCCATTCTCTGTTTTGTTGGGTTTTTTTTTTTTTGGTGCAGGGAGTATTCTGCTTTACAGGCTTTATTTGCTAAAGAGTTGAAAAATTTATGGACTGGGTGAAGACTATATTTTCTTCTGCCATTTTGCTTTATTTTAATCTGCCCTTGGGTTCCAGGATCTTTGCAGAAATGCTTTATCTGCCTGATTACACCAGCTTTCCCTGCCAGTATAGATACTAAATGCACCCTGTACTTCACTTTCAGGATTAGTTGTATGCAATGACTTTTTCTCTTCATAATAATCCTTTCTTAATTTTAACACAAACTATAGAGACTTTTACTTTGTATGAGGTGTGAGCCCATTCAAGACCTTCTGAGACCGCAATTAAGGGGTTTTTATCAACTAATTTGAAGCTCTGTCCCTCCCTCCTATCTTAAAAAAAAATGCCTGAGGTCATTCCATTTCTCTATTTCTGTTACTGTGCACTCTGGAGAAAAACGAAGAGTTAAAGGCAAGTTACATTTGAACAAGGAGCAATTTTGCTATATGCAGGCTTCAAGTTAAGATGTTTTAGAGCAGTTCCCATTTTTCTCTACAGTTTAATATAACCTTGGTACCAGATTTTATTAGAGCAAATCTAAAATCTTCATTTTGCTGTTGGACACAAATTCAGTTACACCCAACAAGCATAAGGTTGATTAATGAGCAGGAAATAAAATGAGAAATTTGATCTCATTATGGATACCCAGTAACTGACACAGGATTGACTCTCTTGCCCGAATCACTTTTATCAACATAATCAGGTGTCTTCCCAAAGCAGAATGTAAATGGCCTATTAAAATTATTCAGGAGGTGCATATAGAGAATTAAATTTTCTTTAACTGCCCTCATACTATAAATCTTTACCTCCACACATGTACAATTGGAGCCATGAAAGGTCACCATCAATGCTTTGTTATCATGATTGCTCTTCTGGAGCTTTGGGGGACCATCTAAAAGTTTCTGCTATATGGCCCACCACGAAGGCTGTCTCTTCTCACTCTTAAAAGCAATAAAATGGTTGATGCCACCCTGTCCAACCAGGAACCATTTTTATAAGAAATCTATTTTATCTCATTAAAGGCTGTGTTTACCCTGGGAATAAAGGGATCCATTTCTCCTTTCCCATGATCAGAAAATGAGGACAGCAGAGATATGGCTTTGGCTCCTCTCTGCACATTGATTTTTTGGCTGTTGATGTGTCTTAAATCTTGTGCATGTATAAAGAAGGGCAACAAGACTGTAGAAGGCTTTGGAGTACAAATCTGGTGAGGAGTGGCTAAGGGAGATGAGCCTATTTAGCCTGGACAAAATGAGACTCAGTGGGAATCTTACTACCCTCTTGGTTGTAGCAAGAGGAAAGTTGGCCTCTTCTCACAGGTAGGTAAGCAACAGGATGAGGAAACAGCCTCAAGTGGCACCAGAGGAGGTTTAGATTGGATATTAGGAAAAAATTCTGCACTAAAAGGTTTGTTAGGTGTTGGTGTAGGGAAGTGGTACAGTCACCATCCCCTGGAAGAATTTAAAAGATCTGTAGAGGTGGCATTTGAGGACTTGATTTAGTGGTGGCCTTGGTAGTGTTGGGGCTGGGCTTGATGATCTTAAAGCTCTTTCCATCCTGAACGATTCTGTGCCTCTGTGCTTTACAACTGACACAAGTGCAGAGGCTGTAGTTCAGTACACAGCCTTTATTAACCAGATTATTCACGGTGGGTTTGTTTCTCCTAAAGTGAAAGGAATTGCTGTTCCTCCAGCACAGGGACCAGCAGAAAAGCCTGGTGTTGCAGTTGGCTATGTGTGCCTATTCAGGAAACGTGTGGCATGAAAATGGAGAGAGAGGGAAAAGGAAAAATTGGCTGCAAGTCCTAAGGAAAATCTTCAGAATCCCTGCACTGACACTTGTGTTCACCGTCATTAATATTAATAGAGGGAACAGACATGGTTACCTTGACTAATGTTAATAGAGGGCTAAATGGATAAGATAGCTTCCCTATAAATATTAAATAGAGGTTTTCTAACTCCCATGAAGACCTCAGGTAACATGCAGGCAGGAGGACACCAACACTGCTCTCAAACAAACATCAAGGATAGGAACATTTTAGCTTGCTAATCATGCCTATTGCTTTCCCAATACTACATCAATAAAACTCCCATTTGCCTGATGTAGAACATCCATTTCCTCATGGGTTGTTGCCCATTATGGTAAAGAATTGATCAATGAAGGGAAATTATGGGATTTTTGAAAGTTAAAAACTCACGCATAATTTACAGGCCATGCTTAATTCCAGCCTGCTGAAAATGAGGGAGATACCAACCAGATACTAACCACCATGCTCGGAAGATCTTAGGAAAACCAAACCAAGTTTCTGCATTTGGTTAAGGTATAGAAAGTATTGTCCCGATATTTTTAAAGCAATCAGGAGATACGGACACGGGAAAAGGTTTATGACTCTGATTATCTTCTTGCTTGCTGACGTAAATTAGTCTTCTGGGAAATGAAAGTTATTTCTCAACATGCCCTTAATGGTCTGAGTCAGAACTGCAGATGATCTGTCTCCCACAAGGGTTTTATAGTTAAAACAGAGGTGAGAACTTCCATTGTAAAGGACAATAGAAGTGGGAACTGAAATATTTCATAAGTGTGAGCTCATCCTCTAGTGTGTCACAAGCACTACAGCCTAGTAAACAGAGCTCTGGATGGAAATAAAGTGTTTACTTTTCCATTTGGATCAGGTCGATGGATTATTCCAGCCATTGACATTATCTCTGCAAACAAGAAATCATGCCTTGGACTAGCAGTCAGGGTTTTCAAGGTAATGAAAGTTACTGGTGCCTGAGATCATCCCTGACCCTGTGTCAAGGGTATGGAATGACTGATGCACTCCCACATCCCTTGTTCTGATGAATGGACTGATCCTCACAGCTCTGCAGCTGGCACCAGCCCAGTGTCCCACCTCACACACCCTTGCAGATGATGCTTAGTGAAGGGTACCAGTTTTAGCAAGCCACCACAAAGCCAGGAAAGAAGGGACCAATGAAACCAGGGCATTCCCAAGATGTTTCCTTGCTGTTTCTGTTTCTTCATGCTGTAACCAGTCCATGTATAACCATGGTAAGTAGAGCTGCAGTTGTAACCACACAAACAGGTTTGTATGGCCACCTGCAAAGGAGCTGAACTATGAGGAAAACCTCTAGAATACATTCAAATATGCTTATCTCTTTGCCATAAGAGATAAGCAAACCTCTTATGCTTATGCTTATCTCTCTTATGAGACTCTCTTTGCCAGTGAGATATCTTTCCTCATGACAAACTTCCTACGTAATTAGAACAGTATGTAGCCTTGGCCTGAAAAGGAGTTGCAAAGGTGGTGATCAGACACTGAAGCAGGATGATACCTGGGAACCCAGGAAATTGCCAGCTGACCTTAGATGTTCTTGTTATTTGGCTTCTCTAGAGTGATTTTAAAAATAAGAATTGGTCTCAGGGTACTTTCACAAATTTCTGTTCGACTGAAATGTCATTGATAGGCAAGATGAGACAAATTAACCTCAGATTTTAAAGTTTTGGCTGTCAGGTAACATGACAGCCCATGCTCCCACTCATTGGTGCAAAGGGGGTGGCTTGGGCTTTGGTTCAAGAGACCCCCAGAGGTAAATCAGCATCCTGCATCCTCTTCTGCCTTCATGAGTTGCTCCCACATGTCCTGGTGAAGCTGTGATAGCCCCACACTAAGAGTCTGCCATAAGCCTCACTTTTACAGGGAATGGCCAGTATGCATTTCATAAATGTTCACATTAATGGAATTCTAGTTACTTTGGTGGCTAGACTTTAACAAACAATGATCAGTGCTTATCAATATTGGATTCTCACTGCCTTCCTATGAGCCTTTTGCTATTTAGATCTTTCCCCTGCATGGCCTCTTCTCAGAAGTTACAAGTAATAGGACAAGAGGAAAGGACCTAAAGTTGCTCCAGAAGAGTTTAGTTTGGATGTTAGGAAAAATTTCACTTCAAAGGGTTGTTAAGTGTTGAAACCTATTTCCCAGGGTGGAGTTACAATCCCTGAAGGGATTTAAAAGGCATGTAGATGTGGCTTGGGGATGTGGCTTAGTGATGGACTTGGCAGTGCTGGATTAGCGGTTGGACTCAATGGTTTTGGAGGACTTTTCCAACCTAACCTTAGAGGCATTTTCCAACCTGAGTGATGCTGTGATTCTCCTGTTTGTTCCCTGCCTTGCAGAGCCTGCCCTGCCAGTGGAGGCAGCAAGGCTTCTGGTCAGCTCAGAGACTCTGCACTCGCAGTGATGATCAAGGGGAATGCTTGGATTCAGCATGTGCTCAGCCTGAACCAACTAATTCTCATTTATGCAATGACCTCATGAGTTTCTTCCTACAGCTTAACATTTTACTGACTTCACCCACAGTTATTTTCATGCAAACAAACCCTGCTTGGATTCCTAATATGTTTTCGTGCATTTAGACAGTAAGTTTTCATCTGGTCCTGGCAGAAAGTACTGTGTGTTTTAACAGCCTGCTCTGTGAGGAATGGCAACCAATTCAACTCTCTGTGTTGTTTCTCCTGATTAATTATTTATCTCCACTTATTTCTCAAGAAAAAAAGAAAGATGTAGATATGCTTTCTGCACCACCTACAGAATCCCTTCAAACAGATCTCCTCCTCCTCTCTTTTGCTGAAGTTGCTGCAGAACAAACTCATGGAGCAGACCACTCCCACACCAGATGTTTCCTGACAGCCTTCATCTGCCCTGCAAGAGGGAAATGCTTCCAGGTCACCCAAGACTTTGCACAACAAGCCCGGTGCATCCTGTCATGGAGCTGGGTCCTGCCATGGCACTGCATGGAGAGAGAATGAGCACATGGTGCTAGGAGAGAGAATGAGGCCCCAAAATACATATATTAATTCTTGAAATAGATTATTTTTTTAAAAAAAAGTAATTTTTACTGTTTGTGCTAATGGCTTCTACTGTGGATTAATGTCTTCATTTTCCTGTTTCGTTTTTCCATATCTTATATCAATTATGCTGCCTCCCAATCCCCATAAAACACATGACAAAGCTTTCACAGACTTTGATGGACTCAGAAATGGAGCAATTTTAAACAGAGGAGCACTAATTAACCCATTATTCAAATGAAGCAGAAATCCTTACACTGCTGTTGGGATGCTCCTGGGGGAGCACTGGGGCTTGGATCTATAGCCCCTTCCCTGGGCTGGGAACACAGGGCCAGGGCTGTGGCCAAAGTGCTGGTGTTCAGCCCACTCCTTGGAGAGCCTGGGAAAGAGAGACAGCTCCAGTGGCTTGTCCATGCTGGTGAGGCACAAATCAGGAAAATTAGTGCTTGTAAAACAGTTCAGCCTCTTCTGATCAGGGTCTGCAAAATGCTGCAGCCCCATTTTCACCAACAGGGAGTACAGAGAGTACATCACATCATGTCATGTGGAAGAGGGACTTCCCTAACCTAATTTATATAGACTTTTCTATAAAACACTAAAAACTGTCTTTTACTACCGTGCCTCAGAGGCAACATTGAGAAAACATCAGCAGAAATGCAGCAGGAATTACTGTCATATCCTCCTGATCTTCCTAAAGGCAAGGGAGTGTGAGCTACAGGTTTCACAGGGACAGTTTTCCTCAAGGTTTACAATGCAGCAATAAGCACTGGATATCCTTTCCATGGCACCAGTGCAAATTTGGCTGTCCTCTGTCAGGCTGTGCAGCTCTGTCTGAACCATGTCTGGGAAGAGCAGGAAAGGACAGATGTGTTTTTGAGATGTTTGCATCTTGACAGAAGAGAGAATGGGGTTGGACAAGCCTGCAGAGATATGATTGCTGCTTTGCAGAAGATCATGGGAGGTTCAAGGAAATATAAATCAAACAGTCATGGAAGGGATTATGAAATAGGATTACTGGGAAGAAGCATTTTCTGCACAGAGGGGAAGAAACCTTAAATGAAAGTGGACTCAAAAGAGAATTACCGGAAGACCAGCAGAGATGACAGGCAGTGCTGTAAGATATATCTCAGTGGTGTAAAGCATGATGTTAAAATACCTCCACGAGTTTAGAAGCAAACCTTTTCACCAGGTTCAGTTGGGTGCCTTCTTAAACTACACTTAGCCGTGGCGAAAATGGGGTTTAGTAAGTCATTTCAGCATGGAGAAACTGAGTTTTGTGATCTCTTTATCAGGGCTGGATGCAGCCCTAGCCAGCAGGAATGCTCACACTTTGTCTATATTCACAGAATCACAGACACAGGGAATCATAGAATCGTTCAGGCAGGAAAAGCTCTCTAAAATCATTAGCTCCAACTGTCGACATAGCACAGCCAAGCCCACCACTAAACCATGTCCCCAAGTGCCACATACACATCTTCATGTGCCTACACAGAAGATGGCAGGACCAAAACCCACATCACTGCATATTGGGCTTCTCCAGCTCCCTCCAATGCTCACTGAAATTCAGTAGCACTGTGTCTGCTGTCACCAGGAGGAGCTTGGCCCTCAGAGTCTGACCACAAGTAGGGCTGCCCCAGCATTATCAACCCCTGAAATGTCTCTGATTTATTTTCAGAGGTCTGGCTGCCAGTATAATGGGAGGGAAGCAAAAAACAGCCTGCTTTTAACTGAAAAGCTGTTTTCACATCATCCTGCCTGTACCCAAGGCTGTGCCATCCCTGTGGAACAGCTACATCCCTTGACTTGCATGCAGCAGAGAAATTCATCACATAACCACGTGGACAAGCCAGCTCCTCTCAGTAACAGCTCTCCCATGGAGATTTATGGAAAGGGCTGGGGAAGAAGATGCTGTGTCAGACTGGCAGCACACAGACAGCCTAGGCTCTGCTGACAAGCCATGAATGTACCCACTGATTAAAAAAGACTAATGAGTAGAGCAGGTTATTCTTCTTCCTACTTAGCAAATTGATTGATTTTCCAGAAAATGACAGCAGGGAGGTATTAGGTTCAATCTGCCACGGTAACATCTTCTATTAATAAAACATGCATAGTTTGAGCTGTGCTTCTAACAACAGTCTGGAGCATTTGCAAAGGTCCAGGGCAGGATAAAGAAAAATATTTACAGTTTGGCATCAGTCACTCCATATAGTCATGTCTGACAGAATATGTTACAAGTGTATGAGAAGTTAGAAAGGAAATGTTACATAACATCTGCAGAAAAATACTTGGTGCTGAAAGAAGAACGTTCCATTAACAGTGGGAAGCCCCTAGGAAAAGATTTCAGGATAAAATTTATTCTGTACCACCATCCCAATAGCTGCAAAATGCAAATCACTTGCAGAGCTAGTGGAAGTTCATTTGCTTTAAAGTTACGTTGCCCCTGCAAGACGGAAATTATCAATGAAGCTTCACAATAAAACCTGGAATAGTTAATAATGCAAAGCAGACACAGAGTGAAGACACAGCAATAATTTATATAGGCTTTATGAATGTCATATTTTGTATATATCTCCTTTAATTTTCAAAGACAGCATGATGAGAATTGGCATCAGGTTTCTTATCCTGATTTGAGCAAAATCTCTGAAAATTCAGTTTATGCAAGGGAAGGAGATGTCACATATTGATGGCCTTTTTGTCTGTAAGACCTCTGTATTTCAGTAAATGCTGGAAATCAGGCAACATCATTCAGCTGTAGCTCCAGGACAGAGATCAGACTTGTGTGGCTCTGAGAGAGGAACAGCTCTGCTTTATCATCATCCAGCTGCAACAGCTTGGGGGCTTTTTCATCAGGAATCTGAAAAGAAGCATGGCCCTTCTGGAGTGGGAACACGCTGTCTGTACTCTCCGGGTCTCACAGGAATTCAGGCTGCTTAATTTCCAGTTCTAACCCCAATACCTCTTGTCACAGCAGCCATGCTCCATCACTTGCTGTTTTTAAAGACACAGAGAATTAACATATGGTGAAAAGGCCAATTTAAGCCAAATTCTGGCCAATTAAGGCCAATTCTTTCAAAGACAGCCAAAACCCAAAGCAACGCTGGAAACCAGCTGAATCTTGGCCAGGACACTCATCATTACTAAACATGTTTGTTTCCTGGGCTGTTATTTTCCTAAAGCCAAACCTATCTTGCATTCTTAGCCTAGTTTCCTAAAGAGCTTTGAACCCTGTGAAACCTTGTCTTTTTTTTTCTATTTGTATAAGAAGTACAACAGACCCTGTGGCAGCAGGTAGGTCCATACTTGGAATAACTTTTCCCAGTTATTGTTATAACTGGTATTATTTGAAATGAAAACTTACTTCAGAGTTCAAAATTTATTAGGCACCAGAGGACACTCTGCTTGGTTTCTTTCCTAACATTTTTTTGATGGTCAGGAAGGTTCTTTGGTATCTAGCAGGCTGAAGCCTTTCTAGATTCATCTCATGACATCTTCATGTATGCATCCCTTAACATCTAGCAAGGCAGACCCTTCTGCTGCAATCTTATTGAAAGTCAGTAGGAAAGAACTAGAAGACACCAATCTGAGAATCCAAATTTGATTGACTCCGAGGATCAAGGAGCAACCTGTTTTACAGGATTTTATTTGGGAAATTTTTTACCTTTAGGTATAAAACTATTTTTCTCTTCCTTAAGAGGATGGGCAGCCTTGCTAAGATGAACAGAGCTTGTGCTTTGGCCAGTGTGTTTTCTTCTCACTTGCTTTTAGGACAAAAAAACAGGAGTTTGTTCCTGTGGAACTGCTGATCCTATGTGTTCACAGACCCTGGAAGGTGGACATTCAGCTGGCCCTGAGCCACAGTGAATGAAGTCCATCTACTGTGCGTTTGAAACCATCCTGAACAAAGAGGGGACAACCACAGCAATGCCCCTGTACTTCTTCTGGATCATCACAGTGTGTCACCCTTGCTCCACACATTGCTTTGCTGGGTTGCACTTGTAAGGGGATGAAAAGTGGATGAACTAGCAGTGCAAGAGGGCAGTTATCATGTTGGAATCTCACCTTCTTCATTGCTGGCTGGCTTGTTCTCATTCAGCTTTTCCTCTTTCCAGGAGAATATGCAAACACTTGGCAAGAGCTCAGAAGTCCTTACATATGTTGGCCCTCTCTTGTCCTCAAATAATCCAAATAGTTTGGGAAAAAAAAAGAAAAAGGAAAAAAAGCCTGTAGCATGTACTAAAGATGACAAACTGTAGATTGCAAGAAAGGGGCAAATAGAGGCACCATTAGCATATGATCATGACCCATAGTGTTGCCTGCAGTCCAGGTCACTTGCTGACACTGGCGCTTCCAGTTTGACCATAAAACAAGAAGAATTAGAGAATCAGTTTCATCATGCAAACTGTTTCATGCAAATTGACACAGATTTAATTTCAATGCATTGACAAGCAGCAGGACTGTGGAGGAGAACTGTGACCACAGGGCAAGTCTTGCTTCACCAGCCTAATCTCCTTCTGTGACAAGGTGATCCACTGAGCGAGTGAGGGAAAAGCACTGCTGAGGTCACATCTTGAATCCTGTGTGCAGTTTTAGGCTCCTCACAGCAAGAAAGGCATGGAGATGCTGGAGTGTGTCCAGAGTAACTCAATGGGGAAGGTTCTAGAGATTAAGCCATATGAGTGGCTGAGGAAGCTGGAAGGGTTTATCCTGGAGGAAAGGAGGCTCAGGGGGGACCTTATTGCTCTCTACAACACCCTGAAAACAGATGGCAGCAAGGTGGGGATGGATCTCTTTTCCAAGGGAACAAATTACAAGAGTAGAAGCAATCCAAGAGTACAAGAGGAGAGGGAGGAGGACAATTTTGTCTCTGTGTAAGGAGACATAACTCTTTGTTGCAAGAAAACTCAGAGCAAGATGACATGGCCCAGAAAACATCTCACCTCTCCAGCTAAGCCAGCAACATCCACTTACCGTCCCCATGTTCCTTTCAGCTACAGCTTTGGAGGGTCTGGTCAGGGGCCCCCTTAGTCCAGAGAGCCCCAGGGGGCTCCTGTGGCTGGGTTTGCCCAGGGTAAGGATGCCCAGGACCTGCTGAGCCCAGCAGTGGGGATCAAGGCTGGGGCTTGTGGGCTGGGACATCCAGCTCTGGGGTTTCAATATCGTGGAGGGTGTGTCAAACTGGAAGCTGTGCCAGGGACATCATCAGGTAGCCCCACCTCCAGCCCCAGCACACTTGGATTCTGGCAGCCAGTGAGTGCACACACAGGGGGAATGCTGGGCTGGATGGGCGCTGGGAAAGATGCCCTAGGGGTTTAAACCCAGAGTGAGAGCTGAGACCCTCAGGGCAGGGCATGGTATCTCTTTTGGGGCTGCAGACAGGTGGATCTTGAGGCTCTCAGTGTGGCAGGTGCCCAGAGAGGCTCTGGAGACATTCCAGGTGCCCCCAGCCCCTTGCTCCCTCCAAGCCAGACCTACTGAATGCCCTCTCCCCCCACTTCCTCCAGGCCATGGGTCCAATAACAACTCTCATCCTGGCTCTGCTGGGCATCTTGCCCAGCTTGAAGCTGAAGCACCAGGCTGATGTGTCCACAGCCATAGGGGTACAGGAGCATGAAGGATATCTGCATCAGGAGATGACTCAGCTCCTGCAGGAGATTGAGGGGAGCAGTGGCACCATGGAAACTCTGCTCTATTCTGCACTGCAACAGCAGTGGCTGCTTTGGGTCAGTGCAGCAGCCCTGGTTCTGGTTCTGCTCACTATGGGCTGCTGGTTGCTCAGGAGAAGGAAGCTTCAGGAGCCTCCTCAGTTGCTTATACTGTTCTGGCCTCCCAGAAGACACCTGTGAAGTTGGAATCAGGCTGACTGTGAGATGTTTGCTAGTGCTGAAGTCTCCAGTCCATGGTTTATGATTCATTTGTGAATCCTCACAAGATTCAAACAAGTGTCTATATGGTGGCACTGATAATCTGCCAACAGCTCTTTGGTGTAACAAAATCCCATTGGTTTTCTATTTTCCAAGCGTCATCCTTTTTTTCAGCCAGTCCCACATCCCCATCTCTCCTGTCATAACAGATGTGTGAATCTGGAGATTTGCCCTTTTCTAGGGAAATCGTTGTATTAGAAACAACACTTGGCATGAAACCCAGGGGCGGGTGCTTGGGCACACAGAAACATCAGCACTGCAGATATGAGCAATGCAGACCCGAGGCTCCAGCACCACCTTGTTCCTGGCTTTTGGAATGTGTTGCTCCACAGGCACCATGCTGCCTTTTCCAGCAAAGCCAGAATGGTTCCTCAGGGAGCAATATCAGACTTCTGGAGCTGCAGCTCATGATTACAGCAACACTTTCTGGTAGCAGGGGATGAACTGCAGGCACTGAGCAGCAAGGGTGGAGCCATGACTCACACCAGGGTCAAGATGTGCCCACGACTTCCTCCTACCACCTTAGGATGGTGTCTGGAGGGAGCTGTCCCTAGTCCCCCTTACAGACATAAAACATGCTGCTGAGACGATGAGAATGTGGTGGCTTGTTTTTCTCTTACATCCTCTCTTCCCTCAGGAGACTCCTCAAGCCAATGAAAGGAAAGGGTTTGGGCTGCCCGTGTGAATACAGAAGAGCAGCTTAAAGGTTTTAATTAAGAAATCTTGATTAAGAAATTTTCACTCAGGAAGGATACTGCTGTAAGAGGAAGGTGTCTTAAAGGACAATCTGACTAATGCAGGGTATAACAAATGCCTGCAACAGCAAACAACAACAAGAAGTCGATGAGCAAAGTCCCAGGCTGTATGACTCCAGCCTTTAACCCCTTAGAGGTCACTGCTGGAGCAGGATCAAATCCCTGCTCCACTCCAGAATACACATCTCAATGGAGAATTTTTGATACAGAGAGATGGTGCACTGTGGCACAAAGCTCTCTGTGACAGCAGCAAACCCAAACAGCCTTTCTGAGGAGAATTGGGTGCTTTTCTGAGCCCTGCCCCCTGATCAGATTTAGTGATGAATCTCACCCAAGGTCTGCAGGTCCACAGCCCTGGTGGGGATGTGGGAGCATGCCATGATGTGGCCCTTGAGGGGGTGTTGGTGGCATGGAGGTGATGCTGCACCTCACAAAGAGCGATGCACGAAGGGATGCTCACAAACTCTCACTCTGATTTCAGCCTCATAGGTGTCTTCTGGCAGACCAGAACAGCTGACTGTAAGCTGATGAGGAGACTCCTGGAAATTCCCTTGCCTGGCCAGCCATGGTGAGCAGGACCAGAGCTGCTGCAGAGTGCAAGATCCGGGCCCTGCCTGCACTTGGCAGCGAGTTGCCATGGCTACAGAGTGAGCTGCTTTGAAGGAGAAAAGATGAAATCTGGCCTGGCTGCCAGTCCACAGCTGCCCTGGAAGCCGTGGTGACAGTGCCTTGTGCAGTCACCAGTGCCAGAGAAGCTCTGATGCCTCCAAAAGCCGCCACCCATTCCAGGGCTTCCACCTCCCAGGTGCTGCATATGAACTTTGGAATAGGAAAGTGAAGTCATCCTGAGCTATTACAGGAATCGAGGATGAACTGAGCACTTTTTCCAACTTGACTGTCGTTAGAAGGCTCTTGTCCCTGGCCAGCTACTGGCATGGGAAGAGCTGTGTCTGTCCTTACCATCTCCATCTCCTGGGCACCACAAAAGCTGAGGCACAACAAGGGTGTCCTTGGGCCACATCCAGAGCTTTGTCTCACTCCCCAGTATGGCTTGGCGGGCTCACCATTCCCTCACTCCAAAATGGACCTCTGCCTCAAGAAGGCTTTTTTTAGCCCACTGCAGCTAGGGACTGAAAGCATCGTGTTAGGGGTGAAGTGGGAGCACAGTACTGCATCTAGAAATCTCTTGGCTATGGATTAGTTTTCAGCTGCTTTTTCTACATCCAAAAGGAAGGAAAGAGGAAAAAGAAAGTGCAAAACAAAGAAAGGGAAAAAGAAGAAGAAAAGGAAGAGAAAAGGAAAAGAAGTAAAAGAAAAAGGAAGAGGAAGAGAAAAAGGAAAACAAGAAGGAAAAGGAAACAGTAAAAATTTTTAAAATATCAAGCAGATCCCATGTCGTCGCCAGGTGGCAC
Source organism: Nicator chloris (assembly GCA_013400495.1). Lineage (NCBI taxonomy): Eukaryota > Metazoa > Chordata > Aves > Passeriformes > Pycnonotidae > Nicator > Nicator chloris. Next base: position 51,965 of record WAAE01005429.1, on the reverse strand, counting down.
ATATTTTAGGTGTTTCACGAGAAAATAAGGAATGAATCAACAGACAATGCCTCATGACTATAATCCATCTTCTGCCAGTTTGGCTCTACTTTGCAATTAGTAGTAAGTGCATTAAAAAAAAAAAAAAGGCTCTGTATTGCTGGCATTTCAGCTCTGTCCTCACATGTATACTGGCAGAATACTCTGAGCATCAAATTTTAATTGAAGTCAGTTCTGAGGTTAGAACACTGATGCTTTTACTTATAGCAGTGAACCATCACTGCTACAGGGCTGCCTTTTACCCGTTAAAACTGAAGTCTGAAAACAAAGGATGCATCTGACAGAGTCCACAGCAGATTGCTCTCTCTCAGCTAAAAGGACTGATATTTTCTCCATGTGTCTCTCTCCACATGACCTGAGAACAGCCTGGACACTGTTTCACAGAATGATTTTCATTTTTCCACCTTTCCCAGCCCTGCTGCATCATATCTCAGGTCCAACATGATGGCAATCCTTCACTTCCAGCTGCAGGATCCATCAGCCCATCTCTTTGGATGTGGCAAGCTCTAGTAACTCTTCATAGAAGCAAAAAAAACCTCACTGGCACATCCCCAGTAGGCTTTGCAACCAGATGAAGAATTGAAAAAGAAAAAAAAAAGGACATTAAAAGTCCTTATTTTCCCTGTAGCTGTAGGAAGTCAAATACCAGATTTATATTAAAAGGAGATTGCATAATTTTAAGATTCCTACAACTCAGTTATCTTTGCCTCCTTTCCAAAATTTATAAAAATAATGACACAAACTGAACCTGAGTGACAGGTGAAAATGAATTTAGCCAAGGCAAGATAATAACTGTAGCAATGGGGAACAAAGAGACACGGATCCCCTTATGCATTGAAGGAAACCTCTTTATTGTAGAAAACACTCCCCTTTTATACTTTTAGTTTCCACCAGACTTAACCAAAACTTAACAAAAGCAGAGCACCCATTGGCTGCTCAGCTGCAGTGCTGCTGTCCATGCATTCTATCAGCCAAGCAGTGTCCTGCTCACATGCTGTCCACTCATTTCTCTTCATAACTGCCTCTAACTCCCCAGCTGGCTTCCAACCACCCAGCCTGTAGCTGTGCCCTGCTACAGAGCTTTCTGGTAAACAAGCAGTAGTAACTTTAACAAAGTAGTAACTTTAACCCCATATCCCACAAGTAACTAAAACTTTTGTGTTTTCAATCTCAGAAAGGATTAGTTTCTCAGCCAAAGAAAGATCACTTATCTTGAACAACATAACGATAGAAGTTCTGCCGCACATGCAAGGGAAGGATCCCACCCCCAGGGCAGGGAAATGTGCACCCCGATTTCCTGGCCAGCTCACTTTCAGGATGCCTCTCACCACAAGAACTGCCAGCGTGGTTATCTCTGCCTTCATTCACTACTCAAGCTTTTAATTTATATTAACAAATTGGAGAGTGAAGCTTGAGGCTACTTCATTATTTGAGTTATCAGTGCCTGTGTCTCCCCCCATATTTGCACAACAGGAATATAAAATGCCTTTACGTGCAAATAACTGGATTTTTTCCCCCACTTTTCCTTACATGTCACATCATACAGAGAGCCTCACAGACAAGGCTGTCTACACACTGCAGGAAAGGGGACAAGACTTCCAACAACGTGATACTGTCACTTGGTTTTTTTTTAACAAGTTTTGCTGCTGCAGAGGGGAAGCAAAGAGCTGTAAGCTCTGGCAGCAGACAGGATGAGATGAGCCATAGGGAGGAAATGAGTCACAGTCCCAGAGGGGCAAAGGGAGTTCCCCAGAGAAGAGACAGGAGAAATCAAAGCCTGCTGTCCTCCTGGAGCACCCTGGAGGAGACACAAGCTGGGACAAAGTGTACCACGGGACATGAGAACCCACCACTATCGTGCCACTGATGCTCGGAGCCATTTTGAGCTGTCAAAGGACTGTGTAGGTCCAAGAGTTTAAATTCCTCAGATTCTGTCTTTCTGCTACATCTTTCATTATTTCTCACTATGATAGAGAAACGCTTGAAACTCACAAATGTCATCAGAGTATCAGAAAAAAAAGCTGAGTAATATAATTTAACCAAAATAATGATGCTTAGTTGATGCTGTTTTGATTCCCAGGAATGGTAGAAACCAGGGTATGCTACAGAACCCTTTCTGGAGGACTTGGGGTGGAGGACACAAAAGCCTGTGTACAGCAAATATTAACCCAGGTATGAGTTACCTTGAATGAACCTGCGCTGCCAGTAGGACAATCTGAAGCATCCAGTAGTCATTAAAAAAGAAAAAAAAAAGTGAAAAGCACTGTGGTGAAATTTATTGGGCAAGGTCTAGAAATGTCTAACAACATCCTCAGCTGTGAAAAACAAGGGTATAAAGTCTGGTGCCTCCTAAGTGTGTGGTGTAGCTGATTTTAGGGTGATTTACAGAGCCCTGGCCCACATGGTGAGGAGATGGAGAGGAGGGGAGGCAGTGAAGACAGGTAGGAGACTCCCCCAACAGCACAAGCACAGTAGTGCCCAACTTGTCCCAAACACATAGTTTCTCTGCTCAGAAATTCAGATCCAAGTTAGAATGATTCTTAAGAACCTTCCCGCACAGGATTTCTGGCAAGACAAACAAGAAGAACACAGAGTACAAGCACAGTCTCGTCAATAGGTCTGTGCTAAGGAGCCAGGCTCATCTGCAGAGTTAGGATAAAGAGAAAGTTTCAGCTTTAACAACCCAGCTCCGCCACAGTCCGGGCACTGCTGAGGGTGAGTCACGCCTTGTGCATCCCATAAAGAACTGCTCTGTAAACACGGCAGACAGCGAGAAGCAGCGGGGAACGGCAGGATTGCGGGCAGAGGGAGGAAAATCATCCGACAGCCAAGCACCCACTCCGTCCAACCCTGGTGCTATCAATAAACTCTGCCGCACTGAGAGCTGCCAGGATAGGAGGCGGCGGCGGTCCGGCCCCGGACCCTGCCCCGCGTTTCGCCGCCCCCCCGGGGCTGGGCCCGGCATTGCTGCCAGGGGCACTAGCGGGCCACGGCTCGCCTCCACTGCTGCTCTCAGCCAGGGCTACTGCGGGCGCCGGGGGGCCGGGGTGCGTGGGGCGAGCGGTGCCCAGGCCGTGCCCACCGGCGCCGCGGCCTGGACCCGTGCAGCTGGTGCTGTGGAGCCGCTGCTGCATTGCTACAGTCCCCTGCCGCCCCCCTCGACGCCAGAGCCGGCTGTATCCAGTCCATTCCCGCCGGTGCAGTGCGGCGCCCAGCCCGCTCCTGCTGGTGCCGCAACCCCGAACCTGTGCAGCTGGCGGTGTGGAGCCGCTGCTGTGTCGCCGCGGCCCCTCTGCCGCCACGCTCAGTGCCGGTGCCGGCCGTGCCCAGTCCGCGCCCGCCCGGGCTGCGGCCCTGGGCCGGGTGGCTCGGCGGTGAGGGCTAGCGCGGCTTTGGCTGCGGCCACGTCGGGTGGCCTGGCGCCGGTGCGGAGTGGTCTGGCGGGGCCAGCCGGCGCGGCCCCGACGGCACGGACGGGGGCCGTGTTAGGCAGCGCAACCCCAGTGCGGGGCAGCTCGGTGTTGCCGGCTGATTTGGCCCCGGCAGGGCGAGCCGCGGCCGTGATGCGCGGCCGGGCCCCATGCCGGGGGACTCAGTGGTACTAACCAGCGTGACTTTGGCGGGGTGGACGGTAGCCATGTCAAGCTGGTCCCTCACCTTTCCTGGCCCTGTACAAATGGGTGGGTGGGGCCGCCCCCGGGAGCAGACAATGTGAAAAGGCATACGCAGGCAAAGACAAGGGGAAAAGGCATGCCCGGGCAAAGACCAATGAGCAGACTCACCTTTCATACAAATGAGAAAGGCCCTATGCATGGTGGGACAGTTTTGGGAAGAAAGACGCGGTTTAAGCACAGACTAAACAATCTAAGAGGCTTAAATTTCACATTATAGGCAAGGGGAAAGAAAACTTCACCCGTCCCTAGCCCTAGTTTAGATTCTCGCCGTAACTTGCAGAGCAAGGAGCCCGGCTAAGACAGAGACGGAAGCAGTCCAGTGGTAGGGAGGGGAGGTGAGGACCTTCTCCCTCGCTGTACTGCCGGTGGTCAGTGGAAGGGACCTCAGCTCAGCTCAGCTTATCTCCCCGGGGCCCTCCGAGTCCTGCACAAAAGACTGCTGCATGCTGCCCAGCATCCTGGACTGTGGACTTCTTTGACAGCTGATTTTTGAATAAGGAGCTGAATATTTAATAAAGGCTTTAGCCCATAATTTATTTATAGCAAATCAGCTGCGAAGAGATGCCGGCACAGCGAGCCAACGCCACGCCCTGCGGAGCCAGCACAGCGACCCCTGCAAGGAGACCAGCACAGCGAGCCAGCGCAGCACCCCTGCGGGACATCCTGTACAACGGATACACCAGCAGAGCGCAGCGCCTCCTGCTGGACATCTTGAACAACGGATACCTTTAACAGAACTGAATTTTGGACGACCTTGGCGAGCTTCCCACGCTGCAGATTTTTAATAAAGAGCTGAATGTTTAATAAAGACATCGCGCCAGAGTTTATTCATAACACCTGGCAACTGAGCGTCTGCCCCCAGAGATAAACCATTGTCCAAGCAAAGGGCTGCTTCCCACCTCAGACCACTGCCATCTTTTTCCAAGCCCTCCTACAGCACTGTGGAATTCCTCTTCACATTCTGTTTTGTGGGCTGTACTTAATATTTCCCCTCCCCAGAGGCCTCCTGGTACCCCAGGGATTCTCTCTTCAGAATGCAAAGCCAGTCCCCCGGCTCTTGCTGCAAACCCACACAGCTCGCAGAAGGACAGAGGATATGGAGGAAATGTCTGTGCTGGCATCACTGCACAGATACAGGCACGCTGGCACTGAACTTTTTAAACTCTTTGTTCTTCACAAATTACCAGCCTGCTTGCAGCCACTGGCAGCAAGTTTGAGATTTAAAAGGATCGGTTATCTTCTGGCAACAGTACACAATGCTGGCAGAGCTTTCCAGAGCCTTTTTTAAAAGCATAACGTTGCTATCATGATTTCTCAATTTTTTCCCTACGGTGAGAAAGGGGATTTTCACAGGTTCAGGTATCTTAACCTGGCCCATGCAAAGTACAGTTTCCACACTTTACTGTTGCAAAAATAATGGTTTTTGGACTTGATCTAAAACTCACTGAGTGGCAGTGGAAAGCCAATACTTGCAGCGAGGTTTAAAGCTGGTCCCTGGTAAGAACAAGTGACCACATTTCCTCCAGTTATGGCAAATTCTGAGTGGTGGAGGAGGATTTTGACTTCCTGGTGTCCCTAATAGGTAGGCACTTGCACTTATACTGTGTTATTTGCAAAAATATCTATTTTCAGGGTCTAAACAGCAGGATGCATTTATTTTCTCATTTGAGGCCATTATTTTGGCCACATTTAATGATTGCATGTTAATCATTTAGCTTATTACTCCACCCCAAAGCTGCTGTGCTGCCAGGCTGATGCCTCAGGAGAGCCGAGCAGGACATCTGTCATGGAGCTCATTGAGGTAATACACAGCAGAGCTGTGAGGGGAGCAGGCATGGGATGAGGATGTCATCCACCTCCCAGCATGGATCCCGGGGATCCAGCCCCTCTCCTGTGCCAGGGAGCTCCTCTGCTGCTAGTCCAGAAGCAGCCTGGGAATCTGGACAAGGGGCAGGGGTGTTCTGCTGGTGCCAGGGCAGAGCACAGCATCACTGTGGGCAGGGTTGGCCAGGCTGGTTCTGGTAGCACAAGCCTGGGCACGATGTGTCTGTCCCATGCAGTGCCATCACAAGCCATTCCACACAAACCAAATTAATTTCCTCAAGCAGAGGACTTCCTGTCACTCCTCTCCTGCTCTGTGGTGCTTGAATTACTTCAGATTTTGCAACATTTGGGGCTGCTGTACACAAAACCTAAGTGCCCCCAGAACCGCCATACATTTGTCACCCACCCACATTTGCGGCATACATTTGATGTGTCTGAGATGGAGTTTTGCCACCTACACAGCACAGCAGAGGGCAATGGATACCCACAGGCAGCTCTGGGGTGGTCACTATCCACAGGGAGTAGAGCATCACCTCAGCTCACAGGGTTGTCTGGCCCCATCAGCCTGCCTCTGAGAAGCAGCATGTGGCTCTGCATAGAAGTGACAGATTTGTGGGTTTGTGATGTGCAAAAAAATTCCCCTCATTCTATCACAGCTTATAATGATTTGCACGTCAGCCGCGTGTAAATCATGGTGCGTTGCTCTACCAAGAGATTTCACTGCAAATCATGCACTCCTGTGCTCTTGCTTGCTCCTGAACATGCACAGAAATGGGTTTTGCTGCAGTGCTGAGCCGCCCCAGCACACATCTCAGGGCAAACACAAACCCAGCAACTTAAAAGAGAAAGGAGGAACTGAGAACTGCTCCCAAGGAAAAGCAGCGCTGAGTGGAAGCTATCCACGCTTTGGCTCTATTAATTCCATATGTCTGAGTTCAGAGGAGCATGAGCAGGAAGGGAAGCTGCTGCAAGAAGGGATGTCCTCGGGCAATGCATCGCAGAGGCTTTCACCCAGCCAAGCTGCACTGAGTGCTGTGGCTCTGATGCTCACTTATCTATGGTTCAGTTCAATGCCCCTTCAATCTGTTTGCTTTTTTTAGCTACGAAAAATGCCTGCTGCTTTCAGAGCAACACACAGCTGTAAAATATTTTCCACGCTACCCATGTTTACTTTCCAAGCAATACCAGCTCCAAGTTTTCATGCATTTCTGAAACAAGAAATAATTTAGTGCAAAGCAGTGTTGCAATTTCCTATAAAACACTCCTGTGCCGGCCTGTCCTTAGTTTAGCTTCCTCTGTGTTGTTTTGACTGAAAGTTGTGCTTCTGAAGAGGCACCAAGTGCAGTATTAACCTAAGAAAAGACCTGTGAAATGTTATCTGTAGCGAGCCGTCATGCCAACAATGGAGAAGAACTTGATCTATGAAACTGAGAAAACATGAAGAGGGAAGACGTGCCACAGCAGTGGATATAATGTATTCAGAAAGGCAGGCTGTAAGCAGATACATAGTTGTTAATATTAATGCAGCTTTTAACATATTAATATCACTTTCAGATGAGGCACTACTTAACCAAGTTAAACAAAGAATGAACCAGATGCTAACAAGGCTGATAAACCCTCCACAATCACCAACCCCCATCCAGCCAATCTGCAATTATTGAGCAGACAGAGCCTAGCATTGTAATTTCCCTGCCTCTCAACAGGAATTTATTGTTTGCCAGAGGGGTTTTATTTTCATACCCTGTCACAAGTGCAGAAGGAAACACTATGGAAGTACTCTTGTAATTACTAACATTTTATTTCACGGTCAGCTGCTGAAAGAATACAAGAAGAATCACAGAATCACAAAATAATTTAAGTTGGAAAAGACCCTTGAGATCACCAATATCACCGCCAAGCCCAACACTAAACCATGTCCCCAGGCGCCACAGTTACATGCCTCTTAAACCCCTCCAGGGATGGTGACTCCATCCGTGCCCTAGGCAGCATCACTCTCCAAACAACATAGGATCAGGAAAGATTTTTCAAACCCTTCCTTGGACGAAGTAAAACAGATATTTCACAGTCCTGGCAAAAGAGCATTTTGTGTTTTATAACAAGCAGCACTGTCCAGTTCTATCCCAGAAGCACAGTCATGAAAACCCCCAAGGAACAGCTCCAAAATCTTTTTCTTGTATTACAGAGTCATGGCTACTCGTGCTGCTTCTGTCACTGACAGCTACAGGTGATATCCAGCTACAAGTTGCTGCTCTGGAAAATCCTTGCAAAAGCTGAGTGGACGCAGGTGGAAGAGGTATTTTTCTCACATTCCTAGCCCTAGATGATCTCCAAGGTTTCTGTCAAAATTCTGCCTTATGCTAACATTTTTGGTGTGTAACTTCATTCCAAATTTATTATACTTATTAAAATGAATAAACAGGGCTGAAGCTTTTATTAAAAATTCAGCTCTTAATTAAAGAGATCAGCTGTGTGGGAAGCTCGGCAGGGTACACCCAAGAGTCCAGTCTTCTATTGAAAAAATCAGCTGTGCAGGGAGCCCGATAAGGTGCAGGGAGCCCGATAAGGTGCGCTGCTTTTAGCCTCTACTGACCACTCGAGGGAGGAGGTGATCAGATCTGCCACTACAGTGCAATGCAGCAGAAGTCTCTGTCCTCAAGTGAGTGCCAAAGGAGTTGCTCTATTTCTGTTTTTGGCCAGGGTTCCCCACTTTCCAGTTCCTCACAAGTCATGGAGGAACTTTTTAAACTTTTTTTTTTTTTTTTTTAAGGGGTGGAGTGGGTCCACCCGTTCTCCAAACCCGGGGTGCTGATCAACTCTCTCAAATATGTACCAGTTCATAGGGGACAGAGTCTTCGTCTCCCAAAATAGTCCCATGATTCCCAGGGCCCTCCTCATCTGCATAAGTCTTCCTTCTCTCCGCCTTCGAATCTAATTTGTAGGGGTGGTTACACCCCTCCGGCATGTCTGGGAGTATGTCTGGGCTTGTTCCCTTTATTGCCCGCTGTGACTATGCAACGTGGCTCCTTTGGCCATTCCCTGCCTCTCCGCCCGCCCTACTCTCTCTCCTGCCGCCAGCCCTAACTGCCCCCGCTGGGCTCCGAACAGAGCTATGCACTGCTATCGCGGCCACCGCGGCCGACCTGCCACAGCCCCGGGAGGGAGGCAGCCGTGCGCCACTGCCGCCGCCCCCGACCCCAGGGCCATCCCAAGACGGAGTGGGCACAGCTGCGGCAGGCGGGGGCCAAGAGAGGGGCACAGGCACTGTGGGAGCGGGGAGCAGCCCCAGCGGGCATACGGCGCGGGCGCTCCCGGCGGGCTGGGGCAAGGGGCGAGGCCAGGCTTGCCACTCCACGTGCGGCCTGCTGCTCTCTGCAGGGCTCCTTGCAGACTGCGCAGCGGAGCGGAGTGCCGCCGCCGCCCCACGTCGGCTCCGCTCGAGGAGCACAGAAGGGTGGTGCCCCGCGGGACACCCCGGGGCCACCGGCACTAGACGCTGCAGGAGTTGCCCACTGAGACGTGCGTCCTGCTGGGCACTTGCGACACGGACGTGCGCTGCAGCCCATAGAGCTGGCACATCTCCCCGGCTGTGCGTGGGCAGGAGCTGCCGCAGGCACCGCGGGCAGCCTGGGGGCAAAGGGCAGGCAGCTGTGCCTGACGCAGAGGCCGCGGGGCGCCAGGGGTCACGGGCCCATTTCTGCTACAAAATACCCCTGAGATCATCTAGTTTAGGTTATGACTGACTACTGTGTCAACCAACTGCGGGCTGGTTTCTTACACCTATCAGTGCTGTTTTGAGTTATTCTTCTTCAGTGTTTAGTCATTAGTCTTTTACTCTACCTGTGAATCACGGGAACATTGGTTAGTGATATAGTGCATTACATCTTGTACAAAATAGTTGCAAGATATTTATGTATGTTCCAATGTATATGTACACTATATATAAAGTAGTTGAGAATTAGCTTTAATTTTGTTTTTGCATTAGTTATTAACTGTATTTTAGTCTGTCTTGGGCTTTTTCAACCTTGATTACATGTCAGACAGTGAGAAAATGAAAAGACAAACCAAAACATAAACAGGGATGTGATGACGTAAAACCTTACCTTGGTCACCCTGGCATCAAAAGTGACCCACTGCACCTTTGCAAACCAAAGCAATTTTTAACTTTTTACTGGATGCGTTTCAGAAAACCATAGCTCTTTTTCACAACCCTTCCTCTGGGGAGCCTCTTAATACCAAGAATCTCAGGATAAATTTCACCTGAAGAAGAGTACTGCCCTGAGGCATGGTTCACCTTGATGGTTAAGGATAAGTGCACTGTGGCACTGGAGGGAATGATATCAGTCTCAAGCAACTCACTGTTTCTGTAGCAAATGGAGACTAAGTAAGAAAATGTCCAAGGAGTACACACAATTTTTAATCTCTTGCATGGATTTTACAATTTGGCACAGATCAAAGCATTTTCCAAAAATCTGCATATTGACAGTGTAAGTTGTACTTAAAAGCTATGTGTTTTATTTTGTTAGCATGGATTTCTGTTGATTTTGAAACAACAGTGTATGAAGAGTTTGAAGTATATTTCTAAATACACAAGGTTTTTCTGTCTCACCTCTCACAGAGCTCACCAATCTGCAATTTCTACCAACAGATTACTCTAACCCTGCTAGATTACTCTAATCCATCCAAGACAAATGGATTCTTAAGTATTGTCATTTTCTTATACATAAATCTTTACAATCAGGCTTATAAAAATCAGTGAGGCCTAGTTCATATATTTTTCTGTATTTTCATAATTCAGCTTACACCTGAGAAAACCTACCTCATCTTGGGAAAGTTCTTTTCAGATAAAACCAGCAGATATGAGCTGCAGGCTGGCCACTCCTACATAGCTGCAATGTTTGACATTCACTGGGGCAACGCCTCATTGTGCTGCTTTTCCTTTTGGACTTCCTTTGCGGTCACAGCCTCATCAGGATCTGTATCCAGTCCAGAAAAAATGCCTGTAGTTTGCTAAAAGCTTAATTTATATTGTGGTTTTCAAGTCAATGCCTTGAATTTCTGCTGACTTCCAGAACTGACAGCACCCTTTGTTTCCCCAGCAGAAACTGGGGAGAGATGAGAAGACCAAACACACATGGGTGAAACATAATCCCGGATGATGAAGGCTACAATATCGGTATTTTTCCCCTTCTGGTTGTATGTGATACATTGTACTAAACTTTGGGATACGCTGCATTTCATTGTAACAAAGGAAAAAATTTGCATAGATAAAAGTTTTCATGCATATCACCCAAATCTGGCTCCAGAAATTATTCAAGATTAATTTCAAAACTGTTTTGGTTTTTAATTAAAGTTCAGCTCGGTATTCAGGGAATTACAAAATATCAAACCTCAAGGAAGAATCTAATTTTCTCTTGCTTGGTGTCAAAGTTTATGTCTTCTGTCTGAGAGGAGGAAACCTCCACTCAGCAATGGGATGGAGTCCAGCAGGAAATCTGCAGACTGCACTAAACTAGCAGAGGACATACAATGTATATGATAAAACATGTTTATAACATGCAAAAATATATTAATCCATAGATAAGGAAAGAAACCTTTCTTTTCAATGGTAAGGATTGACATTATTGCTTTCTAGAGCAAGAATGTCACCAGACTAGGCTTATCAACAAACAGAATTTCCATTACTTAAATCTCCAATTTCCATTTACTGAACACGCTGTGAACAAAAACAGTAGAAGAAGAAATGAAATGTACTTGTCCATATTTGTTATTGTGGGTGTGATACAACAGGGTGGGACTGAACGCATCAAATTAAAAAGAAGAAAAAAAAAAAAAGTAAATCCTGGTGGTTTTGGGTTTCAGAGGAAGACAAGAGGACAAAAACTTGCAATGAGTTTCTTTGTAAACCACAGAAAGAAGAGGAAAGACATTTTAAAAAACCTATTTGTTTAACTAGTTTTTATACTAAGACTTCTTTTAAACTAGCCTAGATAAAAATCCAGTTACACAAGAGATTCTGTGCTTTATTTTGTAGATTTTGTGAATGACTCATAAGCTTGCAGTCAGACCATTATGCAAGTTATATTAATAAAATATGTATGCTTGGCAAAAATTTCATCCCATCCTGCCAGAATTTTGAGCACCTTTTTATTGGGAGGCATTCAACATCAACTGGTGCCCTTTGGAGATGAGGCATGGTGGGGAAAATGAGTCTGTGAGTCTCCATTCCAATTTTAGACTCCTAATACCTTGAATTACACAGAAACGTATCCACAATTATTAAAAGAACACAAACTCTTTTTGAATATTTGTTCACATCAGACATCATTGCAGTAAAGAACAACATATGTGTTCCTGATGTGGTCACCTGCTCTTTTTCCAGCCAATAAACATTGAAAAAACTGATGTTTGTGCTCTGCATCACTCCTTGGATCTGTTTCTGATCAGCCCTGTGCAGAACTCCATGGCTCATGCCATGTAAAATCTCAGCAAGCTTCAGTGGATTTCTTCACTTGCAGATGTTCTGAAAGAATAAGTAGAAACCATGACAGAAAACACAGTGTGATTTTGATATCACACACTTTTATGCTGCTGCAAGCTGCAAGGAAAACTTATTTTTTCCTAATTAAAGATAATCAATGTCAGACTGACTTGGATAATGACTGCTCCACTCAAATACACAAATCTTTAACCAAATGAGTAAACCTCACTTGGAGTGGTGTTTAGGCCTTCAGTATTTAAAATGCTGACTCAGGCATCCATCAGCTGACTTTCCTTCTGTCAGACAAACAAGAACCTGCTTTTCCATCCCCAGGTAAATATGTGCTGCCTACATCCTATATATATATAAAAGTAATCTCAACTTGTTAGGAAGGAATTGCCAATAAACAATGATGTCTTGAAGCAGTGGCAAGCTAGAGGAGCCTTCTAATAGAAGCAACACTGCCAAGCCCTTGGCCCTAAAGCAAGATTTCCTAGCAAGGCTTTATGGAGCTCAGTCAGTTTACAAAACACGACAATTGCAGGAACCAGGGTAAGTGTCTGGGCAGCTGCCCTCCTTCCCACAGCAGTGTTCAAACCTCATTTATAAACTGAACCTATTAGCAGAGCTGGAATGGGTGATGTGCTTCTGGGTCAGCAGAACCCTGAATGTCCAGCATGATGCAGGCTGACATCACTGAGGGTTTAACGTGTTACTGCCCTGTTCCTGTGCAGCTCCACCATTCCAATTACTGTCAGCTCCAGTTGTCTGTCATTGGGCACATCACAGTGAGATGGGTGACGCCTCCTGAGGGCTCCATGGAGCCCTCTGCCAGCAGGGAGGGTCTGCTTCCTGCAGCTCGAAGAATGCAGCACAATGTTAGACCTGTCAGAGTGACCCGAGGTAAACCTGGACGCACCAGCCCCAGGTAGAAGCCATACATTTTAAACATGGCCCTCGCCTCCACCTCCTCTGGAGCACCTTGTCTAGGTGTCACAGGGTGAAACACTTCAGAGTCAGACATAAATCTGCATGGATCTAATCAGAAAGGAAAAGCAGGGGTGGCTTTAGGCAGATCCATCTGAATATTCCCTCTCTCTCTGCAGAACAAAGACATATCCGAAGACCTCTAGGGGAGACCTCACCCACTTGTCTCCTCTCTGACAGCCGAGGGCGTAGGCACTAATTGGGTTTACAGGCTTCCTACCAAGCGGATTAGTCCTACTGCCTCTTCCCCAACCAAGCAGGTGACGAGCAATCCCTTAAGACTGGGACACTTTTCCTTCCTCCTGCTGATAGACAGGGCCTTCTGACACAAGAATGTGTTCACAAGCTGCTGCTGGTACCCCTTCAGAGTAGTGCAACTCATCCAAAAGCTCTTCCACCAATCCAGCCTGAGCCTGGGGTTCCCTGGCACAGAACACCCCAAACACTGACTTCTTTTACTGCACACAACCTGGCAAGACAAATTTGTCAAACTGTGCCCATTCCTGCACACAATACCTGTGTTTTCCATTTTATGACCTGACCTGCAACAAATCCCCTGGATGTGAGGGTTAAGACCACACCAATCCATGGGATGCACGGCCAACTTCCAAACCAAGCGTGTTTGTGTGGTGGGTTTACGCCAAGGTGATGGCCAAGGCTGGAGCCAGCTGAGAAGCTGGGGTTGCACAGCTTTAGGGGAGCTGGCACAGGAGCCAGAGGCTGGTGGAGGAGCTGGAATGCAAAGCCTGGAGAAGGAGGCTTTCATAGGAACAGGCGTGCCCAATATGGAGCGAAGCTGGCAGAGAAGCCGGAGAAAGGCCGGTGGAGGAGCTCGGTGTTGGAGCAGCTCCAAGCACCCTCCGCCCGGCTCCAACCCGGGGGAAGGGCAAAATCCTCGCTGGCGGCTGCCATGGAGCCCGGAGCTCAGACCCCCAACAGGGTCGGCTGCCGACACCCAAACGCTTTTCCAAGAGGAATGACTTTCGTGAGAAGAAAGTCTGCGCGCTCTCCCTCCCACCCCCAAGAAACGCTATTTTAAAGAAAAGCCGCTCTCGCTCCCGCTGAGGACTGTCCTGCCACGGGCTCCCCATCCCCTCCCCGCCGCCTCATCCTGGACCCGCGGCCCTCCTGGTTCCCCCATTCCGGCTGGGCCCCGGCAGGCAGGGGAGGGCGCGACGGCCGTTCCAGCCCCCGTAGAGCTGGGAGTGACCGGGTAGCTCCCGCTCCTCTTCTCCGGGATCGGCATGTCAGCGCCCGGGACGGGCAGGCAGCCGCTGCCCGCGGCGGTAAGGCGGGCTCGGGGATGCGGGGACGGGTGTGAGGAGGGCGGCGATGCCGCTCCGCGCTGCCCCTGGTGCCCCGCGGCCCCGGCGGGGGAGCGGCTCCGCACCGGGCACCGCCCTGGGCGCGTCCCGAGCCGCGCCGGGCAGTGCCGGCAGCACGGGCAGGAGGAGCAGCCACAGCGCCATGGCTTTCGCCCGCTGGTGGTACGCCATGGTGAGTGCGGGGGAAAGCCCCGGCAGAGCCGGGACCACCCCGGTGGGGAGCCGAGGGCACCACGGGAGCGGCTGGTGGGGGGCGCGCGGTGCGGCAGGCGGGATGCTCCCGCCGCTCCCCGGCGTTCAGGACAGAGAAGGGGATAAGGAAAGGGGGTTGCGGTGAGCCTGGAGACGAGACAGCGCTTAAAAAAAAAAAAAAAAAAAAAAAAAAAAAAAAAAAAAAAAAAAAAAAAAAAAAAAAAAAAAAAAAAAAAAAACAAAAAAAACCAAACCCAGTGCTTCAGGTCAGGTGGAAGCGCTGTTGGTTCCAGCTGTCCCTTCGCATCCCATCCGCTGTCAGAAAGCGACACAGAAAACTTGGGGTTTTGGTGCTGTTAGCAGTTTTAGTCTTCGCCCGAGTAACGCAGGCTCGCGGGCGTGAGAGGATTTTATGTGGGAATGTTCCTGTTTGGGGAAAAACTGCGCTGCGCCTTTTTCCAGGAGCGTGTTCTTCACTGCGGGTGGGTGGTGGCTGTGGTGCCGGGAAGAGCCGTCACTTGCGAGATCCTCCCTGAGGAAATCACAGCTCTCTGACGGCTCCGTGTGTTTTGAATGGACTTGGATCGCTCTTCATTAATGTGGCGAACCCGCGACTGCTTTAAGAGGCTTTAAAAAGCCTTTAAGAAACCTTCATGATTTATTACATGTAGGAGGAAGCAGTTGGTATCTGTATGGGATGGTGAAAAGAAAAGAAGCTTGCATTCTGTTAAGGGTTTACAGAAAGCATATGTTGTGAAGTGTTGGTTTCAGAGGAAATATCTTACTTTAATATAATACTTTAATGTATTTCCTAAATATATGATCAGGTCGATGAAATCTCTTGAAATTATAACTGTACTTTTAAGTTGCTCCATGTAGCTTAGATCAGTATTTTAGCAGTGTTTTCACGTATCAGTCTTTGTGTTAGTCAAATCAGTGTGGTGGAGGTGACACAAAACCACGAAGGGGAAAGTCTGAAAACTACTGCATTAAGCTATGGAATGGATGTAAAAGGCCTTGTAACCTCTGTGTCATTGCATCCAGCTGAAGTAAAGATATTAAGGTATGGCTGTGTGTGATAAGGTAAGAAAACTGCTCCCACAGCTGCTCTTTTGGAAACCCCTGGTTGTGGTTGTTGGCTTTTGTGGGCTTCCGCATGGGACTGGAATCCTCTCCAGTGCATGTGATTCACACTAGGGAGGTAGGAGAGGCAGGAAGGTTGGGTGAGAGCAACAGACACAAAGGAGATTAAGATTTTTACTGGCTGGTGTATTTAAAGCTGGGTTGGATGTAATAAGAATGTGAGTTTCACCTTTCGATTCCTTACCTGGCTTGATTGTAACTCCCCTGGCAACTCTTTGCATCTGATGGTTTTCCAAGCAGTGTCAAAGATCTCTGTCTTCCAGTTCCAACTGAGAGCGAAGATCAGGTTCCCATCTCCTTGGATGTCTGTAATGCTGAGTTGATTGACTTCAGCTGAGAATCTTGCAAGACTTCACTTCTCACCCAGTTACTGCATGTCCTCTGAGATGCTGCACAGTGGCCTTAAACCAAAGGCTTGTTAACACTTTCTAAATCTCCTGAGGTTTAGAAGGAATTTCTTGGATGCAAAGCCTTGGTTGAGGATTGGATTTTTGTGCACTTAGGTGTCTATTCAGTTGTTAGTAATCTTCTCTGTGCTTTTTCACCACTTACTTTCTAGTTTATGAGTGCTAGTTGAGTCAGAAGTTCAAAGGTATGTCTTCGTAGTGCAGTGACATTTTTGTGCACTTTAGAACAGGATGAAGATCTCAGGATAAACTTTCTTGCTCATGACACATATTTTCTTGAACATGTGATCATGGATAGGATTGTGTGTTTTTTTGTTGGTTTTTTTTTTTTTTTTTTTTAAGTTAGTAAGGTTGGAAAATATTTTGAGCCAGCTTAAAAGCTATAAGGAATTGTTAGCTCATGAGTTAAATTGTCACTTCAGCTGTATGCCCACTGTTGATGTGAGAGAGCTGGAGCTGCTCTGATCCACTGCTTTGGTTATGAATCCATATCTTTGACACTGTAAGGGAAGATGAGCAGGAAAAGGAAAGTGTGCCCAAAGAAAAAGTCAGCTTGTCATCATGGGTTCTGAATATGAATGAGCAGTGAATGTACACTGTCCCAGAAAACCTGAGCTTAGCCTTCTGACTAAGCAGATTGATTTACTGCCTGTTCTGTTGTTGGGTTTTTGTTTGTTTGTTTTGGTACATTTAATTTTTTTTTAGCGGAGGGTTCAGAGCTTGGAAATCGGGATGAGAAAAGAGCTGTTGAAGGGCATTATTGAAATGGGATCCCTCATCATACCTTATACATTAACTGTTCAGTGAACCAGCATGGTTTCTTCAGGTGTACGATGAAACTGTGCTTTCCAAAGTTACCTTCTCAGGACAGCAGACTTTCCTGCAAGGCAGTATTTCCACAGGTTGTTTTATTATCTGAGGCCAGGGAGTGAGTATTAGGGCTCAGTGTGCACACAGTGCATTACTCAATTTACTGGAAAAAAAACAAAACTGCTTTGGTCTGACCATATGTGCTTTGTTCCCTGAGTTGGAATAAACATATCTGGCCTCTGAGTCAAAGTCTCTTTATTATAGATGCTGTTTGACATAGCCTTCTGGAGGGAAGATGTCATGCTTTCAATGTCTCCCTGACTTGAGTTTAGGGATAGCAAAGTTGTGGTCCTTGTCCTGGTCTGTTCTGCATCTTCTCTGGGCGGTGAAGCTGTCCTGGGGTCCCTCAGGGAATTGTTCTGCCTCAGGAGTGGTTGGACTCCTGCCAGTCCCCTTCCATATATCCTTCATCCTGGTCCTGGGTCTGGGTGGCCTTTTGGTGCCATGGCCCTGTCTGCTGTGGGTTTCTTTAGTACAAAGATGAGGAGGTGGACTTAGGAGGGGTAACACCAGATTCAGCCCTGATAAAGGCCTGGCATACTCAGTAGGAAGCAAGTATTTAGTTCCTACATTCCCTGACTTGGTGTAGTAAAAGAAAAAAGCAACTAGTGATCCTGCACTTCAGTTGGTGTTGTAACTTTTAAAGCTATGTCTGAATCTGAAGAAGAAAACAAACAAAAACAATAGAAGACTTTAATAGCTGGATCAGGATAATACTTTTTTGATTTTTGCAGCATTTTGATGCTGAGAGTATCCATGCAAGAAGAGAGCCTGATGAACAGTGTTCTCCTTTGGCTCCTGAGCCTCATGGCAGTGCCGGCTCTGAAATTCCTGGGCAGTCAGCAACAGGCCTCTCACTGGCATTGCTCTTACTGAAATGTGTGTCATGTTCTTTTATTGTAGCAATGAAAAGGACAGATACCTGGGTAAATTGTGTCTCTACTGGAAGTGCTGTTATGGAGCAGTGAATCAATTAATCTCTTACCTGAATTGACAATCTTTTGGGCTTGTTTTTCCTCTAAAGAGGCACAATTGAAATATGAGTATAATGTTTCCAATTTTAAAACTCATTGAGTGCCTTAGTCATAAACAAACTAATTTTAAAAAGTTGAATTGTTAGAGGTTGTCCAAAACAATTACTGATTTTTTTGTTGCTGTAGCACTTTTTTTCAGCCTGCATTTTCTCCTACTGATGTGCCGGAACTGATTCCTGTTGAAGACAGTGCAGTGATACATGGATCATTACTTTCTCCCTATAGCCATGTAAAGAAAAATCTGCAGGAACTCATTACTTAGTGGATTAGCAGGCTCTACCTCCTGCTGCTTAGTCCTGAAAACAGAAGGGAATAAATGGGTCTTGAATAATCTCCTGTTTTTGCTTAACAAAACAAACCAGATGTGAATCCTGCCTACCAGATGTCTCAGTTGCTGTGGAAGGTTACAGTAGCTGAGATGATAGAGAGTAGCTGTCTTGGTCTGAAAGACAGGTGTCTGATGGGGGAAGAGCAAAGCCCCCTTGGAATGTATGGATCAAACCCCCTTCCCTCCGAATTATCGCAATTTTGACAATTAAGGGAGCTCTCAGGCAAAGATATTGAGGGTAGGAATAGCAGTCCTTTACTGATATATGTATGTATATGTAAATAACAAAACAAACAACTATTACTGCATTAACAAAACAACAACAACAACAACAAACAAACCAGGAGCCTAAAACAGCTCTGCTTCACAGAGGCCAGGGAATTTTGATCTCAGGGTCCTTTTCCTGAAGAGTGGGGCTGGAACAGGTTCTGGCCAGTGGAGGAGACGAAGTCAGAAGTCCTGCGGAGTTAGCTGGAACTGCGAGGTGTCTCTGCAGAAACAGGGCGGGGGTGCGGGGCCACGCCGCAGCAAAAGGAAAAGAAGCAGCGCCGAGGAAACGGAGTGGTGGCAGCGGAGCAGGACCGGCAGGAGGGAGAGATGAGCCGCAGGGTCCCAGGTGCACCAGGGCGGACGACAACCCCGCTCCCTAGGGTGGGATCGGCGGTGTCTGACCCTCTCGCCGCAAGCCAAAAAGTAGCCTCTCGTCTGTCCTTGCCGACAGCCAGAGACAAACTGCTCCTAATCAGCCCGGTGATTCCCCCTGCCCCCAACACCCGCGCATAGCCTCCCCTCTCAGCTTGGTTACTTCTTTTGTTTTGCCAGAGCACCCATAAGTACCACAATGAGTTTCCTGGTAACCCAGGGGAAAAAATACTACATTAAAAAAAGAAACAAATCTAATCCCCAACAGTAGCTATATTATGTTGCCTTTTATATTAAGTACTTGCTTTTTGCTTTTATTATTTCTGAAAAGAGATTATTTCGAGGGACCATATTTACCACTTTTCAGAGACACAGACTGTTACAACATGCTGGATACCAGTGTGTGTGCTGAGCAAAATGTGTCTTTACATTGCTGCACATGGGAAGCTACTGGGATTGCACATCAGCTTAAGTAAAAAGGAGGAGATAAAAGATGCAGGAGGTTCAGGGATCCTGGAAGAACTGTATTTTCTAATGTGCACCTGTATCTGAACTGTTGGAGCTTTTTTTTTTCTGTATCAGCACCAGGATTACAGCAATCATCTAACAGCTTTCTGTCAGGTGACGAGGGCTGGGTAAAACAAGCATTTCAGTGTGACTGAGGGGAGTTCAGACGTTGGACTGGGTTGCACACATTATGTTGATGTCTCTGAGAGCTGTTCAGTTGCTGATGAAGCCTGTGATTCTGACATTTCGAAAACAAGAACTGGAGAGTGCTTTGCTGGTGAGGGATGAGTGATAAGCTGAATATCTTCCAGGACTTTTCACAAGAACAGTCGTGTAACTGCCCTAAGAGTCATGACCTTACGACTAATTTCTCTTGAAGTTATCCAGCAGGCCATTTAGAAATCCTGTCCATTAGTGAGAAGAAAAACTTTTAAATGTTCCCTGCTGTCATATTGTCGTAGCTGAAAGGAATCATTTTTGCAGTAAGAAGTTTGAGAATTTCTTTGTGTGGAAGATATGACTTAAGATCTAAATTACTACGCATCTATTTTCTCTGTTCACAGCATGGCGACAAGAAGGCAAGTGAAGCTTCTTCCAAGGCAGGACAGAAAAAAGCAGAAGTGAAAGAGGTAAATTCAAGTATTTGAACATGTTAAGAAGAAATGTTGACAGTTAATTTCCTCCTATACTGATTTTTGTGTTTTGATAGCAAAGTATAGTTTTTGGACAATTAAATCATTAATCCAGTGATTATTCATTCCAGGAATGTTTAGTTCTGTGTGGTGCTGCTGAGCAGCCTACAGAAAATGGCTTTTTTGCTCTGTTCATATTTTCCCTAATACTTCACATTGGTATTGTTATAGATAAAAAGCCAAAACCAGCCGAATTAAAATAAAAAAATAGAATTTATTGATTACAGAAATTTAAAAGGAAAAAGCACACGGTCAGCGGACAAAGTACCAAGACTCAGGACTTTGGCACTGGTGAACAGAGTAGCCTTCTCACTCGCCCTCTCTCTGTCACGAATTGGATGTGCCAGTACCCCGGTTTTTATACCCGAAATTCGCCCTTAGGCTTGAGTTCGCAATGAGAACAAAAAGTCTTTTTCTGTTGTAGATGTATTCCATAGTTGTCGAATGCTGGTCTCCGGTCCTCCTGAAAGGATTGAATATGGTCCTCCTTTTCCACTGAATAGGTTTTTCGGGGGTGATGATTTCTCGATTCATTTTCAGATGAGAGCCAGGGTGTAGGCTGACGAGCTTATCCTTATCAGATGATAACGATCGCGCGTTAAGTATCGGTCGTCAGCCACCACTTTTTCCCGTAACTCCATTGTTCCTTTAACCGCAGCTGTTTGTGACTGAGCAAGGTTTCCAGGCTCCCCACTGGAATTTGCCTTCCCGTAAAGGAGCCTGAACAAAACTATGAGCTTTAGAAAATATTAGTTATATACAATAAAGGAGACTTGGCATGAATTAACACTCATAACAGTATCCATGGAATTTACCTCAGTGGAGTGTCTGCTGTTCTGTGCTGGTACAGTGTGGGACACACCTGATGGCCCTGGTTTTTCAGTTGCCCAGAATTACAGGTGAAGGGAGTGCACTATGATGCCTTCCACCTGATGTTTCATCCACAGCAGAAGCTATGTGGGAAATAACTTTGCCTAAGTCTGTTTGACTGCACTGCAAATGAGGGTCAGCGAATGCTTTTGTTACAGTCCTCTGAAGTAGATGGTTCAAGCAATTGCTTTTCTTTTCTGTCGAGAAAGCAAAGAAGGCTTCTCTAGCCTGAGAACACATCCCTCCTTTCCTCTCCAGACAGCTTGCTTTTTTTCATAAATACCATTCTGCATTTATACATTCTTGGTTTAATGCCATATTCTTTGACTGCACATTGTTCTTGTAAGGAGAGAAGTGCTGACATTTTTTGTGGGAAGGGTGAGAGTTCAGACTTCTGTAGCTAGTGATTCTGACCTCTTATTGAGAAGATCTGTTTCCAGCAGAATAAGAGTCTTACTAAAATTTATTGTCTGGATACTTACGCTTTTTGAGTCCTTGGAATACTGCATGTATGTTTCCTCTTGTGAATTTCTTCATACGTTTTATTTGTTCCATCCGCTCTGAAGTGCTTAAAAGTGGAAATAGATCAAAAACCTCTTCCACAGACCCATTGAGGGGCATTAACTTGACTGTGATTCATACCTACTTCCAAAACACTCTGATTCGTTAAGCAGTTGAGGGAGCAACTCAGAATCTTTCAGCAACTTTCCCAAGAGTCTGCAATGTTACATTTTTTTAAAAAAGTCAGAGATAATTCCTGTAGTCTTCAATTTTTAAAGCAGAAATTTATAATATATCTGTAGAGAGCTTTGGGCAACGTTGTCTAGAATACTGAATTTGTTCACCTGCCTACTAGAACAGGTTTGGCATTAAAAAATACTAGAAAATATGAAAGCCTTTGAAGAGTTTATATCTGTATTGAAAGGAAAACAGTAAAATCAGTATAGTTGTTGTTTAGCCAAAAATAACAACAAACAACTCTTGTCTCTCAGATTATTTGGGTATATAGTCCTGAAGGAGTGAGAGAAAGAGGGTAAAGCTTTGAAAAGCAAACTTAGGGAGGGCCTGACACTGATTTGAGTGGAAGATGCCAATTAGCCACAGCATCAAGAGGAATTCTCCATGAATACAGTTAGGGTGTAGAACAGGCTTCTTAAACATTTCTTCTTGGACACTTAAAAGTAGACTGAAGAAAACACAGCAGGTTTACTGTAGATAGAAACCTGTTGGGTAAGATGTGGACTTGTACAGAAGGGATGGAGCTGTGATACTATGGTGGACAGAGCCATGTTGTCCCTGGAAAGATTGATCTCCATCCCTTCATTGCCTCACGATGTTACCCAAGGAAAGACACTGCCATACTTGTTTGCATCATTTCAGTAGTGCTGCTCAAGCTGTAAGTCTAGACATGATGTGGGATCTGCACAGGAAGGGTCACCTTTGGGTTGAGATTGGCACAATCTATCAGCCAAGTGATGAGGAGCTGGTTGTGTATCTCTGCACGGAGTCTTGTAGAAACAGGCAAAAGATGTGCTGGAAGTTCCAGATGTGTTAGATATGTAATTGAAAAAAAAAAAGTAAAGGCAGCTCTTCATCAGTGAAGATGTCAATAAAAGTGTATGTGCTGTGTTGTATTAGGCCTTGCTCCAGGACAAAGTCTCAAGTCACAGCAATCTGTCTTAAAATCTTTATGTCTTGGTTGTTAGAACCTTACATTTATTGAGTTCACCTTCTAGGGAGACTCAGACACTGAAAATCTCGATCAGCTTTACTGAAATGTTTTTATTCCTTGGGTATGTGTTGGGTGTGTATATGGGGAGGTGTTAATAGAAAAGAAATGGGAGTTGTTGGAATTGCTGGTTGCTTGTGCACGTGAAACTGTGGCATATTGTTGCAGCTGGGATGCAGCTGCCACCCAGTAAAAATGAGTGGTGTGCCACAGGTTGCCCATATCGGTCCCTCTGTTCTCTGACTGTGTTGTGACATCATTGACCTGACCCAACATGTTTGCAGCATGCCATTGCAAAGTGTATGAAATAGGAATTTTCCTTTTTTCCCCTTGCTTCCAGGTGTTACCAGGCTTTTAGCAATGTGAGGGACAGCTGCTGTGGTCTTATTTTATCCCCCATCTGGACATTGTCTTCAGCTTAGGTGTCTGTGTGCATTTCTACCAATTTCAGATCCCTTTGACTTTTGAGGCCATTGGGGCTCTAGTGCTCTAGAAGCTCTTAGATGCTAAAATGTAAATGCTTTCAAGGGCAGATGGCACAAAATCACTGAAGAAAAACACAGGATGGTTTATAAAATACACTGAACTTAAAAAATCACAGGCCTACAAATGGAGTCTGGAAGAGTATTTAGAAGAAACATCAACATGGACCTGAACTGTTTTTACATCACTGGTTTGGTTTTCTTTCATATCTGCTGCTAGGCACTGCTAGAGACAGGGAAATGATAAAAGTGAAGCGTATCCAAACTCAGGAAGGCAGGTCTTGTGCTGTGATAAGGTGCGTGGCCCTGCTGTTCTAATCTTGCTTGCCTTGTCCAGTCAGTGCTGTCTGTCAGAGGCCTCCCCTTGGGGCACAGTATGTTCTGCTCCACAACCACATGAAATTCATAAGAATAATGCAGAACAAGTGCTCACATTGTGTGTGGCTGTGGTCTGAAATCCCCCTGCTCTGAGTTGATTCATGTTAATAATATGGAAAAAGACCTGTTCTATTTTTACTGTCACAGAAGGAAATACCAAGGAGAGATTCTGTATCTGTGTAAAAGCCCAGCCTGTGCATGGCTGCTGTCTGGATGTGAAAATGTGATATTAAAAAGGAAGAGAGAGTCATATATTCTAGGAAATGGAAGCCCAGCTTAGAGTGAGGCCATATTTCACCAGGTGTGGTGTGAAACAGGACCCTCTCTAACATGTCCTGGCATTTTGAGTTATTCTTTACAGGACTGTAGGCAGAACCTGTACTGCTTACTCAGCTGATTTTACTTTACTTACCACAAAATATATTCTTTGCTTTGAAAGGATGACAGTGATGATTGGTGCTAAAGCATCTCTATCCTTTTAGAATTGATTCTTTGCTCTGAAATCAGTGTGCCTGTGATACCTTTTAATCCTGAGGCTTGCCACTTAGGATTCCGTATCCAGAAAAAGCATTAAGGCTGGGTAAAGGCATTGTGACTGGTGACAGTCTCGTTGGGGTGCCCACTGCTGGTCTGAGTTGTGGAAGTGCATGGGTAGTTTTCACCCACAGTATTTGTGAGGTTTCTTTTACTTTGGTATCAAATTATTAATTTATGTCTGCATTGTTTGTTTGTTTTCTTTCCTCCTTGTGCCTCACAGTACCTTGGCACTAGCAGAGGGGGTTGTGGCCTTAATCCATCTTTAGTAGAGGAGTGGGAGGGTTCTGAGAAGCACAGCAGCAGCTTCTTTATCTGTCTCCCTTTTCTGTTTTGGTGCTTCTTTTGGCTAAAATACCAAAGATAGTTGAAAAATAACATTATTTCAGTTAAATTCTGTTACTTGCTGAGAGCTGATGCAAATTAAGTTTCTGCCTTTAGAAGGAATATAGGGTGTTTGTTCTTGAGGTGTTCTTGAATGAAAGATTGATAGGGGGAAGCTGAAATGCTGCTGATGGTTGTCAAAAGCATTTGCAGAACAGAAGTTTCACATCCTTGCCTTTTATTTTTTTTTCCTTAAGACAAGTGTACCATAAGCATTCTTACTGCAATCTTAAAATGAACACTTGAATGTTGTAGTCCAGAATGAACATTAAGTCCACATTTCTGGACACCAGTCTTAACACATCTTCCTTTGCAAAATCCATTTATCAGAAGAATGTATTTCGTCTCCCCTTTAATAAACGTACAGAATTAATATTTCACTCTGAAACAATGTGTCTTGGGTTGCAATATGTAACTAAAAATGTGTATTCTATTTCATCTGTTGAAATCAGTTGGGAGAGATGTTTTTCTCTATCTCTTGTATAACCCATTCCTCATAACTCCAGGGGAAAGGAGTGCGTGCCTTCGGTTCATGGGCCAATTGTTCCCTTATCTCTTCCACCACCCATCCTCCCTCCTGGGAGATATCACCTGTGAATGGGCCATTAAGGCTCACCAGATGACTGGTGGAACTAAATCATCCCATTGTGAGATGCTCTACCCCTCAAGAGGAGCCAGGCATTGCTGCCTGAATAAAGCCTGGAACATCAGAAGACTGAGCAGCTGGTTTTTCCACTGGACTCCCAGAGGAAGACTGCACCCATCCTGCCACATGGTGCAGTCCTTCTACAGGATCATCTCTACAATGGAGCCACATCTGTCACTCCAGGAGGACTCATTTTAGACTGCTTCCACCACCCTAACCAAACAGGGTGTCAGGTCATATTCTGACTCTGACAGTGTTTCTAGGAATATTTTGTTGTTGTTGTTGTTTGCTTGTTTCTTTTGTTGTACTATTGCCTTTGTATTTTGTAATATTCCTAGTAAAGAATGGATATTCCTATATATCTTTGCCTGAAAGCCCCCTTAATTTCAAAATTATGATAATTTAGTGGGAGAAAGTTTACATTCTCCATTCCAAGGGAGGCTCTGGTTTCCCCTGGCAGACACCTCTCTTTCAAACCAAGACACAGTGTTCTGTCATTTTGAAGCCACTGCTAATAGTGAGTAGTAGATTATAAGTACCTCTGTTCCATAGCATTTATTCCTTCACACACAATTCTTTACAGGCCCATAATTCTTTCAATTCATTTCATAAAGAAGCCGTGTTTTGATAATTCATTGTCTCTGTTACTATCAGGTTGGGAAGCAAGGTGTGAGTACAGCTGCAAGGTAATTCTTCAGTTGTTGTGTCTGAGAATATCACTGAACAAAAATGCTCTTCCAGTTCTTGGAGGGGGAGAAGATGGGAACAACTCTGATGTATTTGACAGTAAAGGCTTTCTGAGCTGGTTTGCTTGGGGGGAACATCTTGGAAAACACCCTAACATCCTTGTTTTAATAAGAGTGAAAGAAGGATAAACGTAATAGAATGATGTGGCCAGTCCTTTTGCTTTTACAAATGTATTAAGGGTTACTTAAATGCCAAAGAAGTTGCTGTTCAAAGGTGACTCTGGGAACTAAAACATGTTACTCCATGTGCTGTGGTCAGTATTCACTAAGTGGTACTCATTTGATATAGTGGCTTAAACTTCCACATGGCTTATCTCCAGGTAGTCTTTCTCTGTTCCAGAGGAGAATTTATGTGTTAATTTTTCTTCTCTCTCTGTCTTTATCTTTTATTGCTGTTTGGTTTACCACCAAACAAATACTGGCATTAACATTTTTTTCTTTATTCTCTTTAGTTGATTAACATAAGATCATACTCTGAATAAGGATTTATTTCACTCTGTTAGCTGGTTCTGTTTTTAGAGGGGGCTTTTCTTTGTTTGGTTGTCTTTGTTGTTTTTGGTGGGATATTGGTTTTTTTCTTGTTTTTTGGGGGAGGGTTGGGAGGTGGGATTTTTTGTTTCTGGTTTTTGGTCTGGGTTTTTTGGTTTTGGGTATTCTTTTTGGTTTTTATTTTGGGAGTTGTTTGGTTTTTTGTTTGTTGTTTTTAACTGTTATTTTGGTTTGGTTTGGGTTTTTTGGTTTTTGGGTTTTGTTTTTTATTTTGCAGCTCAGACTTGGAGGTGGGGAAAGCTACCCTTGTGCCTGAAATTTTTGAGTATGTTGGTTGGTGTCATAAAGACTTTCTTCTCTAAAACGGTATGTTATGGATTTATGGAATTCTGTGACTCTGTGATAATTTTCAGAGCATCAGAGTTCTGTTAGACATAGTCTTTGGTAGCAAAGGCAAATCTTGAACACCATAAACCCTGAGCCAGAGGCTGAGCGTGAGGTGGCAGTCAAGATCTGTGGTGCGGAAGGTGGGCCCACAATTCTGATTACTCTTCAGAGTTTTGCTCTTTTTTTTAGTGATTCTTTCATGGTGACTTATTTTTCTTTGTTTTTCTCTTTGAAAAGGGGAGGCTAGCACTTCAGATTTTGAGCTACTTTGACAACTTAATTAAATGTTGAAGGATTTGTGGGTAATGCTTATTACAGACTCTTCAGTGCACTATGTCAGAGACAAAGCCCAAGGTGTTCTGCACTTCGGTACTGTCTCTACAAAATTGTAAATGCATCACACCTCCATCACCTGCCTCCAGGATCATTACCACCTCAGCTGGAACACTGCTTCCTTCCTAAGGGAGTTAAAAATGTTCATTGTAATGAGAGTTGAAGAGTACGTGGAAGGAGACTGTCTGCTTCCTTAGGAATGTGTGGTCAGAGAAGAAAATATTGAGACAAACCTGACTGACACATGATGGAGGGGAACTGTGATGAGGGTTGTGTGTGTGTGTGTGTCTGGGTATGTTTGAGATGTCTCTGGGCTTTGCTGCTGCCTTTCCCTTTAACCATATCCCTCAGCTTGAGCAGAGACCCCAGGTTCTGGACAGGTCTGTAATGGGCAGCAACACTGGACTTCAGTCCTGTGCAGGAAGATCCTGGGCTGGAACATTCCTAACATCCTTTTAACAGCCAAAAATCAGTGTTAGCCTTGGGTTTTGCAGCATCCTGTGGAGTCTTACTGGGATGTCATTTTTTCCAGTGTGATCCTTGATGTAAGATCCCTCTTAGTTTCAATTGGTACCAGATTTGGGCCATATTTTGATTGTGTTAATCTTGTGTTAATGGCCCACTGCTCCATCTCTGGAGGTGACTGCTGAATGTGCATCTTTGCTCTAGCTGATCTGCAGGTTTTCAAACTAAATCAGAAAGAGGAGGTGGAATTACCTGAATGGCAGAGGTCTCTGGATCTCCCAAATTGTTACAAATCTGGTGTCCCATCCACTGAAAACTGGTGCTTCTGAGTTTGCTCTTTGGATCTCTGGTCCTTCTGCAGCCTTTCGTGCTTGTGGAGAGCTGTTGAAATGTGAAATCTTCAATTGCATTGTGAGTCTTGTGCTTCTTAGAGAAACCATTTTGCCCTTAACTTTGTATCTTCTCTGCCCAAGGATGTTATCTTCTGGGTAGTCATTCACTCTCTGTCTGAACAGCAATAGCTTGCCTTTCTTGTTTGCATGATACTTTTTATATAGTTACTGTTGCTTTAACTGTTAGTTTAAAATGGATTTGCTGTGCCACAGGAAATAGCACAGATTTATATACAGTCCATAAAACACACAAGAGAACTCAGGCTGTTTTGGGTGTGCACATTTCTGGTCTCTGAAATGCGCCTGTGTGAATTGAAGTTATGTAGGAGAATTCATTTTTTGGTGACTCGCCTTGCAAAAATGTTCTAAGGGACATTTTAAAGTGTGCTTTTTCTTTTTTTAATACTTCTAAGTTTGGTTGGGTTTTTTGTTTGTTTGTTTACAGTTTTACTTGGCTTTTCTTTTCTTTCATCTATATTTCTGATCTTTATTATGTGTTTTTATTTTCTAGAACAAACAAGCAAGTGCTAATGTCAGCCAGCTGACCAAAACAGAGACAAGTGGAGCAGATGCTTCTGTTAAGGTAATGTGTACTTAAGAAAATTATCTTTTTTTTACAAGTGAAGAGGATGAGATGTGACTCCATCCCCTGCACTGGGATAGAAAACAATTTGTTTGCCAACATTCAACACCACAAGGGTGCTCTTCATGACTTGCTAGAAATTGTAACATGTTGAAATGAAAGGAGAGCACAAGTCAGCAGAATGCCAGTGTTGACATAATGAGGAAGTAAATGGTAACATTTTCCCTTTTCACATGTTCTTTGTTAGTCTCCCAGTTATTTTAAAGAATCCTGGCTCTGTCCATGTCAGTGGACACCTGCATTTGACTTTTGGGG
This sequence comes from Nicator chloris, assembly GCA_013400495.1. Lineage (NCBI taxonomy): Eukaryota > Metazoa > Chordata > Aves > Passeriformes > Pycnonotidae > Nicator > Nicator chloris. The sequence continues at coordinate 23,090 of WAAE01005429.1, read as the reverse complement.
GCTGTGTTTCTTTCTCCATCCTGAGGTGTTTGTATTTTTTTGTGTTCTGTTTACTTGGTAGAACTTGGTGAGTTTGAAGAACAGACAGCTTGTCTTTGCTTTCATTGTCCCCAGACCAGTTCAGCTGATCATTCAAGAACCGTTTTAAAGCTGAGTTGCAAAGGAGTGCAGGTGATAGTCTCTGAGGGGAAACAGAGTGCTCAGGTCTTGCAGGGTATTGAAAGAGGATGTTGAAAATACTCTTGCTGATGCTGTACCTCGTAGCCATTGTTGAGTGCATAATTGTCACAGGTGAGTAAAATGCAGATCACCTACAAGAGAAGCAGCAGTATGTTTTATTGAGGTAAATAAATATTTTTGATGGAATTTAGTGAAGTTTGACAGTAAAGTTTAACTCCAGCTGGAGTTCAGGGAGAACTCAGTTTGGGCCCATTTTGATGGCACTATTCAAGAGTGAGGCAGCTGGCTTCTAGTCAGCAGTGGAGATAAGATCAATGTCTTTGTTCAGTTCTGTACCGTGTTCTGTACTTTGTAATTCTGCGTTTCAGAAGGACCTTTTGACATATTTCTCACCCCACCTTCACTCCCATGTGTGAGCCAGGGGCTTTCCAGCTCGTCAGTTCACACCCAAGATGTGAGACTGGCTGTTCCTAAGTCATGCTGAGAGGGGTCCACAGATCCACCAGAGTGTTCCATGTCTGGAGAGAGCCTATTGTTTGAAGCATCCTAACAGCAGGAAGTGTTTCAGCTTTTGAATGGGATTTTTTATTTTCTTAAATCAGTGCTTTTGTAAAATAATACCCTTAAAGATATCTGCATGCTTCCTAAGTAATTTATTTTTCCTTTTTCCTTCAATGAGGGAGGAGACAAAGATGTAAATCCTGTTGTCCCTTTCTTTTGATGTTTCTGTCTATCACTAAAGATAGCCCAGCATTTCCTGTTTTTTCTCTTTTCTTTCTATTCCTTGCAGTTTGCCAAGGTTTTCTCCTCCTAGTCAACTTGGATGTCACCAGCTGCATAGTCCCAGGGATGCTTACATCTAATTTGCTGACTAAAACATTTCTGAGTTTTTTTTTTCCCAGTATACTTTCTATGATAAGTAGAAAGAACTTTTAAGTGTGGAAGGCACAGTTCATACATGCTGTTAAGCCTAAGAACTGGAAGGTAGTGTCATGAAAATAATGCAATGGAATTTTTTTCATATTCATAGTATTTCATACCAGTGCTTTCTGTTGTGTCACTCTTGAGTTCCTGGAATTGCAGCCAGTATTTACTCACTGTCTCTGCTCCATGTGTTCTTACAGGGGTATTAATTGGCTGCCCAAGTGTCCTTGTGGTGCAAGAAGTGCTGCCTTCTCCTCTGCACCACAGGCATTCAGGAGGCTCAGTCAGCAACCTGCATGTGCCCAGTTTGTGTGTGACTCAAATCTAAATGAATAATTTAGAGAGGCTTCACTGAAAGCAGATGTTCTGACTCCTTTGTTTCTGTGACAAACCTTTCTTTTCTCTTTGATAAGGGAGTCCTGTTCAACTGTTGGTTTGTACTGGGGGGATTTCAGTGAGCACCTGCCTTGTCAGCTAAATGGAGTGAAAAGGGAAGTTCAGGTAAGGCTGTCATCATCTGGAATGTTTACCGGGTTTCCTAAGAGCAGCCTCTTCCATGTACACACTGACTGCCCAGGTGCACAAACCAAGTCATGACTAGCAGGATTAGCAGGCAGCAGTGCAGAGGAACAACTGAACTAATCTCCTTCCTCTGCAGAAGGTCTCCTGCCAGTGTTTCCTTTTACAGCCTTTAGTGAAGGTTTTGCCAGTTCCACAGCCATCAGGAAAGCCAATTTCCACCTCAGTGTTCAATCATGTCTATTAATAGAAGGCACTAATACTTGAACACAGCTGGATCCAGCCACCCTTCCTGGATCTTTGTGTTCTTATATGGTATTTCTGTTGATAACAGATGAAGTTTTGCTGCTTTTTATGTAGCAGATTTTTTCATTGCTCCTAATGAGTAATTATTTTCTTTTTCTGGCTGGCTGCTATAGCTTAGAGAAGTGAGAATTTTTGTCTGTATTACTTTCATGGACTATTGAAACAGTGCTGGGACAGCTCAACAACAGTGGTGGAAATCCAGTAAGAATTATTTCTGATTTCTTGACCTTAATGATTTAAGGAATTTAAGCTTAATTACTTTTAGTTGACACCCAGTTAACACTGTTTTAAAGGGGAATTCTCTCTGCTTTCTCATGCAATGAACAAGAAAACATGAAAAAAGAAGATCAGTTGTTAAATATCTTAGAGTGAAATCCCTACTATTCTTGCAGCAGGCAAGTTTATCTAGTTTATCATCAAAAGTGACACCTACTGTCAGTGTCCTTTTCTGCTACACACCTTATTAACAGTCACCAAATTTTTATTTTGTGAGCTTTGCAGAGGTACCTTATTGTGAAGGAAGAAATTTTTAAGTAGAAGGCATCTGAAGTCACAGGATTGTTTGGGAATGTCCACAGAAATGCATAAGTTTATTCTTACATTCCCAGTCATATTGTGAAGGTTGGAAAGACTATCTCTAAAATTTGAGATTATTCAGAAAAATATCAATTCAGGTTATCTGAGGACTTCCTTTCCATGTTCTCTCTGGGGTAGGTGTGTGTCATGCCACAGATTCACAATGTATAGGTGTTCTGCAGCAAGACTCTGACAAATCATGGGGCTCTTCCTGGAAGTTGCCTCAGAGCTGTTGACAGCACGTGAAAATCAGCGGGGCTGTGCCTGTGTGGAGAACAGTGCTGGCTTTCTCTGTGGCAGCAGCATGCTAAAAATAGACCTAAACATAAAAAATTGAAAGCTGCCGGAGTACAGAAGGTGCCTCGTGCATGGAAGAGCTGGCTTTGTGTAAAGATACAGGATTTGCAACTTGTAGACCTGTACAGGGGTCAAAATAGCACAGGCCTTTCACAAAAAAACCCTCTAAGCTTCACTCAGAAATGGGCTATTTTCTTCATCAGTCTGCAGATATTTATCCCTTTCTAATTCCCTTCCAGTGCTGACTTACTTCTTATCATTTGCTCAAGATAAAAGGCAATACAGAGGCTATTATGAAAAAGTGTCTGAAGGTTTTGTTAGTGGCACAGGGGCTTTTTCTTTAAAAAGACCAACTGTCCCATACCACTACAGATATTGAAAATTTGACTATATGGCAAAAAGAAATTCAAGAGCAGGTCACTTTTGGTATTTCAAGAAGCACCTGTTAATTTCTAAACTAATACAGATTATTTGGATTTGTTATGCTTAAAAATAGCCGTAGTCAGTCAAGTTTAGGCCTTAAGTGGCCTAAACCATCTCAATTACTTTCAATTAGTAGCATCCATGTACTCAGAGAGTCTGGGTAATCAGTCCAAATTCAGAGACTGTAAACTTCTAATAGGGCTATTGCTCTGCTGAGAGGAAATGAGCGAGTTCCTTCCCTTGGCACCAGTGCTGAGAAATCAAAAGGTGGAAGGCAAATACTGCTTTCTGGATGCTCAGTTTAGCTTCACCCCTTGTTTTTGCTGCATGGCTTTCAGTGACAGCTCAGTGACAGCTGTTCCTCCTGGGGCACCCTGGTCGGACCAGCCCCAGAAGGGACCCCAGAAGGAGCAGGAGGAGTTTGCTCACTGTGGCTCAGTGTGGGAGCCCGAACCTGCTGGTCTGGGTGCCCTCCCTGTGCTGCTGGGTGGGGATTGTGTGGCTCAGCACTCCGGCTTGCCGAGGGCTTGGCTTGGCCAGCAGCTCCCGGAAGCCACAGCCCCAGTGCTGAGGTGAGGAGCAGCTGTGTCGCAGTGTCGCTGCAGGAAACAAGAGCCACACGTCTACCGAGTAAGTTAGCTGTTCCTGCTTTGCTTTCCTGCTGCCTCTGCGTGAGGCTTGTTTGTGTTCATGTTGTAGTTCCTTTTCTTTTGTTTTTGTTTTGTCCCCTTTCTCCCCCTCTTCTGGGAATTTTGTGGGCTACAGTAACACAAGCTGCCAGCTCCAGGGCTTTCTGGCGTGACGCCCCTGTCAGCAGGCTTGAGGCATTCCAGAGCAGTTAATAAGCTTTCGAATTTAATATACGGGAAACAGCCTTTTCAGACACCACGTGACACGGCAGTTTGGAGAAGAGAGGGACAAGGAAGAGCAAGCTTTAAAAGTGGTGTCTAAGTTGTTCTGTATTTATATTTTTGTTTTGAGGCGGGGTTGGTACTTTTTCCTTTCTCACGGCCCACGCTGTTCTGGCTTCCAAGACTTGTGTGTTTTGTTTTTTTGTTGTTTTTTTTTTTTTGGCTTACTAATGCAGAGCCTGTATGCCTGTACAGAGTATTGCTTACTCAGGGTGTGGTGATCTGCAGGAGCAACGTCTTTTTTGAATTGTGCTCAGGTATCAGTAGTTTATTGTGCTTAAAAATATATGATCTAAAAGATGCTAGTACATGTGGGGGAAAAAAGTACTTTTCAATAAATTGTATTGTTTCTGCACTAGTGAAAATTAGGTAGGTAGACATTGCTTAAGTTATTATGATATGGCATAATTTGATTATTGTTTGTAATATTGTTTCTCCTTTGAAGAAAGTTACAGTAGCCCAGAATTTTTCAACACTGCAGACACATCTGCTGAGTTCTTGATTTTTTTTTTTTTTTTTTTTTTTTTTTTGGTAACTAGTTTCCTCAATGTTGTATTTTTTAGATTTATATAAAACAATTTATAATAGCTTCTTCTTCATTAGAAATTCTCTTTTCTAGACTAACATTTGTTACACTCAGCCTTTTATATAACACAGTGCTTTTTTGGTTTGAGGTTTGGGGTTTTTTTGGGTTTTGGCATTTTTTTGTTTCCTTTGAGTGGTCAGATAAATAGGGTATGTAGAGCTTGCAGAAAATTCTGTTTCTGATCTTGTAGTTGCAGAAATGAGCTTCATGACCGTGTTTTCCTCACAGCTCTGGTTGTAGAGCTTTGCACATGAGGGAGACACTTCCAGTTTGAATTCTGGGCAAGACTGTGCTGCCCTGGTGGCTCTTGGAGGACTGGGAGTGCGGGTAGAGGAGAAACCTCTATCTCCAGAAAGCAAAGGAACTGTTTCACTGAGTTGGTCTCCAGCCTCTCCACTGTCACCGTTTCTGCCGTTTGTTTCCCTGAGAGGAAGATCCTTGTGCTCATTAACACTTTGGGGCTTTGTCCAAAGTCTCTTCTGCCAAAGGGAGAATCTGGCAGGGAGACAGGGATGGTGGTGGCCTTCAGCAGTCTTTGGGAGCTCTTTAAGACTCAGAAACCCTGCTGGTTTTATGGAAGAAGTCAGGTCTCTCCCTGCCTTTATGCTATGCTCAGCACAATTCTGGAACCAACTTGCAAATGAACATTTTTGATCCCCAGGAGGGAAGACCTCTGTGAGGCAGGATAAAATGTCACCAAAGTGGAGATTTCATATTTTTTAACTGAACTATAATGCTGTTATTCCTCCAGAGCATGCTGAAGGCCCTTCAGAAGTGATTTTGAATTGAAGCCAATGCAGAAGGAAGAAGTGACCCAATGTGCCTCTTTTTAGGTGGGAATAATAAAACAATATTGAAATTTTCTAAAATGATTAAAGGACAAAGCCCAACACCACACCACCACCACCCGTGGTTATGCAGCACTGCCCTTAGATGATATTTTAACAGCCAAGTTCTATTAAGATTCCTTGACCTGGTGTTTTGGGTTTTTTTTCTCCTGTGTTCTCTGTTCATTTTGGTAGCCATGTGTGTGTCAGTCCATAGAGCTATTCATGAATAATTTTTTCTTTCCATTTTCTCTGCATTCTGGGACTGAAAAAGAAATTTCTTGTTCTGAGTGCTGCTCTCACATTGGATATTGCCTGGCTTGACTGTTGCAGTAGAAGTAATCAAGTTCATAACCTCAGAGACCTTTAGCCTCAAGATGAAGTTGTAACTTTACGTAACTTTAGTGTCTTTTTCAACCCTCCCGTAGACAACACTGGTTCTGTTTGTGACTCCCTGGTTCTGTTTCCTTTGCATCCCAACTGTGCAGAGCAGAGAGTTGCATGACGCTTCAGACCCAGTGACACAAATCCTAGCTGAGCTCAGCAGCGCAGCGTGACATGTGGCTGCCACCTAATCTCCCGTTTTCCTGGTGTTTATTTGTCAGCCTGCAGTTTGCTGCTGCAGATAACTGTAGAATGTTCTGGTGTTTGAAACAGCTTGCAGAAAATGGAAACAGTTGGCTGGAGAAGTTGCAGCCAAGTGCTAAATGCTCACGTGACACAAAACTGAAAAGAGGATTTTTGAGCTGCCCACATAAACAGGAGAGCTCATCTGCAGTGACTGGCTCATACATTACTGTAATCCTCTCTTGTGCAGTGTAGGAACCTGAGAAGAGGCTTGACAGGACTGGGGCACTGCTTCTAATACCTGAATATGACTGAATGAAAATGAAATTTCAGTATGTGTCAGCTTTTAGAATTTACTGTCACAGAAACAGGAAGTTTCCAGGAGGACATAATTGAAGAGCGCACTTTAAGGAGAAATAAGAACGAGGAGTTTAAAGCTGATTGTTGAATTATTTAAAAAAAATAAGGATTGTGCAGCCTGATATACTGAAGTGGTCTGTTTGCAGACGCGTAGAATGTGAAGGTAGTAGATGAAGTCTGTTACCCTGCTTGGAATATACTGACTTTGTTTCCAGATCCCTTCCAATATCATGGAGGGACATTAAATACAAATTGCCTTTGTATACAGTAAAGCCTTTAAAGCAGTAAGCCAAGCTGCATACTGGAGTCTACATAATTCCTCGTGGCCACAAATTGAACTGTTAGTATGTAAAGTTCTTACTGCATAGTTACTGTGCATTACCTATGATCAACTAGCAAACTCTTTCCCTCTGCTTCCAGAAGAAGCATACAGGCACAGTGCTTCTTGCCATCAGTTGTGGAATACTTATAAATTTTTTGACAATCCTAACTTCCTGCATACAAGTGAGCATAAAGTGAGGTGTTGAAAGTTAAAGGAAGAGTGAAATAGTACAAAAATTACTTGAAGTGAAATGTCATTCGCTGGCCTCGGTTGTGTTTTGTTGCAGCATAAGGCTGTTTCAGAGTCTTAACAGTTGCTAAAATTAAAAAAACCCACCATAAAAAAACAACAACAAACATGCCAGTATTAACCCTTGGGCCTGAATTAGATTGCTGAAATCCCGACATTTTTAAAGAGACATCTCACTTAAAAGTGGTTTGGCAGTTTCTAGGAGGTGTGAAGCCTTGTTCTACACTGTTGTAAATGAAATACTGATCTTACTGATTTGCTTGGTAACATTTTGTTTAGTGTGAACAAATTCAAATGCAAGTAGATTGTCTCTAAAAACTCTTCTTAGAAACCGGTTGCATTAAATTTGAGTAGTGTGGTTAACCAGCTTTAGCTGACACATAAAATTCTGTAGCGAATATTGAAGAGTTTCATCTCTGTGCCAGAATGGTAGAGATTTTATTCTAGTATTCAAAGTAGCAGAAACCAGTGAATCTCTTTAATGAAAGTTGTCTGGCTCAATGTTCCATGGCCATCAATAAATTTCTCAGCACCTGAGGTTGTAAAAGAGTCTTTACAAGCTAATCAGCACCTCAGTGTCCTGGTTCAAACCAGTTCCTTAAAAAAATTGTCATGTTTTTGTTTCATGAGGAAACGGCTGTATTTCCTCTGTGTCTTTTACCATCTCTAAATGGTGGTTGATCTTACTTCTGGGTATAGATTAATAATTGTTGCATATGCTTGTTCTGCATGGTGAGAAAATGGCATAATAATGAAATTTTAGGGTTTTGCTTTTCCACAATAGTACCTGCAGAAAATTGAACTATAATGATAGTAATAGATTGTAGATATTTTTTGTTATATTCAAACCAGCTGAGTTTTTGAGTGCTAAAAACACAAGGAAACAACTCTAGAGACAAGGTTTCTACTTGTTGGGATTTTTGTTTTCTGGTTGGTTTTTTTTGTTTTTGTTTGTTTTTTTGTTTTAAGACAGGTATTTAAAACCAGGTGTCTTGATGAATTGAGCTACAGTAGCATGAATTTAAAAACCAGCCAAAATAATAACTTTGGCAAAGAGTTTTAGATTAAGGTAGAATAGAGCTACATGAAGTTACTGGAACTGTCCTCCAAGGATTTCTTTTTCCCCCACCTGCCCTCAGTGGCTGGCAGAGGCAGGAGGCTTTGTTTGTAACATGCAGTGTTGTTGAGTTTCAGTGATGACAGTGGGCTTTAGAAATGAAAGGGACTTACACATGGGCAAAGTCAGTCATCAGAAATTGCAAGAAACCTGTCACAACAGGACAGCACAACTACACCAGTGGCTGAGTAATACACAGGTACTAACTAGAAACCTGCATCCTGCTCTTCCGTTTCATTGGGTTCTTAACATTAAGCCTCCACAAAATTAACTGAGAGTTTGAAATCTTGAGGAGAATATTGTTTTCTTGGTTGTTGTGGGTATTTTTATCTTTCTCTTAAGAAGCTGTTATTTTCCTGTGAGATATAATAGCAGAACTGCATATAAGAGCAGCAGTTGCAAAATAGTAGGATATTTCCAAAATTACTTGGGATGGAAAATGACACAGGAGCACTCAAAGTTGTAATTTTTTAACTCAGCTATTATAGATACTGCAACAATAAAAGATATATAAAGAATTAATGGTTAATCTTTTTCTCCCATTTTAAGTCATTGCATGTCTGAGATGGGGTGTAGTATTAAATACACATGTTTATAGATTTATATGTTTATTTGTACACGTGCACACACACCCCCTTGGTGCTATCCCTGTCCCACCTTCTGCCTCCTGTGTGTGTGTCCAGGGATGAGAGGGCTGCACAGCCCTTGCCATACACCATCAAAGCAAGTGAGAGGTTTAACCTCTTAGCAGCTCTAGTGGTATTTCACAGTTCAGCAAAATAACCCATTATTTTACCCAGTGGTTCTCTGAAGAGCTTTTGCTGCCCAGATCTTACAAGTGCCATTAATTAAAGCTCAGTATCAGGGCCATTAATGGAAAGAAGCAGCAGCTGGTAGTCAGATTACATTTTGCCTTGCATTACACACCCTGTGAGTTAGTAATTGTAAAATCATAGGCGTTGTGGGCTCTAAGCCTGAGAAGCAGTCCCAGCTCAGTCATACCGAAGGGGTGTTAACCCACAAGAGAACTCTGGTAGCTTCAGTCCTCTGTTGTAGACTGAGTTCAGCTAGATCACTCTAAAAATGTTAATACAAGCTCCCCCAAAAGCTGCCAGAGCTGGAGGTGCCTGATTTGTCAAGATAGTCTTTGCCTCAGAGTGACTCTTCTCTCCAGAAGGAATATTTTAGAGCACAGACCTGAAAGATTCTTTATTAAAGGCTAAGTCACTTTCTTCTTTTTTTCCCATTTTCTTGGGGCCCTGACCAGAGTACAAAGCATTAGGTGCTGACTTGCCTTTTCCTGTCACTAAGTCCCTCATACATACTTCCCCCCCACCCCTGCAAAAACTTTCCTCATATCTTTCAATATTCATCTCTGCTGCAGTGTGATGGTGAAAATTGTGCTAACACTTGACCTAGAGAAGCTCAAGCCAAAGAGGTTGGAAGTTACATTTTACATTTATATTTACATTATCACAGCGACAGATTACTTTTCCCCAGATTCCTCTTCCCTTGTTTGTTTTTGTAGGAGACTCTCAGTCTGTGACACTATGGCCTTTGCATGTTTTTGTCAGTATTGCTGCCTGTCTAGAAGGGTTTGGTGTTGTTTTGGGTTTTTGTGCTGCTGCCTTCAACCTACCACCAGTGTCAGAGATCAGGAACTGTTTTATTCAGCTGTCTGAAAGCAAGATTTTAACCCAGCGTTACAGACCAATTTCCCCGTTTTATTCAAGAAAGTGTCACCTCAGGTAAAGTTGCTGTGACAGTGTGTCCTCCTCTGGAGGTTTGTTGCTTTATTCTTGTTGAGTCTTATTTATCGTCTTGTTGTCATCTCAGCATTTCTGTATGGGTTGCTTGGTAAATGTTTACAGCATCTCTTCTGGTTTTGAAGGTCTCCACCTGGTGCATTGTGCCCCTTTCTGAGGTTGGGCAATGACCCACCTCAGCCTGATGAATCTTCCTCATGAATTTCCAGAATTTATAATTTTAGTTGACATTAGCTCTTGCTACACTTGGGGTAGTTTCAATGATTTTTAGTTCTGTGAAACCGAGAGCACTCATGGATTTCTCTTGCTGTTGTTTTATTTTTCCAGAGGGCATCTGCATCCAGTCCTCTGAGCTGTTCGATTTTTTTATTCTGATGTCATCACCATTATTTTCTTCTTCTCCTTGTTGCACTTTATATTTTTCATGCAGATTTCTGTGATACTCGTAGTGAGACCAGATAACCAATTTTTGATTGCTTTGTCTTGTTTTGCTAACCCACTGCTTGGCTTCTGTGACAGTTCTCTTTCAACCATAGCATGAATACTGCCCTGCTAACTTGAGAAATGAGTTTCCAAGGGTATTCCTTCTCTTAATTCTATCAAATTAGATCCCAGATCTCTTCATCAGCCCTTCCCGGAAAGCCATCCTCTAAGTCAAGAGCACCTGAGGTCCTTTGGTCAGTCCTGTGCAAAGACTGATCCCCATACTGCAGATCACCTAGCAGCTCTGCTGGCAGGGTAGGGTAGTTAACAGGGATCAGTCTTTGCTTAGTCACTGCTGTCCTGTAACCTCTTCCCTGTATGTCAAGTCCATGCTGTGGTGGTCTTGGGAGTCTTAGGCAGGGAGCAGCTCCTGGTGGGCCATCAGTGCTCCTGGTTGGTGTGCTGTGGATTTGCCTCCCAGCTCAAACAACACCTGTGTGTTGTTAACCATCCCCCAGGCTAGGATCCCTCCTGCGCCTCACTCACAGGGCACCAGGGCTGGCACAGCACCCTCCAGAACCCACACCTGGTTTCAGGCAGGACCCATGGGGGTGCAGCTGCAGGAAAAGTGGAACCTGCAGCTGCAGCACTGATTGTGTTCCCCTCCTGCTCTGCCCTCCAGGGATCCCTGACAGATCAGAGGACGCCCCACTCTCCCTTTGCAGCATCTCCTGACTTTCACTCCCCCAGCCTCCTGGTCTGGTTAAACCCTTGCTGTTTGACACCCCAGCCTTCCTCTGAGGGAGTGTTCGGGCTGACCGTGCTGAGATGTGAGCAGGGTGTGCCACAGTCACACAGCAGCTCTGCGTCAGGAGGTTTTTGTTGCCAAGTTGCCAGGCAGCACTTTAGTATTTACCTCCATGCCTGACACGTCCCTCTGTTGCTTCATGCCTTCTGCAGTCCCTCTGTGGAGCTGTGTCAGAAACATCTGGGCACAGCTGGTGTCAGAGCAGGGTCCTGGGGACGGGAGCACCAGAGCAACATGTGGTAAGAGATTGATCCTGGAGCCAGGCTGGTGGTGACGAGGTGGTACAGTGATGACCACACCAGCCAGAGGGGTTGGAGCTCAGCAGCCTCTTCATGTTGGCAGTCTGGCTGCAGACCTGCTGGCTGAAAGGCTGGGAGAACAAGGACCCTGCTTCTTCCCTGGAGTAGCTCTTTTTGGGGAGAGAGTGGAAAATTGTAGGCCTTTACCGTGGAACTTGCAGGAAATGGGGGAAGTGAAGCAAGGTGCTCCGTGGTGGTCCCTGGGTACTTCCCACCTGTCCTGCTTTCCTCCTCTGGCTCCTCAGGGCTTTGTTCTCCTGAGTTAACCCTCAGTGTCCCCAGGGAGGATGGCGTGGTGTCCTCCACAGACACTGGTCAGCAGCTGGGCATTGAGCTGTTTGCTGTTTTCAAACTGCTCTTTCTTCTTCCATGAGTACCCCCATTCTTCACATTTTTGCTTCTACTGGTCACTGCCCTCCAGCTGGACAGGCCAGGAAGAAGCAGCTGGGGTTTTAGGAGGTTTTCACTCATTCCTGCAGGTTGTGGTAGTGCTGGTGTGCTGGGACACGGGAAAAAAAGAATTTTTCAGTGCATTTTAAGATAGTGTCTTGGTAGGAGTTTTCTCAGGGCTGGAAGGGAGAAGGACTCAGAGAAATGTTTTTATCATTAAACAGACAGGAACTATGGTGACTAATATGAAGGTGTAGGACAGATATCTACTTGTCAGTCATGCAGAAGGAATTCAGATTAATTTCTTGCAGAAGAAAGAAGAGGAGAGAAAAAGACTGTTAAAGAGCAAATTAAGAAGAATACTGTGTTGCCAGCAGGTTACCTGATGGTGGTAGTGGAAATATGTTAAAAGGTTATTAAAAACATCTGTTCTCTGCCCTAATGTAGGAGGCTCTGTACATTCTTATGTGTTCCTCCACCCATGCAAAAGCTCCTATTAAATAGTCAAACTGTAGGTATATGGAAGCAGATATTTATTACTTGTTTACTTTTCTTCAGTGTCACAACTGCAGATTCTCTATAATACATATTTAGAACAGTCGAACCTCTCACTGAGGTGTGTGAGACACCAGCTAAGCTGGTGGGGAGACCATACTGTCGTCATCATAGTGTGCATTTTCAATTCTGTAAAGCTTTTCTCTTATTGCTGAGAAATGCTTGTGCTGCAAAAAATTAGGGAAATTAAAAATTTTTCCATGTGGAAGTAAAAAGTGTAGAGTAGTAATATGGCTTCTCTTCATTCAAACTGTGTGTGTGTTTTCATACTTGAAGTAGCACGGTAAACAGACACTATAAAAATGGAAAAGAAGAGAAAAAGTAAAAAAAATTGAGAAATTTTGCTGTTAATTTACATGTGACCTATGGATGTGTTACTGTGGCAGACATGGCAAATCACAGAATCATAGAATACAGCTTTAAGTGTATGCAAAAATACAAAATACACCATTAAGCAGAAGAATGTGAAGCAGGCATAGAGGAGTATTACTTCTTTATAAAGTATTGATGAGACAACTGGAATATTCTGGGCTTTGAAGTCTGATAACACCCACAACAGATACACACCATTGTGTTTCTGGATTGACATCCCTGAAACCAGGAGAACAGAAAATGTTCCTTGTGGCGTTCCAAAAATGTCAGATGATATATAGGAACACTGAGGAGGGACATGTGTTGCTTACATATTAACTACTCCTTTTTATCTTGACATATTTGAGTTTGATACTTTAGTATTAAATATTTCCTGTAACAAACAGTAAATCCAAAGGTACAATTTTTGTTAAAAAAATGTAGAAAGGAGTGTGGATGGATCCTGCAAAGTAAGTATATATGCTTCAGTGTGAGAGTGGGATTTGAGTTTGTCTTGGTACCTGCTGGAAAATTTGCTGTCAGTACATGTCAGAGGAGAAAAAAGAATGTTTTTAAAAAAGAAGGTCTGTGGGCATCATCAAACTGTCAAAATTCTACGTGTATGTATTGTAGAAATACAGGCCAGGCAAAAGATCTGGAATAATAACTCTAATTTTCAGAAATAATTTATTCTTAATTTTCATCTGGATAACAAGTGAATTCAGATTCTTTATAAAAAGAATCTTGCTTGCTTGATAAAAGTATTTATTACAAAAGTAAATGTTGGTTGTTTTTTTTTCTCTTAGAAGGAGTGTCCTTCTGCGAATGCATCAAAACCACGAATTATGGAGCCATCTGAAACTAGGGTAAGAATTTCAGAAGAAAACCATGCTTGCATGGTACGTGTATGAAGCCATGGAATTTCCTTTTCAACACTTTGATACTGAGTAACTTTACCCATATTTCTTGTCTGCAGCTTAGTTTCCTCTGCAGAAAAAAAAATCTAAAAAAATTCCTTTCAAAGCAACCGGAAGTTTTTACAACAGCAATAAAAAGAAAATTATTGCAATATTTAATTTTAGCTCTGTCACGTCTTTTGACGTGTATAGCTCCCCCCAGTGTAACTGCAGAGTTATTTACCTGGTGATGATTTTTCACATACTCAACAAAACCAGGATAAGCTTCAGCTCTCTCTGTGTGTACAGTTGCATCTTCTCATTAATCTCCTGTGTTTCTTTGTCTGACAGCTCCCCTGCCTTTCCCCTTCACACTTGTTCTGTCTTGTTTTATGACTAGGGCTTCCTCAGTGTCAGGGCTATATCATCAGTCCTGTCATTTGCTTGGTGGGAGAGAGTCATCCTCCTCACGTTGCCTAACAGGAGTTACGTGTGTTGTTTAAACAAATGATTAATAGTTCTTCCCCCACCTCTTCCATTTTCCACAACCATAACAGCAAAACCAACAAAAGCTTAATGCCAGAGCAGGCCAGCAGGGACATGTGTGGTGGTAAAGGCTCAGGCTGCCTGCACCTTGTAAGTGCCTCTAAAGGGGTGTGTGGGGGGGTGAGGGTGAGAGAGGTCCGTGCGGGTGCTGTGGTGCAGGCAGAGCCAGCTGTGCAGGTAAGTGGCACTGCTGAAGGCCCTGCCAGGTAGCTTTTGAGCACCTACAGCATGTTGGCACAAACCTCAGATCTGAGGTTTGGTCCCCTTCATGGTGATATTTCTTTTCCATTTATCAAATGGGAAGTTTCTTTGTGACAGCGTTTTCCTCTTGTCTCTGTTCTGGCCTGCATCTCCACCTCTGCATTTGAATTCAGCCATTACATTCCACTCAGCCTTTTAAAACCCTTTTCCTCCATCCACATGTACATCTAAGAGCTGAATGGCAATTAAACAATTTTTCTATTTGTGCACCATCATCATTACTCAAAAACGAAGGCATCTGCCAGCCTCTGGTAGATGCCAGCCTCTCCTCCCTGTTGTGTTTGTGGGCAAACTCATTTGTGTCATGTTCATTAATGCTGTGGTTCTCCATATGGTCTAACCCAGATACCTATGGCCTTTCCCTACTTGAAATTTAAAACAACTCTCAGAAGAATGTGGTAAATGAGCCAAAAATAGAGTAGCAGAGGCATGCTTCAGCACTGTAAGACTGGTAAATACAAATCCCTTTGAAACAGTGGCCTGCATTTGCATGTGTAACATAATTAATGTTTTCTTTTAATGTCTGTTGCATTATTAGTGTCTTTCTCCTGCTGGTTTAAACCAGTCATTTGCATTTTTGACAGTAGACTTCTTTGAAAAGAAGTAAGGTTGCTGAGTCACTTCTAGTCCTAAATTTCTTGCAAATTAACAGATCTTTCCCAACTGCCTGCTATAACCACATCTCATTTGTCCTTCCTGAAGTCTCTCTAGTGTGCCACTGCTCTTAAACATGCTCTGGACCCCTCCCTAACCTTCAGTTCTCTGTGTGTGTGTGTCTGTTGCCTCTAATGAACTCTCAGTGTTGTGCTTCTCTGAGAAAGCCCTGAGTTCACTGTGGCAGAGGAAGGAATGTGGAATTTCTTGTTCCATAGGCACAGCCTGGGGTTAGGTGGAGAGTTTGGAGGACCAGGGTGTAGAGCCAGCACCCTGTAGATTTTGCAGAGTTGTAGGAAACAGGGTGCTGCCACCACCACTGTCACAAACACATCTCCTTCAGCTGTCTTCCTTTTGCATGTTTGTGCAACTGCACTGTGAACCAGGGAACCAGTGAAAAAGTGTTTTCATTTCCAGACCATTTTTCTCTCAGTTTAAAACGTGTTGTATCAGATCCTGTCACAATGCACGTGGAAGCAGGCAGTTGAAGGAGAAGTGGAACATACTTTTTGCCATAGCAATTTGGTGCACGCTGTCAGCTGATGCCATGGTTTGAGTCTGTGGCTGCTCACAGCTGACTCTGTTTAAAGGATGGCTGAACAATTCCTCTGAATGGATAGTCTCATACTAAAATTGTTGGTTTGATTGCCTGTTTTTTTGTTTGATTTTTTTTAAAATTAGATTTGAACTTTGTAAGTGCTAAAAGTGTATCTAAATAGTGTCTCTGTGTGTGAGCAGGTGTTTATAATGTGTTTTATTGTGCCCTCAGTATACTTTTGTGTGCAAGTCCTGAATCAAATCCTTGCCTATATGGGTTCATTTATTCTTCAGTATCGCCAAACAAATTTATAGTGGGGGCAATTCTGCATATTTTAAACATTACAAAAGGATAGTTAATGATGCATACCTCACATAGAGGGTGCATAAGGTATTCAGTAAAATAATGTTTACAGTATAAAAAAGACGACTTGCAGTTGTTCATAACTGGTTTGGCAGGTTGAGAATTTGTATTCAATGTCCTCTACAGGTGTTGTTGGGTGTGAGCAGTAGTGCAAGTACATATATTTTATGGTCTGTAAAAATAAGGTGTGTTTAGTCTTCTCTTGAAAGGCAGATAAGAAAAACCTGAATTTGTGCTCTGAGAGCAGGGTACTTAGAATCAGGAGCAGGCAGTAGTCCCAGAGCAAGAAAAGTCAAACTCTGTATTTTTTGTACATCATCTTTGCACTTCCATTACATTTTTTGCACCTTGCTGCTGAAGGACATCTTTGCTATAGATGTTACAGAAACACACCCAACCTTAATTTATCTTAAAACTAGGAAAATTTCAGATTATCCTTTCATTACGGGATTATTTAGTGTACAGGTACAAACAAAGTGTATTTGAATTAACAGTAGTCATGTAATAGACTTGTAAGGAGACACAAGTGGGAGCATATAAAGCATGACTGAACCTGAGAGTTGCTGTGCTTTAATTAGGTTTTAGGCATCAAGACAAAATACAAAGAAGGGATTTTGGGGAAACAGTGGGAATCTCCAACCCTAAGCGATGATTTCTTTTTTCATATTTATTTTTAATATCTTTTTCTCACTTTGAGAATTTTTTGCTTCTCCCTATCCATCAGTATTTCCCTACTTGTGTGTGGAGGTGTGTCCTCACACAAAGCTTTGAGACCTTTGCAGGATTATGCCCAGGCATCTGTATTTTAATGTGTGCTCAGGATTTCCCAGCCAAGTATCTGCAGTTCAGTGTGAGGGTGTGAATACTTGTGTAACAAAATGTAAACAAACTTAGCAAATTTCTCTGTGTGGTCAGCCAGAAAAACGGAAGCTGTGTGATTCTAAATGGTAATGAATGTTTGGCAGATGAAAGGCACTTCTTGCATTGCTCATAGTGCAGCTGAAGTAGCAAGAAAAAATAGGAAGAAAAATACGGTGAGGAGGCTGGCTTTCTCTCTTCTTAACAGACATAACAATTCTGTATTTTTTCAGTTATGGTTCTTACTGTTGTAATTTATTGTAAATTATTGTTGTAATTTACTGTACTTTGACTGAATGAATCACAGGAATTTATTTTGTGGCATGGCTGCAGAAGATTTTTCAGGTGTAAACCCTGGAGGTACAGTCATGTAATACTATCCTAGCCAGGTTGTCCAGCTCTGTTATAAAATAAGAGCATTACAAGGTTACAGAGGAGAAGAAAAATACAAAATTTCTGCTGTGTGTAGTATAAGGATATTAACTAACCATATCCCACCCTGTGTATGTGCTGTTGAATCTAAGTAATTAATGTCTTTTCCATCAGGACTACGTGTACTTTTATAATCACTTACATTACAATTATAATTATTTTATTGATAAATTAGTGAAAAATAATTCATTAAATAATACTTGAGACTATTTTAGAAATTGCTAGTGGCAATTTGGGTTTGGTATCAAACTGGTTACTATATTTTAACATCTTTCCCTCTCAATCCCCCAGGTGAGAAATTAGTGTGTCTGTGTGTGGATGTTTGCACACATTTGAGCGCTCTTAAATCACTGGCAGCCTGTGTTAGGATGTTGTAAACTGCAAGATTAGTGTGTAGCAGTTAGACAGCATGTTGCGGACAAGTGTGAACCTGCCTGATATTCTGCTTTACATAATCTGATCCTCTGCAAATAACCATGCATATTAATCTCTGCATAAATGTTGTTTATATTTCAGTCCATACCAACAACCGAAGCAGGATCTGAAAAAAACACCCAGTCAGACAAGGTGAATACCTACCCTTCACCTTTGCAGAGTTGCTGTACTTTGGTCTTTTACTAACTTTGACAAAAGAGGCTGAACTATTGGCTCTTTCTGCGTCATATGAAACTGGTGTGTGATCAGTGACACACCTGTACATAAACTTCAGGAGAGCCCAAGAAGTGTCCTGTTAACCATTAGATCTGTCTTGTGCTTGTTTGGACAAGCATGGATTATATTCTGTAGCATTGAGTAGTGGAAATGGTAAATCATGTAAATTTTTTATTTTATGACAGCCGACAGACTCTCAAAATAAACAGCTGTTTGAAGAGAAGCAAAAGGAACCAAGCGATGTAAGTTGTATNCTCTCTCTCTCTCTCTTTGTTTTTAATGAGGGTTTCTTCTGGTATTTGATTTCTGGTTTTCGCTTAAAAAAATTATTTGAAAAACAAAAATCCGGGCCTCCTTATCTACTGATAATAGTTTATCTCTACACAGGGGAAAAGCCGAACCACACCCACTATGACAACAGCTTCTAAACCAAATAACACAGGAAAAATAACTACAACTCAGGCTGACCAGCCTCCACTAGCAACCTCCACAGAGACAGCAAAGGTATTGTAGAAGCAACAACCGGTATTTGTTATTTAAGCCAATTTTTGTTATTGTATTGAAGGGATGTTAGGAATTCACATTGAGGTGAATTCTTTAGCTGAATATTGTCAAGTGAGACTTTTGGGCCCCCAAAAATCACAGTGTAGATAAGCTGTTGGCTAAGCAAATGACATTAAGAGCATCAGTTTTAGGCCTGTTCCTGTGTGTTTGGAGTTCTTCTGTTTTTCTTTCATTTTTTTTTAAGTTCCTTGTCGCTACACAGCTGTCATTGGTTCTTTGTCAGGCTCTTCTCTTGCCCTCTCACTGGAGCATTGGCTCCAAATGTAGCAGATCAGCCCTGAACACAAGGCTCTGAAAAAATCTAAAGTGAGAAGGTTGGAGGACAAAAGCTGGGGAGGGGTCATTTCCACAGGGCAAATTGAGAAAAAATGTGAAGGAAGAGCATGTGGTGGCATCAGGATGTGGATGTTTTGGTCTGCTAGTGTGCATGTCTGGTGACAAGGCCAGGGTAACATGGAGGCCTCCTGCAACTGTGCTACAGCACACTTATTTTTGGCAGCAAATGGGACTGTCAGTAATGCAGAAGTCTGCATTTTGTGTCATGCTGTTGCTCCTCCACCTCCGTCCCTGCAGCAGTTTTCACCCCACCTACTTGAGCACATTTTGCAGCTGGAGTTTAATGGCGCACTGAGAGTTACCAGGAGTAAACCACAGATTTCCAAGAAAAACTTGGAAGAGGCCTTGAAGTCTTTCTTACCCTGCAGATTTCTGTCACTGGCAGAGTAAAAGAAGGAGGTAGAGTGCTGAAAATAGAAAGCTTTCTTTCCCACAGCAGAATCCCACTGGAAACAGAATGGTTATGATGGTAACTCACTCTGCCCAAGCATCTGGGTGCTGTGCTTTTGTACCAGCCAGTTGCTGAGCCCAAAAAACTGTGCACAGCCTCAACATCGGAGGTTTTACTTTGTTTTGTCTCTCTTTTAACATTGCAATAAACTATCTCTTAATTTTTGCCTTTTTCTTCTCCAGCAAAAGTCCAAGGAGATGCCCACAGTGGCTGGTGCAGCTGCTGGAGCAGGCACAGCTGGTGCAAGTGTGGTTGCTGCTGCTGACAAATCAAGTACTGAGGTTAGTAAACATAGCCCCAGACAAAGGCTTCCCTTGTAATAATGTCTCAGAGGGTGCTTCTCTCTATGAAATACTTCAGTTTGAGGAAAAAAATGAATTGGTAACTGATGAAGTACTGATACATCCTCAATATATGTATGATGGTGGAGGGCCATCTAAAGGAAGAGGTACAAAACAAGTAGTATGTTGTGTTTTGTCAAATAGGACTTCTTTAGAAGCCAGCTTAAAATTACACAAGCTTAAAATCAGTTATTCCCTATCTTCAGTTATATTTGAATATAAATGTGTGTCTGCTGATACACAAATACAAAATACCTTATTAATGACACTGGAGAATTGAGTTTAGAACCATTCTCACTGAAAAATTTGGCAAGTACATGTCCTGCTGAAAGCAAGCTTTTAGGTTGGTTTCTAGGAGTATTCTACAGATTCACCAGATGCTTCAGATTTTTTTTTTCTCCTGTGTACACGTTGGTAACTTCTATAATGGTTTGCTTGTTTTTTTAGCCTGGTATGGATGAGTCAGCACTTGATAGCCTAATAGATACCCTTGGTGGACCTGAGGAAGATGTGCCTACTACTCCTGTTTACACTGGCCCGGAAATTACGGTATTTTACACCTCACATTTTTATTTCTTAGAAGATTCATCCCTAAATTACATCTGCAGTTGCTCATTACTGCATTGATCCAGGACTTGTAGCTGTGATCTGTGAAGAGTTAAAACAGTGTGTGCACAGTTATATTTCAATGTTGGTTTTGTTAATACAGAAATGACAGTCCTGGGAATTTGTTGAAGAGTGCCTAACTTTCTGAGGCTGAATGGGAGAGTCTTGTAAGAAGGATTTGATTACAAGCTTAGTGGCTCAGTAAAACATGACAAAAATTTTGGAATTGGTAAATATTTAAAAAGCAGCCTAGGTTCAGCAATACATCCTATGGTCTGAGACACTGAAATGGCTTAAATTAGGAATCTAGGAATGTTCTGCTGGATGATGAGCGCTGTTGAAGCAGGTGGGGAGGCATGTGCATGACAACAGGTACTGGAAGATACTACAGGAAACTATTTGTGTTTTCTTTCTGCTGGTATCACTGTAGGTAGCTCTATCAGAAATTTATTTCAGTAAAGAAGAGTACACAAACCTCAATGTATGCATTATTTTCACAGGAAGATATATATTCAAGATACTTGGAAGAAATGGGCAAACGGGAAGGTAGTCTCCCTCCAGAGTATGTTAAACTTTTGAAGGTGAGTGAGTTAAAAAACACATTCTTCATGTGTATTTTCTAATATTGGATAATATTGGATATTTTTGCGTCCTATTTACTACAAAATTAATTCTCATTTTAGAGCAAAGGATATGGGAAAGATATCCCACCGAAAGCAAATGAGCAAGATGAAGTAAGACTTTTTTTAATATACTGGAAGGTGACAGTAACCCAGGTGAAAATAACCCAGTTATCATTGGATTCCTAGGAAAATATAAATGTTGCCTGTTCTCCAAAAGTCCCAGGCAATGGGAGGGGGATGTGGGGTGCCAGATAACCTAGCTACTGATAAAACTAAATAGAACTTGGCACAGATGTTTTTAATAAAGGTGTAGGAATTTTCACAATGCTGAACCAGAAATAAGTCAAATAAATGCTTACAGAAATATTAGGCATACGAATAACAAAGGGGAGAAATACTGTGCAAGCAGAAGTCTCTCTGTAATGCCTTCAGCAAAACTGCTTGTATTTCTACACTTGGCCAGAGATTTCTGTCAGTCAGCATAATTTTGCTGGTTGGGAAGTTTGACATACTAAAAATAAAAGCTTATCTGAGACATGAATCAACCAGTGGGGGCAAGCATCTTTATTTTTTGTTGTGTCAGGAACTTGTGCCAGTGAGATCACTGTGTGAGTAACCGTGGGACACACTCAGGCTGTAAACTGAGCCTGACCTGTGATGGTGTTTGAACTTTCTCATGGTCATAACTTGGTTTGCAATTCCTTGCTCAGAAGCCAATGATGGATGATGAGCTTGCAGAGGCCCTGTCATCTGACTTCACCTGCAGTGCTGCTTCTGCTCAGGAGAAGAAGACAAGTCTGACAGAGGTATTGACACTTTCCTTGCCATTGCATACATTTCTTGTGAGGAAAAAATTGACACTGTTATCATAATATTTCATTTAAGAGTAGATAAAATTTTCTACTTATTTTCTAATTCTGCAAATTTGCCTGTAATTTCATCTCACTCATAGAAACCAACTAAAGAAGGAGAAATTGTGCAAGCACAAGCAGCAAGTTTGGTTAAGACCTCAGTTCCTCCTAAAGAGAAGAAAACAAAATCAGAAGAGGTACAGATAGTCCTTCTTTCACTGGTTACCTTATAATTAAAATTTGCAGGCATATGCTGTTACTTGTTTTTGTTCTCGTAAAGATGCTCATCATTCTAATTTTCAATTGCAAATGCTCTTTATTATAGAAAATACAGGAATGAAAGAAATGCCATTGCCCAGATTCCATTGTGCCTTAAAGATCTGACTTTAGCATATCAGATGATATTCCTTCTGGATTCTGCAGAATAACTGTGGTTCTTCTCACTAGAAGTAGAGCAGAAATATTAATAGGAAAATTTTCTTAGCTCTGTGATCTATGTTTAAAACTTGGATATGATGTAATTTTCTCATGTTTTATGAACCTTCTGTTTTTTCCCCCTGAATAAAGCAAGTATGACCTTACACTTTTTCAGTTTGCCATGTCAAAGCATATGAGAATTCTATTAGTTGACATTCTGACACTGTGGGTTTTGGGGGGTTTTTTACTTCCTTTTTTTTTCCTTCTCTGGTTAAGAAAAGTCCCATGTCTGACAAAAGCTGTGCTAATTCTGTCATGTAATTTGGTGTTAAGGAAATTGGGTAAAGCCAAACCAAAATGACCAATCTGGTTCTGGCTGTTTTCTTCATATGCAGTATAAAAATACGTAAGGTAAGAATCTGGGTTAATTTAAAGAAATAACAAAACGATTTGCACATTTTCTTAAAATACAGGAAATTAAAGATGATGCAATGGATGCTCTTCTTGATACTCTTGGAGGACCTGAACCTGAGCCTGAAGAAGATCCTACCCCTGTTGTAGAGGTGTCAGAGGTAATACGTCACTCCTTTTTTACCCTGGCTTCCAGACTCTGGGTGTGGAATCCCGAGTTCTCTTTGCTAGACACTGGACAAATGTGTAAAGTAACAAGAAAGTGACTTTGATATCAAAGGCCTAAGGAATGTGTGAGTCTTCAGTGATTAAGAAAATGAAAAACGTTAAGAAACTCAAGTGGATACAGGTAGAGTAGAATGTAGTAAGGTGGTCTGGAAAATTATGAGCGTATCATTTGTTTGCTTATACAGGCAAACATACATATATACATACATACATTCACAGCTAGATACACCTCTGTTTTGGGTTTTTTTCCCCCAGTTTATAGCAAGTTTTATACAGTTTTGTTTTGGTTTGAAAGCAAAACTAGTGA
>WAAE01005428.1:1069-54739 GCA_013400495.1 Nicator chloris | reverse complement strand
ACAGAGAGATGGAGCCTAATACAGATAATTACAGTTTATGCGAGGATTGCACCATTAATCAGCCCCTGTCCTTTTCCTCTTCCATTGATAAAGCATTTCATTTCTAGGGAAAATATAAATAGAGTTTATTGGCTGTAGACAATGACAGCTTTTGTTGTTTTGGTTTTTTGGCTAGCTTTTTTTTTAATGCAATATATTTCTTGAACTACCGCAAATTCCACAAACTGCCATAAATTTAGGCTTTGTTATCTCCTGCTCTTCTTCTCAGAAATTTAGGTCAAATAAATATTGATATCTTTCTATAAATACACCCAGGTTGCCTGGCTTAAGTACAGGTTGCTTGGAACAACCTGAAACCAGAGCACATCCACAATACTGCTGTACTTGCCTTCTTTACGTCAAGGAATTGGATATACATACCACATGAACAATTGCTCTATGCATGAAATTATATCCAAATCTTTCAGGAAACACTGAGGAGAAATTTCACCAGGAAGAAGAAAAAATCAAAAAAATCCCCCAACCAACGATCAACAACACCCCCAAAACCCCCCAAAAACCAACAAACACAAAACCCAAACACAAAACACCCACCCCAAAAACAAAAAACCACAACGAAAAAAAAAGTAAAATTTTGAAATTGTTAGGAATTAATGTTATTTTTTTGCAGCAAAGCTTTTAAAATATAGAAAAATGTGCACATAAGAATTAATATATTTCCTTAATTTTATCATCAGACATAAAAAGACAGATAATATTCCTATTATTTTTATAAGTTAGTTCTTTGTTGTTTTTAGTATCTAATTGCTTTCTCTAATTGATGCACATACTTTTCTATTTTATCTCAACTTTTCAGAATAAACTAGTGCATACATTTTTCTCCTCTGTTGTTTTGTATAGTGACTTAGCTTTAATATTCTTTGCAAGTTCCATGAACGGGAATGTGACAAAGAGTTTTATGGAAATTTGGTTTAGTATTTTGAAAATGATGAGGCTTTATTCAAGTCACAAAACTTCTATGAAAGTACAAGAAAAGGGATCTGAATAGGATTTGTTTCTCAAGATAATTTCTACAAGATTTGTTTCTACAAGATAATCCAAGGATATTTCAGAGGTGAAAAATCTATCCAGAATTTTCAAAAGTTAGATAAAAGGAAAAAAGCTTTAATGTTTCAATATGATTGAATTATTACGTAGGTATTTTATAGGCACTTCCTTTAAGAATGTGTCTTAACTATTAAAAAAATAGAAATATTTGGATTTTAACTACATAAGATTACACAGAAAAATTAGTCTGGGAAACACAAGTTTTTCAAACCAGAGTAAATTCAATAATGAAGAAATAAACTCCTAAAACACTCCAAACCACTGTATAAATTTATATACTGCTTTGCATATTGCAGATCAATAGAAATCAAAACAACACAGAATATCAATGGCTGTTACTTTTCTTCTTTCTTTTCTTTATTTAAGACACTTTTCAGCATAAGCAGTACTGTTATCCATATAGGTAATTTTCAATGCATGCCAAATTATTTTTAATTAGGTTATTAATTTCCCCAGTGAATAAGACATTATCAATTCTTTTTATATTCATTTTGCCAGTTGTAAAAATGATAATATATACATCAACTTTAAACTAGAATTAAAATAATTGTCCTATAAATTCCTTAGACAAAATGTAGGAGTAACTTGTCTGCAGAATGAGGACATTTAACAAAAGATTTAAAGTTTCAGATCAGAACTTTTCCTGATTCAAGTGACATTCCTGCATATATACTCACATCAGCTGAAAACATATATTTACACTCATATATAAATATCATAGGTATGCCTCTGTATATTTCTCATCCAGATATACACGGTCATGTAGGTGTGTATGTGCAATATTTAATTTAACTCATTTCAGTTATACCACAATTTAAAGAGAAATAATTCACTTAACAAGATTTTTTTCCCAGATCTTGCATTTGATTCTTCAATATTGCATTAAAAGTGAGTAGGCTTTCTCAGTATCATTTTTAGAAACCTTTTCAGGTGGCTAAAGCTAATTTTAAATTATTTGCTCAGTCGTCTTCAGTCACGTGTGTGGATCTAATTGTGAAGTTGCTGTTGTTACTGCTGTTTGGGGTTTATTTGGGTTCCCCCTCCAGGGTTGTTTGGGGGGTTTTTTGTTGGTTTTTTGTTGGGTTTTTTTTTTTTTTTTGACACTCAGCTGTAAAATACAGGATGCAGTAATCATTTATCTAAATATTATAGACATTTATTTAACAAGCTTTTACATGATTAACTTTGGGTACAAGAGAGGAAATAAATTAATTTCTAATAAAATACTTCAGTCTTTATTCAACACCCCCCAACTTAGTGAAGTGCCTCAATTAGGGGTATAGCTGGATTAGTTACAGACAAGAACTTGTTACTGATCATCTCCATTTTTATGATCTCTGATATTGAATATTTGCAGTCTTTCTCAAGAGATGCTGGAAGAAACCCTATTGTGCATCCTCTTCTTTCCTGATGTGAAGGTTGAGCACCACAGTTGTGCTTCCTAGCAAAGAGAGATCTCTGTACAGTAAGTAAGTCTGGGAAGGGTCAACAGGTACTATAACACCCCACTTGTGGGCTGTCTGCAAACAGAAAAATGAATTCTTGAGGATTTACAGCATGTTAGGAACAGCCAAGTCAGATATACCTGCGCTTAGGGCACTACTTTTTGTAAGACATCCCTGGTAAAACTGAGCTAGATCTATTGGTGCTCTGAGCAAAAACGATGCAAGTTTCTTCCTAGTCAAATAGTAGTAACACTATGTCAAACACAGACTATAATCCTCTGAAATATCACTGAGGGAATGATTCTGGTTTGCAACAGACTTACATGTCCTAACAGCTTTGGTTGTCTCAAAGCACAGGCTGAGAAACCTTGTATCTGATAGCAATACAAAATATCAGCTAAAAATGGTCACATTCTAAAATGCTTTGATAGTGAGGCCACAGTACATGACAAATGGTATGATATAAGGTTCTTCATCAGAGGTCACTGTGGAAATATTAAATAACATCGTTTTTCTGTTAAGATTAAATTTAATATAGATGTGTTGCAAAAATAGCCTGTTCTTTTACTACTGATGATATATTTTTTCTCAGTGTACACTGAACATGCTAAATAATCATTAGTTGTATTGTTTTATATACTTATTTCTAACGAATAAGCCTATAGTTAGGATTACTAGAATTTCTTTCATGAAGTTCAGAGCTTAGTATACACACACATTAGGGTGCCTAGGCACTTATGGAACAGCAATCATATTCCACAAGTAATGAGAACACCTCTTAATTCAGCTAAAGTCAAAGCCACAAGTGAGTAATAAAAGTATTTGTTCTCCAGTTAAATCGATTCCATGCAGAGCTGCAAGTGCTTATTATGCATTCTGTTTATTCCACACGGAGGAAAATAATAGTTCTTTTCCTATTCTGCTAAAATACCACAGCACAAGGCATCTTATTTGGTTTCATTTTAACTAGACCAATTTCACTTCTAATCAGCTTCTGTGTAAAGCTTACAGTGATCTCTAAGCTGATGCTGGATTATTGATTTCTATTAGGAAAAATTAAAGAAGCATTAGTTTGTGTGTCATGAATGCTATTCTGCTGCATAAACACACATCTGGGGTTTTGTTGTTCCCCCCCCCCCAAAAGGGGANTTTTTCCCCCCCCCCCCAAAAGGGATCAGAATATGCATTTCTTACAAGCATATATATTACTTACTTTGTGATGTGTCTCACTGAGACAAGATTCAGGATCTTACATATATATAATTTGGGGTTTTTTTGTCAGTGAGGTTCTCAGCTGATAACATCCAAAGATAGCATAACCTTTTAACAGAAAGGATATTAATAGGCTTTAGGATTGCTTTGAGAGTCTATATTGCAGTCCTAGTTACTCTAGACACTAGAATAACTCATCTACAAAACTCCCACATTTGTATGCTGTTTCCTCAGAAGCAGAACTGATGATAAATTTACTGTGCTGTAAAATCCTGATTCACAGAAATCTTATGGGGATATTTTGCAAATGGGCCACTGGTTGTAAAGATGCAAATGCTGGTTATAACGCAAAATGCAACAAAAGCAAGCAGTGTGGTAGTCCTTATTCCTCCCTTCCTTCATATTCTACAAATCCTTATCAAGTAATTAATGACTCAAATAAATGTTGTGAAAAAAAATAAAATTTTAATTTTAAAATAGAGACCCTCAAGTACATCTGAATAGGCTTAGCATTATCAAAAATCTTGAACAGAAACACAGCAAAATATTGAAACACAAAATTAAGAATTGGGTTATAGATTCTAAACAAACTACACTTTAAAAATCTAGTGCAGAACACTACCTAGACATGCTTCTCATCATTATTTCCTATCTAAAGCACTTATCTTGAAAAATTATAGACAAGCTTACTTGAATTTCAAAAATATTTTGCAACATTAGACACAATCACTTTCAGTATTTTTCAGCCTGCTTTCTGCCAAAGCATTCTTTATCACCTACAATGTCTGTCATACCAGTTGCTTGGCTGGAGCACTCAGAGTATTTGACCACCAATAAAAAAAATATAGTTCTGGAAAATATTGTCAAGCTCATGAGGATGACTGAAACCCTCCCATAACAAATTGGCCTCCAGGCACATAGAGATTTCCTTTGCCAGAATTTTATTTTCATTCACTCACTGAGAGGGAAGCTGTTTCTTTTCAACTTA
Organism: Nicator chloris; assembly: GCA_013400495.1. Lineage (NCBI taxonomy): Eukaryota > Metazoa > Chordata > Aves > Passeriformes > Pycnonotidae > Nicator > Nicator chloris. The sequence continues at coordinate 49,987 of WAAE01005428.1, read as the reverse complement.
GACTTCAGATGTTACATAATATTCAATATCATTCTCCTATTTACAATTGTTTCGGAAGCTGTACATGCACAATTTACACAGCACAATTAAATGACTAACTCTTCATGCTCTCATATATAGTAAGGGGGAGTTGTCTGAGTACCTTTAGCAAAAGAAAAAGAAAATAACACAACATAGGCAGAGTAAGGGGAAGAAACAATCTTTGAGAGGATAAATATGACATCTTATGTAGTGATTAATAGACAAAATAGATTTACATATAATTTCTGAAAGAAAGGTCTAGAATATAAAGTTATGTTTTGTTGTGTATGCGAATGTTCCTACAGAACACTGCAGGGAAGGAAAAAAGAGAGCAAGAAATTAGTTCTTTGCTCTCTTGCTCTTCAGAAAAAAAGAAATTATGCATCCAAGTTTACAAGCAGATGTGACTTTTGACACTACTTGAATGAATCTCATTAACATAGTTATGTTAACATGTAGGCTTTTATATAACTTTTTCCTCTAGAATTTATGTTAAGCAATAGCCTTAATATAGTTATGCTTTGCTGTTTGTTAGCTTACATGAACTCCAAATCATTCTTCGTAAATTCTTCATTCACTACACATACTTTGCATTGAAGTCCTATAAAAATATAGAACTTCAATGTATATATATATAAATATATTTGTATGTATTAGCATGGGTATCTTTGTATAGACATATTCTCAGCTGTTATAATGTTGTGTGATTTAATGGAATTTATTTGAAATCAGGACAATTTGCAAGGGACAAAGATTTGGTCCAGGAGAGGTAATGAAGCAAAAGTAATATACAACTCACATTGATGGTTACTGGAATGCAATAATCATTCTTAAGCACTTACTCTCCTTTCTTTTCCAGAGTGTTATGTATTGCCATAATTTTACTATTTAATGTGGTTTACTATGATTAAAAAGAAAAAAAAAGTAGCACCAAAATAATTTTGGCAATTTAATTAGACTAATTTAAGTTCTAGAGAAGCTGAGGAAGAAAGAAGAAATGAAGAGAGCTAAAGATGAAGATCAAATGTTAAAAAAGAAAAAACAAACAGAAAACCCTACAGAAATAAAAAGAGGTTTATACAAGCTGGATATGGATGCCAACATTTCTATTAGTTTTCTACTTATTTTCCTAGCAAACATTCTCAAGTGTCTTTCTGTCTGCAACCTGTAAGAGAGAAGATCGGCTCAGTCTACTTTTGCTGCTTGTCTCCTTGCCCTTCAATACTGCTTTATTTCCCTCCTTTAGCAATTTTCATGTCTTTCTTTACTTCTTAGTTCCATGTCCTTCAATAAAAAGACCATTCAGGATTTTCCTATTCACTGACTTTGGCTACAGCAAACTCCTACTGTAGGTTTCCCTTGGAGCTGCTGGTTATTTCCTGCTAAAGCATGACTGCCTGTATTGGTTTGCAGACTCTGACTGTAGGCTTTTACCCAGCTAGACTGTGACTGCAGGTTCCAACAACAGACTCTAACTGCAGAGCCAGACTGACCTCACAGCAGTGATTCTCTCTCCCTAGGATCCTTCTTCATAATCCTCTCATTCCTTCCTTCTCAAGGTTCCTCCTCCTTCATGATTCCTTTCACCAGCTAACCCGCTCCCTTTTATCAAACTTATCTTTATTGGATATAGCTGTGACTCATCAGGGGTGAGGTTGTATTGGGTAATTAACACAGCTGTTAGTTATCAGGGGCAATGTCACCTCTATTCCCTTCTCTTCCTATTATTATTATTATCATTATTATTATTATTATTATTATTATTGTTGTTGTTGTTGTACTCTGAATTGTATCTACTGAATTAATTCAATACTGCTCTTCACCATCTCTATCACTTCATAGGTATGTGTGAAGTAGTTGCTATAGTAATTCTTCTTGGTAAAAGATAATTTCTCATTCCTATTGGTTAAACAAAACAAGTTAAATACCATGAAGTGTATCACGAGAAAAATTAAATCTCAGCTTTATGCTTATATCTTCATAAATCTTGTCTCCTTGTTTAGGTCTTATTATTAAGCAAAGAGATAATAATATATCTCTCTGTGAAATTTTAAGAGGATTTCTCCACTAGTCCACCTAATTTAAATGAGCAATGTGTGAGCAAATCTATTCTTTCAAACTATACACCGTAAACTGTGGTACATGATCAAAACAGTAAAATAATCAGGTCACCATTTGAAGAGTCAGCAGTCACTACAGTGTTTGAAAGACTTATTTTTCATTTTAAACAAAAAATAACCCTCTCAGCTATGTGGCAGCCAATGATATTTTAATGATGACCACTGCAACTAAACCACCGACGACTGCAAATACTTTAAACAAAATCTTCAAAAAAGACTACTGACTACACAGTTCATTTTAATGAATGCCGTAATCATCCTGCAAGTTGTAACTCTTTTTAAGCAGAAGTATTTTATGATGTCATATGCATGAAATAGAAATTTGATGGTGTCATGAAATGCAAACATTTCTCTGACTCATGAAACCTACATTCATTAAATTCTCACCTTACTCTAGACAACTGATATCAGATAATAGGAGTCAAGATACTTTCAAGACAGTTGGAGTCAGTGGCTCTATATACATTAGCAAGTGGTGAACATGACTGGAAATAAGCTAAAGACCTGAAATGCACACTGTATATATTGTAGGAGCTTCTGACTTTGAATTATCTATAGGAGGGTCCCATAGACATAATCTATGTTTAAATCTAGAATGCATTAGTTTTGCTCTTTTATTTTGATCTGAAAGGGATCCATCTCATGCACACAAACTGCACCACAGTACAAGTGTACGTATTGAGGGCTTCTGGGAGATTTACTTTAAAGTGTGTGGCTGGCTTTCATTGAATTATCTGCGTAGAAGCATCCATGATGGCCACGTCAGTGCTTCTGAGGAATATTTGCACCTCTCAACTATTTGACTATTGTAACAATAGGTTTGTTCCTTTATTTTTTGTCTCTCGTGATATCTTTACATCTGAACAGACTCAATCTAAACAAAAAAAGCTGAATGCTGAAACACTACGTGGTCACAATGAAGGCAATCTATTTTTTGCAGCTACTTTGCCTTAGTTTTGTACTCCTAAAAGCGAGTGGTAGTGGAAACTCCAACCACTCTCTGTTAGTACAGACTTTTTTTCCTCCATAACTAAGAGCCTCAGCAAAAAACTGCCCTTAGCAGGGCACTCTCCTTAAGCGAATAAAAGAATATGTCAAAGTTGCAAGACTGAATTTTTCATTTTAAGTATGTATCAGTTTTGTTGACTTTTCAAAGTACATTAACTAAATCTTCAAAAGTTACTCTTCAAATGCATTTAATAGTCTATGATGACAGGGTGACTCATATATTGCAAAAACTGTCTCATAATAACTTCTTTTCTTTTTCTTAAGCAGATGTGATGTTACATAAAGGGTGACAAGTTCATTTGATCCCATGAGAGTATTAAAAAATCCCAAAGCTCACAAAAATTGTCTCTAAGTATTTAATTTCTACTTCTCAGAATCTGTCAATTACAGTTCAAGTTTCTCTTTTCCTTTTTTTTTTTAATAATTTTCAATATAGACTACACTTTTATATGCTGTTTAGAATTTTATTTAATCCTTATCATTCACAGGAAAGACACCAACAGAACTTTGGAGATATATGTTTCAATCAAAGCACTATAGAGTGTATGTTTTATTGATGACTGAATGTAAAAGTTAAGAACAGACATAATTAGATAGTAAACTTGATCACTTCCATAGTGTGATTCAGAATGCTTTGGTTGTTCTGAAAAAAGACATACCTCTTAATGAATGTTAATTGTATTTTCTCATGCGAGGGACCACTTAGACATACAGTTGCCCTTTGCCTGTATAGAATTTCACTTACATTTATAACCCGAAGAACTACTTATACAGCTTAACATATAATTGTGAACATCTGTTGCTCACTGATGGACACTGTTTGGAACAATAATTTCATATTGTGAATTTTTCCCAAACTAAACGATAAATGCAATAAAGTTCATGTTGCATATATTCACTAAGTGAAAACAATTGCAATTCTCTCTTAATGTATTCTCCTTGTGTTTTGTGGAAAACTCTGGTGCTTTGATTCTGCAGTCTGTCAGTCTACAAATTTCTGATTTCATTAGAACAGGATGTCTTCTTGCTTTTTCAAATTATTTTCAAAAAATAAATGCATTTTGTGACTGTCCTCTTTTTACTTCATCTATGGTAAACTAACACATTTATTTAGCATAGCATTTAACAAGAAACTCACTTGACTATAACCTATAAATATATGTACAAGAGGCTTAAAAAAATTATTTCTTGCCTTTCACATAGCAGTAGGCCCCATATAAGCATACTTTAGAATGAGTTAATTATCATTATGATCTGAAAAATTGATCATTCTAACATGGCATGTCTACTTCCTTTTTTGCCATAACTTGTCTTTTTCTCTGTAAGATTCAGCTCAACAAAGATTTATTAACTCTTCTACTTTAATTTTATTTAAAATACACACAATTAAATTATGACAGAGCAATAATCATTAGAACTTTACTGGAAATCATATAAGTATTTAATTTCGGTAACCTCATGTCCTCTTTTCATTCTTTTTTCAGAAAAATAGAACAACAGCTATATACTGGAATTTTAATTTTAAAGGCTGGCAAAGGAACCTTCTTGGCTCCTGCATTCCTGTAATGGACTCATACTTTTTAAAATGTATTTTGTTCTTATTTTGATCACTAAAGCTAATGTATGCACAAGCTCACAAGCTAGGAGGCTTAGAGGGTCTGAACTCTTTTGTCCTCGATACAGACAAAAAGCCATGTCCAGGCAGTCTCATTTACATTAATTATTATGTTGTTCCACCATAGTTCCAATTACTGTTTTTATTGCTTCAGCTGGTTTTAGAGGATTGCTTATGCCCTTACTATATTTGTTACTGGTCAATGACAAATGGGATAGAAATTCTGCCTGAATTCACCCTCTTCACCTAGCTAAGAAGGTCATTAGAATCCTATCAGTCAGAAAACACAGAGTAGTTCTGCCACCACCAGCAGCAAATCCTAGTTATCACCTAACAGTCTTCCCAATATCTGGTGTAGATTCCAACAACATAGTATAGAATGGGACAGAAAACTTCATCAGAGCAGGACTCTTCTCAACTCCACAAGACAGGTGATTAGGAACTCACTGGTCAGTTACTTTCCTAACATGAAATTAATGGATTTTGTTTGCCTAATTGAAAGTTATTACCATTACACCATCATTTTAAACTTTAGGGTTTTTTTTCTCTCAGAGAAGTTATATGTGACTTTGTATTTCTGAAGACACCACAATTTTTGAGTTTATTGATGGGGACCAGCAAAAATCTCATTAATAGAAACCTGTGATTTTTTGTTATAATGCTAAATAAATAATCAAGATGTAATAATAATTATAATTGCTATTATCATTATATGTTGTTATTGTGATTGCTGTTATTAATTACTAAAATGTGTAGTTTCATTGCCCAGACCACCTTCTCCACCTTCTTTTGAACAGTTTTGATAGACAGGGTTTGCATGGCCAAGCTTTGGTAAGGGGGAGAAAACTTCCTTCATGTCTGACAGAGCCAATCACTGGTGGGTCTAAAGATGGGTGTGGGTCAATGGTTGGCCAGTCAGAAACGGTGTTAAGGCCTCTGTGAAAACATATTGAAGAAGAAGAAGAAGAAGAAGAAGAAGAAGAAGAAGAAGAAGAAGNCCCCCACCTCTTGTTCATGATTGGAAAGTTGTTGGTTACCACCCCTTGTTACACCCCCGGTACAAAATGCACTGTACAGCCCTGCTCAGGGCTCTCGTCTGCTGGGTTCCCTTGGTTGAGGGGCTCCTCCCGGAGCCCTAATAAACTGAAATTCACCCCCAGACTTGAGACTGCCTCCTTTTCTTCGCCTTTGTCTGCTGCCAGCCCACATCGTACAGGATAAGAGGGAGAAGAACCCACAGCAGCAGCTCCGAGTCACTGAGCAGGTGACAGCTTGGGACAGAGAGCTACGCTTTTTACTGGAGCTGTTCCCACAGCTAGCCGGGACAGTGAGGGTTCCCTCACCAGTCGGGCACAGCGACAGAGGGGTAGGAATATGTGAGAGGAACAAGTCTGCAGACACCCAGGCCGGGCAGAAGGAGGGGCAGGAGATGTTCCAGGCACTGGAGCTGAGATTCCCCTGCAGCCCGTGGTGAAGTCCATGGCGAAGCAGCTCTGCCTCCTTCCATGGAGGAACATGGCAATGCTGAGATCCACCTGCAGCCCGTGCAGGAGATGCACACCAGAGCAGGTGGATGCCTGAGAGGAGGATGTGAACCCATGAGAGGCCTGTGCTGGAGCAGGGTCCTGGCAGGGACTTGCAGACCATGGACAGAGAAGCCCATGCTGGAGCAGGTTTGCTGGTAGGACTTATGACCCTGTGAGGGACCCAGACTGGAGCAGTCTTTCCTTGAAGGACTGCACCCTGTGGAAGAGTGACACACGTTGCAGCAGTTTGTTGCCTGTGGGATGGACTCCCTTTGGAAAAGCTGATGGAGAACTGCCTCCTGTGAGAGGGCTCCCATGCTGGAGCAGGGGAAGGACTGCTGCCTCTGAACAGCAGCAGCAGCAGATAAAACGTGTGATGAACTGATCACAACCCCCATTCCTTGTCTCCTACACTGCTGGGAGAGGAAGCAGGGCTGGGAAGGATGGAGGGATGGGTGGAAGGTTTTTTAAGTTTTGGATTTGTTTTTTTTATTTTTTCCATTATCCTGACCTGCTTTTATTTGTAATAAATCCAGTTAATAACTCTAATTCTAGCTTGTTTTGCCCATCGTGGTATTCAGTGAGTGATCTCTCTCTGTCCTTATCTCAACTCATGAACCATCTTTTTCTCTTCATCTATTTTCTCTTCCCTCTCCAGCTGCAGAAGGGAGTAAGAGAGAGGCTTTGGTGGGTGCCTGGAATCCAGCAAGGGTCAACCCACTACAACAGTTAACAGCTTATTTCATCCAAGACAAAGGCAAAAGAAAAGAGGTTGAAGAATAAAGATTTTGGCAAGATACTATTTTGGCATATTAGGATGCAAGAAATGCATCTTCTCTTTAAACGGCTCTTCTCTTTAAGGAGCCCAAGTGCAGAGGCTGGCTGTTAGTTCAGGGATCTGATTCATAACCAAAAGCTCTTCAAAATATGAAAGAAGAAAAATTAATAGATGTTTTGAGGGCAATGTTCCAAAAGACATAGGCTGTCTTTTGCCCTAAGAAGGACAAAAGAACGTAGGGGGTTTCTCTCTTTTGCCATCAAATCTAAAGGATATGTTTTTTTGTTCGTTGAACCGAAAGTAAAACTCTTCTTAAAAAAAATATATATATGAGGATTTTGGTATATTTGCTGTATCTTGTGGTGTCAGCCACAGCAGCATACAAATTTGGGCAATGAAGGAGAAAGAACAGAGGCTTATGTAAACAGGTATATTTCTAAAGCAAATAGTTTGAATTAACACTGCTTGGTGTTGCATATTAGATGTGATTTTTTTCCAGTAGAACAACCTGATACTAAGAAGTGAGAAATGGGTGTTGTTTTAGTGTATACAGGCACTTCAGGAAAATCAAATTATTTGCTTTATTGTCATCTTTTAGAATTGTGTGTATAAAAGTTGACTATGTTTTATATTTGGAAGTCTTGAAATTATTAAGACCAGTAAAACATTGAAAGGGTAGTAAACACAGGTAAGTCAGCACAAAATCTTACTCACAAAGACATATGGAATACTAAACTGCCCTGGGCAAACTCTTGACTCACGAAAGAACACTTTTAATGCTTGTGTAATTAGTGTCAGACATGCTAAATTATGTAAAGTTAAGCATTTTGTATGAAATTTAATATAAGTTTAAGTTCTCATCTCATTCAAGCGCAAAAAGAGCAGGCGTTCTTGCCTGTCAGTGTCGATCTGGATTTCATGCATTTCACTTTAGAATGGCTGTTGATTTTGTCATAATTACATTATAACATGTTCCACAATTTCTGCATAGTCGTCAAAACTTTATCTATTTCCTGGACAAATGTGTAATCTAGGAGAATGACATTTCTATATTTTATTACTAACTTTCACACTTATCCTTGAAAAGACAGAATAAATAAAATTTGTCATTTTATTTTCTACACTACTTACATGATAAAAGCTATTTAATAGATTTTATGAGGACAGAGAACAGTATGACAACCATTTAGTTTGATCCGGAATAAGGAAGACCATGGGATACAGTGAGGTTACACGCTTAAATAAGTAATCTTGTGCTACCACATTTTTTCACAGGGCTTTCAGAAATTTAAGTGATAAAGGACAATAATTTTGTATGTGGTTCCTATGGTTAGTTCAATAATTAAAAAAAAAAAACCAGAAAAAATATTGAAATTTAAAAAATATACAGCATGTAATCTGAACTTCTATAGAATTTTATATGTTAGTCAACATATATAATAAAATGAGAAACATCTCTCCATTTAGGTAATAGTCAAGTTCCTTCTAGTTTGACAAACAAATACTATCTTTCTTTGTCTCAAATAATAAGGCAATGGCTGTCAGGGAGCAGCAGTAGTGGGGTTGGTCCTGAGGGATGGGAGGGTGGCCCAGGGCAGTCAGGGCTGTGCCACCCCAAGAGAGAAGCAGAGCAGAGCAGGATGGCCACAGCAGTGCATCCTGCCAAGCACCACCAGCACCAGGCAAATGGGAGGTGATGAGTGAGGTGAGGATTAGAGTCAGCACATCAGGATGGGCAGGAGCAGGACTGAGATGGGGGACACCCATGGCAAGCCTCAGGCAGGGATGTGATATTTAGATCTGAGCTTAACTCGAGCCTCGGAACACAGAGCTGGAGGATGTGTGTGGATGTGCATGTGTGTGCATAGGGTGATGTTCAGAGGAGGCTAAATAGGGCTAATACCCTTCCCTGAATATTAAGGTCCATCTGTGCACTCAGGGCCCTGATTTCTCAGAATATTTTTGTAAGTGTCTTCTAGACACAGATTTTCAGTATCTTTTCTAACGTTTGGACATTAGAACTGGACCCTGTATTCCAATAATCCCATTAATTTCACATTAGTTTGTTATCCCTCTATCAATACAGAAAAATAAAATATTCATCCTCAAAGCTATTATGAAAGATTTTTTTTAGTGTTCAGTATCTATGTATTAATTTCTAATATTTTTCTGATGCATAAAATTAAGGCTGCAGGATGCATCCTCTAGGTGTGAAATTTGTGTTCCTGATTGTATCATTCTTTAATAACTTTGCTAAAATACATGTGACCCTTTTATTTATATAAAACCCTTTCATCTAACATAATCTTTACAACCATTTACATATTTACAAACATTATATATGATCTGTGGTTTATTTATCAGAGAATTTTAATATGCTTTGAATTTTTTCAGGGATTAATATGTAGCCTTGCATTTGTTTGGTACAAGATATAAGACAAATCATGCTAGTTTTATGACTTGCTGGTACCCTAAGATAAGGAGAGGTTTTAGTACTTATCTGATTTGCAAACAGTTCTTTTTCCACTGGCAAAGGCCATCTACCTGCTGGAAGATAAAGCTGATGGAGTTTGTGTCCTCAATTCAGCTCTAAGACTTAAAATCAATTCAGTTAGGGAAGAGTGATAAGGTCATTCTAGTAAAGGTAAGATACCATGGATTTCCACATATATTTGATCAAGCCCCTAGCTGCTACTGCTTCAGAGGGATCTACAACATGCATATCTTCCACAAATGCACGCAAATATTGTTGACTATTAGTTACCTCTTCTGTAAGAAAAGTATGTTTACAACCTGTAGATTTGTGCATTTTTTTTGCTTCTCTTAAACTCTTAACTATGAATTACCAAAAACCTCCACAAGCATAATACAAAATTAATGGTTAATATATTGATTGTCCAAATAAAATATCAGTAAGGAAGATGTGCAGGTTTTCTATAACATATGAAAATATGTACAAAAATGACAAAAAAAAATTACATCTATTCTACAAAAGCAAAGTTCATACTAACCTCATTTCAGTCTAAGTGCATCTCTGTATGTGTCATGAGCATCAGTCCTTTAGTTCATAGCTATGCACAACACAAAAAATACTTTTAACCTTTGCTCATAGATGAATTGAAATGGATTATTTGAAGCTAACATAAGCAAATAATAAATAATATACCACGTTTAATATATCATATACTTATAATGTAAGAGATGTATCACATACATAGTTTCTAATAAACGATATATTAACCTCAATAAACTTGTTGCTAGTTAGATTGCGATTTCTGATTTTTCCACAAACCTTACTTGGAATCATAGAATGGTTTAAGTAGAAAAGATTTGATGTTCAATCCCCTGCAATGAGCAGGGACATCAACTAGATCAGATTGCTCACAACAGCCCTGTCCAACATGACCTTGGACACTTCCAGAGACAGGGCATGGACCATCTCCCTGGGCAACCTGTTCAAGTGTTTCACTGGAAAAATGTTCTTCCTTAGAGCTCATCTCAATCTCTCCTCTTTTGAGGTATGACTGAAGTGATTCATTGCTAGTGGAAACAAAGTTGATCATAAATGTATGTGTATGGCATGAACAGACAGAATGAGGACTTCATTCTTCTTGGAATTGGACAGACAAAAATAGAAGTGGAAAGTAAAAGCAGTAGGAGAAATAACAGAGAAATAAAATAGGGGAAAAGAGAAGATGCAAGCTTGAAAACAGGAAAGAAAAGTCTAGAAGCGATCACTGCAGGAAAGAATGTCTCTTTATGTGATGTTAGTAACTATTTTTTTGCCCTTTTAACAAAGGAAGATATAGAAGTGAAAGCAAGAGAAAGATGTTTTCATGAGAGACAAGAAATTTTTTACTTGGTCTTAGTGAAGTCAGAGTTAGGAAGCCTTACATCAACTGTTCTGCTTCTGTTTAGTGACAATATTTCCCTCACCTTTGTCCCTTGCAACAGTGCTTAGTTTTACCAGCTTCTGCAAGACATCCTTTTAACTAAAGCCTAATTGTAATCAACTTACCAAAAAATCAGGTGCATTTAGACTCAGTACCTCTAACACTTTCAGAATAATAAATAATTTTATGTTTCCAGACCAATTATTACAAGTGAATACAACCTTATCTTATTATCAGACAACAAACATATATGCTTTCTGCTTCATTTTTTCAAGGGCACTCAAGCATAACAACAGCAACACATATAGACAAGTCCAGCGGACTAATTAGCAAATGGTAATGAAAAGAAAATATTGTCAAGGACTCTTTTGTACACAAGCTCATTTGTTGTTGAGTGGAAGGACACTGTTTCTATTATAATATTAGTTTCACTTCAGGAAAGTATAACAATGTCATTGAAAATAATTAAGAAGGCAGTTTAAAATGCCAACAAACCCCTTGCTAGATTTGCCAAATTTCTTAATGCAATAAATATGCACTGCTTATGAATTTTATAGCTTTTTCCAGATTGAAAAAAAAAAATAAAATAAAAAAGAATGAGAATCCCACTGAAGTAATACGATAACTAGGGCTGGTGAAACATGTAAACGTTATGTTTAGCAAAAAAAGTGCTTTATTTTAAAAAGAAAGAATATGAACTTATTTTATACTTCTCTTCCATACTAATAGGAAGCCTTGCACATAATATGAAATGAAGGTTGAGATATTATTTATTTTTATAAAATTTGATTTGTTGGTAATATGTTATTCCTATATAATTTCTCACACAATATCAATTCTCTGACAAATCAACTCTAAAATTTCTTAATAAGATCTTGTGTGAATGTCTCTGCTGGAAAGTATTCCTTTTATTTCTTTTCTCCTATAGCAATGATATGTTAGCAAGAACCATGTTCACAAGTTGGTAGTCTTAGCTTTTACTTTTCACAAAAGATGTTCCATTTGAAAATATTTTCTATCTCAACAGTGTACATTTCCAAACTCATACCTTATCAAGTTGCATTAATATTAGTGATACAAATGACACAATTGGACTCTGCTTCATAATAATTTTCTGAACAAACTGAAATTCTACTGTCCAAAACTCTAAAGTATAGAAAAAATATTTTTATTTTCATATTTGTGTTGGTACGTATTTTATCTCCATGTAAATCTTAGAGATGTTTTCGTTTTTATAAATTTATTTCTTACTAAACAAAAGAAAATACAAAAATGCTGGTGACAACTGCACAGAATTGTAAAAGAAACCTGAAGGTACATTGTACCTTTCCAACAAGACAAACTGTAGCTAATGTTTGTGAAGAGCAAACTGGCAACAGACAATAGTTTTTGTGTTAAACTGTATGTATGAGGAATGTATAGCCACAGGCAAATCAGTGTCAGCAGTGGCACCTGGGGACAACAATGTATCACAAAGAAAGGAATCTGAAAAGACACTAAGGCCCAAATTGTGTGCTTGTGGCTTAGAGGCAGCAGTCAGCCAACAGGAGTGTTTAATTCCTTTTCACATGGGGCAGAAGATGAAAGACTCCACAAGGGCTTTCTCTTTCTGAAAGAATCACTGATAACAGAGAGAACAAGCAAGAGGAAAGAAAACAGATGTCTTTCTACCATGCTTAATAAATTTGTGTTATGCAGAGCCAACAGGATACTGATGGTCAGGTTTTTAGAATGTAAATCTTGCAAATAAAACGTAAGCAAATAGTCCCCCTTAAAAATAAAAATCGACAAAAACACAATACACGTGTTCTGAATTTCACCTCTTCTAGTGGGCATCATAATACGTTCTGAAAAGAATACGTCCAAATCAAAAATTATCTGAGGCCATCCTTCACATAATGATATATACATACATACATTTCTGTTCTCATAATAGCCAAAGAGGTTTGGGGAAAACCCAGGTCTACATGTCCTGAATTATAGGAAAGCTATTTCTTCAGTCACTATTTTAGTGAGTTTGGCTCACTATTGATGAGAGCAGCTGTAGTGGTGGCTTGGTTAGAAGGTGAAACTTCCTAAGCAAAAGAACATGACTGTTGAAAAGTACTGACGAAAAAGGACTGACAGAGAAAGGATCCCCAGGCTGAAACTGCCAGCTTGGGAACCACGCCTAGGAATGATAACCTTCCTTGAAGTACAGTTTGATACTTGCCCCACCCTAAGATACCACTGACAAGCACAAAAACAAGGCATGGTAACAGCAACTTACTGTCTGAAAAGGTGGAAAACTGTCTGGAAAAATAAAATTACTCTGAAAGAAGAGAAAATACCATCATCAACTGCCTCTTAAGGTTAAACCCCCCCAAATTAAGTGTATCTACTGTCTGCTCTAAGTAGTATGCCCCATGTTGTCTTATAAGAGCATTTATTTTAATCTAAAATGGAGCCTTTCTCTCTGAGAACTCCCCACACAACTCCTACTTTTCCTTTCTTAAACAGATTGAATTCTCCACATTAATGTCTTATGAAATCTTGGACTTCCACTGAGAAGTCCTGTCTGACTTCAGACTCAGACACAGATCATCATTTGAAGGGAGATTGTGTTACCTTGCTGTACCCCATTTTTGGGGTTCACTTTTTTTGCCCTCTTGGGTGGTTGGATCCCCATCTGAAATCAGTCTGTCCTCACCTTTGGGATTGTTTTTCCTCTTCTGAAATCTGTCTAATTCACTTGATAGTGATGAGATATTTATCTCCCAATTAGTAGTCCATTGTATCTGTTGTTAAATTGTCGATAAGTTGCTTCAGTTATGATAAGTTTATATAAGAGTATACATCTACTTGGCTGTTGATGTTATTGCTTGTTGCTACATGATTGATTACTATTATTAGTGATTGTTGACATACTTTTGATTGATTCCATGTCAATGAATGCTGGTAATAATTTGTAATCGTTTGAGATATATATACTCAGTTTGTTAATCATGGGTATACTTGTTAGTGCTAAGTTTTGTGATAGTTTACATGGTAATGGTGATTAATGTGTTATTTGTGGTAACCTATAATATAGGTAATAGAGAACTTTAAAGGATAAAGTCTCTGTGTCCTTGTATATTACAAAATCCTACTAACCCTTTGTTCTGATCTTTATACATCTGAAGAGCACTAAGATATTAGATTTTGACAATCATTAAACTCAATGGATACAAACTTCTTTGTCAAAAGTACAGATTAAAGTGAAATGAATGATTGTTTAGACAGCATCACTTCAAACATTCACAAGTAACTATTGGAACAGAGATGTGTTTTCTCTTTCTTTGAGTTGTCAAAAGTTTGAGGGTGTATCAACAGTTCCATAATATCAATAAACATAAGTAATTTGAATATAATGTTTGGGTTTTCAAAGACAGGAGGGGGGGGTATGTTAATCAAATAAGTAACTGGAAGGGATTAACTATGCATAGGATGGAGAGAAGATTAGCTATTATCCTATATAGACATCTACATCTAATGTAGTAAAAAAACACAGGATACACCAAGTCAGCATGGAAAAAGAATGTTTTTCCTCAGTCCCAAACTGAAATGTACACAATATGTAATCACATATTACATAAGCTCTCAAATGAGAAGTCTAAAAATATTTCTTACAATATGAGAGGTACTCGAACAGGTTTCCCAGCGAAGCTGTGTATTCCCCATCATTAGAAATGTTCTAGACCAAGCTGGATGGGGCTATGCCTGGGAACATAACAGTTTGATAACTGCAACAACGATCTGCCCTGGTTAGCAGATGGACAAGGCATTTTCGCTCTTCCTGTGCTGCTGTACTGGACAGGATGGAACTTGAATGAGATCTCCAGTTAACGGGACTATGACCCGTAGATAAGTCCGCATGGGAACAAGGATAACTCAGGCATTTGTGTCCATCGAAAAGGCCATTTCAGTGCATTCCAATGGCCAGAGTTATAACGTCTGTCTTCCCAAGTAGCTGTTAAGCATGCAAAAACCCTGCTTTTCCTTACTAAAAAAAAACCAATCTGCCTGCAATAGGAAGTAGTGAATGAATTCCTTACACTGCTTTTCTTGTGTATGCAGCTTTTTGCTTTAATAAGCTCAAGCAATCAGGGAGTGTTCAAGCAGTTCTGTGGTGCTTAGCTGCCTACTAAGGTTAACTTACAACAATTAACAGAGACTTTTAAGTTAGAATACTTCTTTATTTTCTGTTTTCCTATTATTGTTCAAATTTGCTGCTTTGTTGATAGATATGAGCTTTCACTCTCTTCATGTCCAACTTCAGATAAAATTGCCATGAAACAGTGACCCTGTGTTAAAGAGATGAGTTTGTCACTACAGTAATGGTTGAATAATTACAAAGTAACAGTCTGACTTCATTGCTAAACTGAAATTATAGATGCTTTATAAGGCATTCTACTTGTATTTCGATATCTCAAGTAAACTTTGGATCTTATCTTCTGTGAAAAACTAACTGATTTGTAATGTTTGCCACATATATCTTTAATTTGAACTTGTTTAACAGATGAGTAATGATGGGAGGAAAGAAAAATGCTAGCAATGGCATTTCACAGTCTGTCTAGGCATATTCAGGAAGTTTGTAGTAGAGCAGACATCTGAATTCTAAGACTTGTAATCCAGGCCCAACTCTATTATAGTGGAATGGTTTAGCATCCTAAATAAATTAATAAGCAGCAAATATCTGAGTTTGCAATCCTGTTGCCACTTTTCCTGAGGCATTTAAAGGATTCTGATGGGAAAAAAAAAAAAAAAAAAAAAAAAAATATAGAGTTTCATTTTTACTGATTAAACAAATGCATTTGTAAGTTATTTCAGGTGTCAAAGACCAATGTCGTTGGTTTCGTGTTTTGTTAATATATACATTTTGAAACAACAAATAAAGGTTGTCTACAATTTTTAAAAATTCTCTGTGAACTCAATATAAGTAGTTTTAAATTATTTCAGATCATATAAATACAGAAAGAAAGTTAAAAAAAAATTGGGGAAGCTGTGTCTATCAAGTGCCAAAAAAGTGAATGAATGAACATTACATGTAAAACCTCCTCATTTCTTTGTTATGATTATACTGTACTTAAACTGATCTGCATACCAGGGAGCATTAGATGAAATGCAATTTTCAGTATTATGAGACAATCAGACTTAATAGAATGTAACACGATACAAAATACTTTGTTCTTTTGTATCAGCTGTGTTTTAACCTTATCAGAAAGTCAGATCAAAACTACTATTCAATAATTTGAAATGCATATAGCATAAAATAAAATACAAATGTCCCCTTAGGGACCTAGAATTAGTGTTTTCAAATAGAAGATTAAAGACAGTGAAATGAGGCCTTTGAATTCAAAGGCTCTGGAGCAATAACACTAATTTCAATTCCAGTATTTCAAAGAACACAATTCATATGAACTTGAACAACTATATTCGCAGGTAAGAAAGGCTTTTTAAAACTGTTGCAGGATGTTCTTGCTCTTTCCATTAACAGTGCAGAACAATCAAATTTTTCAATCATTTTATGTCAGATATTGAAAGAATACTGATGTTTTTAACATTGGTATGTGGAAAACAGAAGTAATCTGAATTAAATAAGACAAAACTCAAGATGCACCATGAAAGTCTATTTTTCATCTGTTACCTCCTCTATAACTGCTACATGTATGATTGGTATATGTAAGGGGACAATGTACGTTTCAATGCCATTGGTGATTTGCTTGCATACTCACTATGTGAAAAAAATTAAGAAAGTATGGTATAATTCTTTCTATTTTGGCTATATCTATCTTTTCCACAAATAGGCTCTGATTTCCTTGATTTTTTTTACCGTATGAGAAATACAGCAATTGTCATAGGTGAATTAAAAAAAATGTGTTCGTCAAGTGTTGTGCCATGTTTATTTTTAAAAACCTACACAACTCACCTTCCCTGTTATGATTGCTAACCCAGTTATTCACAAATACTGAGGAAACCCAGTGTTTGGTCAGATCCTATTAGAGTACATATTCTATAAATACAATTTTTTTAAATTAATCTCTTCCTCAAGTAGTTAATAAACTTCTAGAACTGTTTTATAGAGGCAAATGTCTATGGAACACTTGCATGTGCAAGTGTTTTGTTCAAAGTGCTTTGCAAACAGAGAACTTGAATGATGGTTGGGTTACTCAGGCTACTTCCCTACAGCTGTACTTAGCTGTGTATATTGTTTGTCTTAACACCTAATTTTTCACTTTTGAGATAATACTGACTGAAATGCTCAATGCTATTTTGACATGGATTCCTGAACACTAAATGTGCTTTCTGTGATTACTGATATGCTTCACCCAGGCAGAATGCAAATCATTTACCCGCTGTTTTGAACATCTTGTTCTAGGCTCTGGTTCCCAATATGACATTAGCTAAGGATTTTTCTATTTAAAAGGTTCTCCTCTCATTTAGGCATCATGAGAGAAGCAAAAAGCTGGTCCTTAAGAGAGTTTAGTTCTTTTTACTGAAAATTTGTTTTCTTTTATTTTTTTATTAATTTTTTTTTTTTTAATTTTACTTGTGTCTTCACAGTTTTCTTATTTGCCTATCTTTTCTTTCTACCATTCTTCTTGTTTATGACTTTGGCATTAATATTTTCACATTTAAAATTAAAGTATTGACTGAAAAGGAGGAAAACTTTATTATCTGAAAAACTACTATATCATGTCGTCTTACAAATTTTTCAAGTCTTACAGATTAATTTGAAAAAAATTGAAGGGAAATAAAACAACTTTGACATTTCTAAGTATCATAATATTTTTTATTTGGTAATGAGGACATGCTTAATATATGATTCCTAATGTCCTTTTTGGTTGTCCATGTGTGTATTAGAAAAGGTGATTCCATTAGGAGACATGTCAATGTCATCTCTTTGAGTGTTGTCTTCTGAGGAACGTAAATTCAAGCTACCAAAAGTTCAGCTTCTACTTACTGAACATTTCTTAGCTGTCACAGAAATGAAACCATCACTGCAACTGCTCCATATTGAGCACCTCTAGTGGGAGGTGTCCCTGTCCGTTGCAGGGGGCTTGGAACTCAAAGCTCTTAAAGGCCCCTTTCAACTCAAATTATTATATGATTCTATATGCTGTCACTAACACTTCCATTTTTGTTTTGCAGATTTTACTTTTTACTCCAGAAAGTCCCAAGCATAGTGCAAAAGGATGTGAACAGTAGCCATTGAAGTTCATTATAAAATATCTGATAATATATGTCAACAAGGACTTAATAACCAATAAATATAAAACATTTGTTTTCCAAGAAGTTATAATGTCATTGGAAAAAGGAATCGATGGAGAGTTTGAGCAGATTTCACTGAAAGGGTAATACTAAGAAGAAAAACACGTTGAAAATCATCATCATTGACACCTCCTGATTTTGGGGAAACCCCACAGGGGAAGATGTGTATCCATGTTCCCTCTTTCTTATAACTGCTTTTACCATTTCCTGTGGACATTTTCCCGCTTAACTCCTTTCTGTCTCCCTGTCTCTCTCTCATTCTCTCTCGTTTAGTTACTCCAAGGTAACCTTCATAATTATAGCTCAGCTATGCTGAACTATACACATTCTGCTAATAAATGTTCATATATATGAACCTGTCAATATTCTTTCTGCAAAAAGCATGTATTTCGTTAGAAAGCCACAATAATTTTGTAAACTAAAGGAGAAGACAGAAAGTTGTGGTATGTATTGTTATTTTCATCAGCCTTTTAATGTGATTCAAAATGGGCAAATATTGGTGCTAGCTGTCTCAAGAAACTAGGCATTTTAGTTCAGTTTCATGCTTTTAATTTTGTTAGAACAATTTTGTCTATTACACCCCTGAAGCAATAAATCATCCAGCTTCCCTAATTGCCCTTCCTGTCATTTGAGGATTTCAATAGAAATATAAGAAACACCCACCTCTTTTGATCAGATCAAAGATTCCTTTAAAAGCTCGTATACCGATTTATCACCAGGGAAAGATATGTTTCCCCTCTGTATTTTATAAATTATTTGGTTATTTAGCTTTTATGCATTTTTCAGAAAGCCTTTTTCCTCTTTTAATATCTAATAAGGTTGTACCTTGTTAAAGTGGAAAAATAAGTTCTTAAAATAAAGCTTATATATCTAATCTATTGACTTGAAAGGAATTTTTACCGTAATTTATACAGATATATATTAGCTTAAAATATAATTCCATATTTGATTTATATGATGAATAAAGTTGAGTAAGGAAATAAAAGACCTCCTAATTCTGTTAGGGAAGATTCAATTCCATGATTATCAGTATTAAGTACTGCAGGACATGTACCATACCTTCACTTTATAACATGCATTGCTTTTCAATGTGTTTGTAATTGTTTTAAATACTTGTGGAATATGTTTTCTCTTTTTCTTCCCCCCTCCTCTGACTTCTTCATCTGCATTTTTGCATAAGAGAAATCTTGTAGAAGACTAAACAGTATTCTAAAGCTGCAAAAATAAAATGTAGTAGTGTTTCTAACTGATCTACAGAAATACATATAGAAAAGTTACTTTCTAATACGTTTTTATGGTACCTTAAAATATGTACACTAAAATAATCCTTTTAAACAAAACAAAACAAAACAAAACACATTATGTAAAATTACCTGGACCCCTTTGGAAGCAAGGTACTATATGTAGTGGTTTTAGTACTATATTTATGTATATGGTTATGAGATATTACAATGGTTAAAAATTGCTAAGGTGTATCTTTTTCTTTTTAGGTATCTACTAGAAAGATGTGAGGACAACATATGAATCATAAGGACATAACATTGAAATGAAAGTCTGTCAAAATAAGGGGACTAAGAAACTGCAATTTATCTTGCACAGGTGAAATCCATCCTTTCTGAAGATAGTTAATAACTGGAGAAAATGGAAGAATTCCCTCTACCACTCTCTGGAAGCACTTGGAGCAGATGAATAAGCAGAATAAAGGAATGTCTGAGTATGCCTTGATGAAACACTATCAAGACTTTAGTCAAAATTAGCTTGAACATTCACTCCATGCATTTGAAAATTCATGTTGAGGAGAGAGGAATCAATAGTAATTATAGGGAATATCACATCAAAATGTATCAAGCTTGGGTTTCTACAATTCCATTCTATAATAGATTGCCTTCAAACTTGGAGAGCTACTAGCTGCCTGTTTTTAAGACAAAAAGACCAGGCTTCCCACAAGCTGACTGTGCAATTTAGCAACAATTTGGATATAATCTTCAGAAAAAGACTAAGCATTTTAATACTTATTTCAGGACAGGTTTGAGTTTGAATTGTTTTCTTTATTTTCTTTTTTTTTCTTCCTGACTCAGTATTTTATTTTATGATGTCTTTGTTTCCAGAGGTTCAATGTTAGACAAAATAGAAACACAAAAGGTAAAATGCAAACCCATTACAATTTCTTTTTCATTGAATGAATTACTGTCATTTAAAAACCAAGCAATAATCCACAATGGCACTTAGTCATCAATAATCATTGGTTCCTTCATTCATTTGCTCTTGAGGAGGATCCATTTCCCACCGAAGTTAGTGATTAAGCTGCAACTGTTTTCAATGAAAATAAAAGCAGGTGTCTTTAGCATCCAGGTTGTCACAGGTATTGAAAATGTGGAGTGAAAAAGTATATTTCAATCAGGAAAAAAATCTAGTCATAAATATCATCCAAAAAGTAAACAGGACATCTATCTTTCAAAAACAAACAAACAAACAAACAGCCCCCCCCAAACCAACCAACCAAACAAAAACCCCAAAACCAACCAACAACAACAAAAAAATTCCCCAAAAAACCAAAAGATCACCCTCTATGATAATTTTTGTCCTGTCTTGCTCCAATACACCTTTTCTCATTTCATTTGTTTCTGCTCATTAATAAAGAGATAGAGATTAAGTGATCATTTTTCTTACTAAAAGAGTCTTGATTTTTTTAAGCCCCTAAGTATTTTGAATTTTGTCATATAAAACCTTATATTACAATACACCAAGGATTAATAGGAAGTGGCATACTTGCAACAAAACTTTCAGATGTTTTATTTTCTTTCTTCACGTTTATAACTATTTTGGAAAAGAGATATCACTGGTATTGCATATCTACGATATATCTATAGTTATTAATATTTATAAATACATACATTACACTATATTATTATATATAAAATACTGTTATTTATTTTATAACTACTATTGAATATAACAGTTCAAATTAAGCCATAATTATGCTTGACAGGAGCATAAGCATAGCAAATATTTTGTTTCATCTGTTATTTGTGTGGATGAATGTACAGAATAACTTTTCCACCACACAATTTCAGTATGTTTCATAAATAAGTTGTTATAATAGATTAAAAAATTAATATGAAAATGCAAGAAATTGCCTCTTTGATGTATCTCAGAAATGTTAAAATAGTTCATTTTGTGATTCTTATTTTTTATCTTGCTGAATATGTATAGTAAGAAAATATTTTAGCAAGCATCAGATCAAATAATTTACTTCCAATATCTTCTATTACTAGACAGTGGAAAGCACCAAAAACCCCCCATATAAATGCAGTAAATATGTATCTATGTACTGCAATAAAATAACTGAAATGCTTCTTCTTTCAAATCTTTACAAATTACTTAATTTTATTTCAAAATATCATTATATGATTTTAGTAAAATATGAACGGTAAATCCTTTTATTTAGAAAAAACAGGGCACACCTAGAAGCTGAAGTGAAAGAATCCACGACTGTTAGAAGGAATAAAAACAGAATATGCATGTGAGAGATGAAGGATACAGATGAGTTCTGGTAACACTCTCCTAGTTGAATGTAATGGTAGTTGTTTCCCCCAGAGCATTTCAGTCGTGTACTCTTATTTATGAAGAATTATACCAATAGTGTTCTGTCAGGCAGTTCTATTTTCCATTACTGCAGTCTCTCATGGACATTTTATGATCATCTGTGAAATCAGTTGTGTCTCAAAGAAAGTTGTCTGCAGTATATCTATTTATTGGAAGATCTCTTCAAAAAAAGAAGGATCAATTCAGAAGAAAATAAAAAATGAAACAAACCCCAAAAACAAACCTCCCACACCAGCAGCCACTACCTGGCTTCTTGCTGCTTTTAGACGTAAAACTCAAATCTCCTTTCTTTCAACAAACAGGCTAACAAAAATAAAACTCACAGGTTTTCCAGGTATTGCCACTGACTTGTTTGACTGACTTCTGATGCTGTGGAAAGTAACCTGCAGTTCCCTTCAGTTACACAGACCAAGAATATTTGCTATGTTTACTCTCAATTAAGAAGACCTAGGCTCCTTCAGGACTACCTATGGACAAGAAAACAACCTGCATCTGCTAAATCAGCCCATTCCTGTAAACAAAAGTTACAGCATAACATATCAAAACACTTTGAAATACTGACTTTTTCTTTGGTTTTTCTCTACATTTTATCATTTTTCTAAGATAGTGGGAGAGACCAATCTGATTTTTCTTTGTGCCTCATCGTGTGTTACCCACGAGGTGAAAAGTGACTCCAGGGCCGTTCCCGTGCTGGGAGCGCTGTCCCCGGGGAGGCCTCGCCGGGCAGCCGAGCAGGGCAGGGAAAGCTGCCGCCCTTGGGCTGCAAGCGACCGCCCTCGGCAATCGGGCTGTGTGAGGGGCTTTAGCACATAAACCCGGAGAACTGCACCGCCACCACCCGGGGCCGTTTTATTGGGGTTTCTGCAGGGAGCGGGGTCTCGCCCGGAGGCTCAGCTCTGTCTCCCCTTCTCCCCTCGCCCTTTTCTCCCTGCGGTCGTGCTTCTTCCCCGGCTGCCTTCCGTGTCCGCCCGTGTCCTGCCCTGCTTCGCCGCTGCCCCGAGCAGCGGGAGCCCAGGGCCCGCAGTGCTCGGCTGTGTCCCCACGGAGCCGCCGCCGCCGCCCGCAGCCGCCGCGCCCCGGCCCTGAGGGCCGCGGCTGCTGCAGGAGCGCGCCCGGGGCCAGGGCAGCCTGTGCTTGGCCCACAGAAGGGACACGCAGCCGGCTGCGGCTTGGAAATCGCGCCTAACCTAACACAGGAGCGGATGTACAGGACTATAGACTCAAGTATGAAAATTCATTAATTTCAAACGTCTATGTTAAAGTCAGTCAGTCCCTTATAGAATCATACAGTCATTTAGGTTAAGATAATGGGGTCCAACCTGTACCCTAGGACTTCAGTGTCTACTGCTAAGCCATGTTTCAACATGTCTTTAAATACTTCTAGGGCTTGTGATTCAACTTCCCTGGGAAATTGTTCCAATGTTAAATGTTTTCAGGGAAGACATTTTCCCTAATATCTATTCTAAACCCACCTTGGGGGTAACTTGAAGCCGTTTCTTCTCATCCTATTACTTGTTACGTGAGAGAAAAGACTGACCCCACCTCGCTACCACTTCCCTGCTGCAGGTGCATATGCTTTTTATTTGCAGGGGGGTTTTGACCTTTTTTCTTTAGCTTTTCTCAGACATTTCAGTCTATTAAGTTATAATTTGCCTTTGACCAAGTTATAACCCATCTGTACTATATCACTACAATCCATTTGTCTTTAAAATTTCTTTTTATTAAGAACTTCCATAGGACTGAGGACTTTGAACTGCTATAGGAAACGGTTCAAAGGATTATATATGAAAGAGAGGCCAATACTGGTGTGATAAGTTAGGAGAGAAATGCTCATAGGTTAGAGACATATTGTACTAGAGGGATTGAAATATGGATGACAAATCGCATATGCAGAAAAAGATCCTTCACTACTTCTCCCATTACAAGTAACCAAAAATCCTTAAAATACAAATACTATTCCCCCCCCCCCCCTCTCTTTGGTAGGCTCAGCACTTTGTATCTGAGAAATTAGTTTGACAAGGCATTTGAGTTTACATATGCCAGATGATGCTAAGTGGGCAATGAATGTTATTTCTGTCTTGGTTCATGTATTTTTAAGATATACTTTATGAAACACATCTACCTTTAAAATAGAAAATACATAATTTATAAAGGCAACTACTTATAATGGGGGAGTAGTAGAGCAATCTTTAACGAATGAGAAATATCTATTCTCTCTACAACACAAAATTACACTTCTCCATGGAGGGCTCTTCCCTTGCAAGTGCATACCATTGGCTGTCAGGACCAGCGCTTGGGTAGGATATACAGAATTCCTGTTATGGAGGGTCTGACTGTCTGATGTTTACGTTTTCTATACTGATACTGACCATGCACCTGATGATAGATGCAGACAACACCTCCTCACTCCAGGGAGATAATACCCTGCAAGCATTCCACCCACACGCTTCTCGTTAATCTCTGACTTCAGCTTAGAAGAAGGAAAAGACAGTATGATGACATATTAATCTCTTCATCAACAAAATATTTTGTTTTCTTAATGTTTCATCAGTCCAATTTACATCATTAAAAAAAGATTTACTACTTTCTTTAAAATGCTACACTAAAGATCTTTGTTGAAGGTGGAAACAGACTCAGAGGTATCCATCAAAAGGATGAGGGGCAAAACCCTCAGTTCTAACAGTGTTTCTGATTAGACTTTAGAGAAAAAATGCCTACCACTATTAGAATTGTCAAACACAGGCTACCGAACAATGCTGTGGAAACCATGGTCTTGGGCTGATAGACAGCCTGACCTAAATTAGTCCCCTCTTTGAGTGGTGAATTGGACAAGGTGACCTTTATATAGATACCTTTGTATCTTTGACAACAGATCTCATTCATTCTCTGAACATATTTATACTGTGGTCATTGCCACAGCATCTGAATGCAAAAAGTGTTAGCATTTCACTGATAATCTGTAAATTTTATACATATCGTATTTTACAACATGACATAGACTAAAGAAGTGATAATAAGATACAAGACATATTCAGACAGATTTTTAGAACAGAAGAATTTCTTTCAATCAGTAGAACTTAGGTTCTCGTTTCACAGTCATGTTTTCTTGACAGAAACCTCATTTTTTTCCTAAATGCATGTTCTCAAAAAATAATTCAAATCAGCTTAAAACTAGCTCCTTTAATAATATACATAATGCTAAGAAAATCTTGATCTCTGTTAAAATAATTATACATTTTATCCTAGTAATGGAAACTGTCTGGGTTGATAAATTCATTTTATGACATTAGCAGCTCTAAAAGCCTTTAGATCCAGGTTTGAACTTCATCTAGTTTTTTGTGTCACGCATACAGAAAGCAGATTTCTGAGTCCTGGTAGCTTTGGAAAATAGGAAATAGGAATATTAATTAGAATATAGGAAATAGTAAATACTGACTTCTTTAAAGCAGTTATTCCTGAGACCTTACAGTGACTATGCTGACAAATATTTGAGGATCATAAAAGGGGAAGAAAGAGGTCACTAAATTCTAATCAACATCTCTTCTACCTCTTTCAAGAATTACTCTTTGTGTATTTGTAGGAAGGAAAAATACAGAGATGATGATTCTAGAAGAAAATGTCTGTTAATTAAAATTCACTGTTTGAAATCTAATTTGTAAAGACATTATCACTACACTTTCTGAAAATATTTTTTTTTTGTTAGAGACTGAAATTTGTAGTTGTGCAAATAACACCTAATGTAGAATTCACTCTGTTTCCACATGAAGAAGTTCAAATAGTCTTTCCCTTGGGAGTCCAAGTACTTCCTGGTGAAAATGTAATGCACTTCACAAGGTCAAGAAGTGGATCCACGTGAACCCCATGAGGTTCAAAAAAGCCAGGTGTGAGGTCCTTCACCTGGTTCATGGCAATCCCTGATATTACTACTGGAGGATGAAGGGATTGCTAGCAGCTCTGCCAAGAAGGAATTGGGGTTACTGGTGGTTGAAAGGTTGAGCATGAGCAGACAGTGTGCACTTGCATCTCAGAAAGACAACAACATCCTGGTCTGCATCAAAAGAAGCCTGGCCAGCAGGGTGTGGGAGTTGATTCCTCCACTCTACTCTGTTCTGGTGAGACCCCACCTGGAGCACTGAGTCCAGCTCTGGACTTCTTAGTACAGGAAAGACATGGGCCTGTTAGGGAGGAGGGCTGCTAGATGGGACCATCAAAGCCTGGAGAAGAGAAGGCTGTGGGGAGGTGTTATTTGTAATGTTTCAGTGCTTGAAGTGGGCTAGTAAGAACAGTTTAAAAGAGTGTAGATTTAGATTGGATATAGGGAATGCAATTTTTTTTTACAGTGAGGGAGGTAAGACACTGGAACAAGTTGCAGAGAGGTGGCAGATGCCCTATCACTGGAATTGTTCTTGGTCAGATTGGATGAGACTTTGAGAATGTAATAGGTGCTCCAGAAATGAGATAACAGTGAAAGGAAGAAGCATATTTCAACTCCTCTGGCATCAGTCTCCAAAAAGAGACACAACCCTTCCCTCCCCTAAAGAGGAATTACAGAGCATGATGGAAAAAAAAAAAACCAAAAAAAAACCCCAAACCACCTGGAAGTCAATTAGGCCTCTCTGTTGGCAAGTGGAGGCTTATTAAGTGGTGATGGTAGCCCACACATTTAGCCCACAAATGGTAGCCCACAAATTTTAATTTTAATTAAAGATTATAATGAAAATATTTTAGGTTCAGTGTTTTAAATGGATGTACCTGCCAAACACTGCTGTGTAGTCCTTAGGTTCAGACGTCGATCCCAGCCTTGGTAGAAACTTGGAATCTACAATATGTGTACTAATGACTGTAGCCAATGCACTCCTGCATAGAAAAATTAAAAATTATTTCTGCTGTGGAACAAAATGGAATTTCTTAAGTCATGACTGGGAAATAACAAATAATCTCCAGAACTCACTCCCTATATAATTCAGCTGTCTGGCCAGTGGGGAAAGCAGACAGGAGGTGGTATTTAAGAATTGATTATTAGTATCTGAGTGCTAATACAGCCATGCTAACAGCTGCTGTACCAAACATTGCAAATTTAACAGCTACTTTGAAGGCAGCTGCACACCCAATGATGGTGGTGCTAGATATAAAAAAATATGTTCTTTATGGTTCCCTTGAAGGAGGACGACAAAGAGAAGTTTCCTTTCACTTGGGAGGGAACACTATGCAGCTTTAGCAGATTCCCACGGAGATATAAATATTCACCTATAATTGTTCATGCTGCACTTGCTGAACTTTTGCAGAGAGACTCAGTCCCCCAAGATGTGAAAATGTAACAAAATATATGGATAATATTCTGATTGGAGAAACTTCCCCTGAGAAGGTGAGGGAAGAGGCAGCAACAATATGTCAAGCAGTAAAATCAAGCAGAATTCCATCTGGAAAATATCTGGGACCAAATAAAGAAGGGCAAAACCTGAGTTCAGAAATTGAGCATAAAGAGGCAGTAAAAATTTTAACTGAAGAGTTAAAAAGTATCAGTCACTGGGACCAGTACACTCACCTACCCCTATTACAGCTGAATGGGGTTTCTATGTTTTATTATAGCATGTATATAATTTAAATTACTGTTTTCTCTTGGTATGTGTAGCAATTGCTTTAATTTTTAATGATAATAAATATGACTGAAATGAAAAAAATATGGTTTTTCCCCTTAAATCAGAAAAAAAAAAAAACAAAACCAGAAATCTGACCAATGTTTGACTTCAAGTTAGTATATTTGTTTGAGTAGAATTATTTGCTTCCCCTCCCTTCTCCTCAGCTTTTCTTTTCTTAAACCTGAACTCACTCATCAGTAAGGTTAAGGTTTCCAAGTAGGTGAATATGTACAAGAATAGGTCTGGATTTTTCTTCGCTTAAGGAATTTGTACTCCTACATTTCATATTTCTTGTCCAGGATTTTATTCTAGAATTATATTACACACATAAGAAGCAAATTATAGTTACAATACTATACTGAGTAATGTATGGAAGGTCAACAGACAACTTGTATTTTTACCCTTTCCATTTTGCTAATTGATCTATTTGAACAATATGCCTTTTTTTCTTATATGATTTTTTTTCCAAATCTCAGATAACCAAAGTGGAATAATAGTTAACAGTGTACCTAGGTGCTTCTGTATTACCTATATTGTGATTCAGATTTTATCTAGAACTTTGTATTCACTGCATGAGGCTTTTATGCCTGTTTAAAGTACCCATTGCTCTTCTTTTGGATCTGTTTCACTTCTTAATGGACCTATGACTAAACAGAGCATTTCTATTGAAATGACAAAAAGGCTTAGCTTTGGCACTTAACAAACTATAATTAAAGTGACATAGTATATTGAATAACTCCTAACTTGCATAGAATTAGTTTTGGTACTGAGAAAAATATGGAGGATGGAAGCACTATGATCTAATTAATACCTAACTGTCCTATCTGGAAACAAAATAAAAAACTTCACAAAAAGTTCCTACAGAATAAACCATTACATTGCATCTAGAAATTTCTTCTGAAAATGCGTTTTACAGTAGTTTGATTTCATGAGTCATAGTGTAGCCCCGTTAATTATGCTGTGAAGCAGTGAGAGGGTGAAAAAATCTGTATTGGTCTGGTGTGACAGAAATTACACTTTTAACAGTTATACAGAAGATAAGATGAGGTAGAAAAAGTCCTCACTGTTTTCTAGTGTCCTGCAAGAGCCAGTAGTTTAAAAAAATTCCAAACTATGGATTCAAACAACCCACAGAAGTTATGAAGACCTCCTCCCATCCTTGCAATTTTTATTAACTGTGTGTGAGTGTCATTTGGAAATCTGAGACATCCGGCAACCCAACAGGCCTGTACAAATCCCATCTGCAGGTAGAAATGCTTCTGTGCTTACAAATGACAATATACACTAAATTGTGGTATAAACATGTAATTGTGT
Organism: Nicator chloris; assembly: GCA_013400495.1. Taxonomy (NCBI): domain Eukaryota; kingdom Metazoa; phylum Chordata; class Aves; order Passeriformes; family Pycnonotidae; genus Nicator; species Nicator chloris. The sequence goes on along the minus strand of WAAE01005428.1, from coordinate 21,177 downwards.
TATTATTTTTTTACCTTGTATGTGAGTGGGTACAAAGAATAAACTTCACCCTATTTCTTTACTCCTTTTCCACAAAATCAGTTCTTAAATCCCCAGAACACCAAGTGATGGGACTTCAGAAAGCACTCGAGAAAGGAATGGTGTGTTTTATTTTTACTCTATGTTCCATTTTCTTTTTTGTTTTCATTATCCTTTGAGAGTATTCAGTATCACCAAAACCCAGGTCAAACAAAAAAAAAACAAACAAACAAACAAAAAAAAAAAAAACAAAAAAAACCACAAACCAGTTATAACCATGTATGCATGAAATCCAGATTGCAAAATGGTCTAGCACCAAAAAAATTGGATTGGAACTGGATTTGCTGCATAGAAAAACCACCAGATTTAACCTAGTATAAATATTTGTTTCTGCTCCTAAGAAAACAGAGTATGTTTAATATAAGTAATAAATGATGTTGGATAAGTTATAATCTATATTTACTATATGTAACATTTCTCATGTCAGAAAAGATCTTGAAGCTCTACACAATGATGTGCAGTAAACACAGAATACACTCCTCTCACTCAGGCTGTGAATCAAAACAAAAATTCAGTGGGAGTACACCATGTCTCATAATGATAAAACCATGATATAGCCTTAGGTACATGATTATTTGCATGTTATTTCCCATTCTGTAAAGTGAGTGAATAAAACATCGTGTAAAATATTTTTGAGGCAACAAGAGATTGCAAATCTGGACTGCATATGAAGGAAGCCACTCTGCTTTCAAAGACAGAAACTACTGAAAATACATTACTACTATCAAGGAAAGGGGAACCTTCTCTCCTTGATCTAGAACCTAATTGTTTGGCATCGTGCTCTGGTGTCAGTTTCTACACATACAAAAAAGCATTTAGTATATAATCATTAAATTCTACAATCCTTCAGGCCATAATACAAGAGCTGTAGCACAGAATACAGTTTTAATGTACTTTCTGTGTCTACTTAGTCTTATGCATCCTCCTCTGAAAAACAAGCATATGCAAAAGATTTTTTTTGTCTCCAAGCAATTCCCTTCTTTGTGGATCATGATTAGAGTGCAGCCAGAAAACTATTTGTAGGCAGACAGGTCTACGGACAGCACTGGTGGTGTCACTTTTGAAATCTGTCCTTTAGGGCAATGTGCTTCCAGGGGATATTCTTTAGAAACACTGCTTTAGTAAAAACACAGATTTCAACCTCATGGAGCTGAAGAGCATCTGTTCAATATACTGCTGGACTATACTCACTTCCAAATTGTATTTTTACCTGTTTACGACAAGTAATTATAGTAAGTTGGAGAAATATTAAAACATTCCTTTTCCTGTTGAGAAATTAGGCCTACACCTGGTATGTTCAGTCACCTTGTATTCTCTGAGTGCAGTTGAATAACAGTTCCTGTGCATCCATTCAGGATCAACTATAATTTTCTGCTACTTAAATAGAAAGCTAAACCATTTTTTTATTGGCTGGCATGCCATACCACAGGAAAGAGAGATAAGGATCTCAGTTCTGTTTTCTTGTAATCAAAAACTTTGGCAGAAAACAAGCTGCAGCAGCATATTGGGCAGAGACAACCGAGAGCCTCTCTTGGCTTTCATCTCTTGCTAGTGAAAACAGTAGGCAAAAAAAAAGGAACAATACATATGCATTGTCAGACCTCAGATTAAGTTTGCAGAACTTCAAGTGAAGATTCCCTTATCTTTGTGTTTATAACCATTATGTTTGATTTGGAAATAATTCTGAATTGATAAATATAGCCACATATTTGTTTACCATTTTGCAGTTTCATTTTTGGAAATGAAACCTCTTTAAAGAAGTCTCCCTGGGAAAAAAAATATACTTGAAACCAATGGATTATTCTGTTTATTTACCTAATTTTTAAGCATTTATTTACAGTTCAGTACTACGTGGACAAATTTATATAAACAGGTGAGATATTAAAGAAGAACAAATTCAGTCTCATCCTAAATTTTTGAAGTCACATAGAGTTCCTTGATATCAGACTCATAAATCAGCAATTGGTCCAGAAGTATGATGGTATCACTTTGGGCAGGAGCTGTGTTCAGCACAAATGGGCTAAGTATGGTGAGCCAGGGTGAACAGGAAAATGCAAACAAGAGCAGAGAATAAGGTGCCTTTGTGTGAACCACAGGTCCACAGGTCAAGAATTAACCAAAGAGTTGAAACTGCTGGAAAGGTAGATCACAGAATCATTATGAGACAACCTGGTTGGTGGCTTGGGCTGACACCTGAAGGTTTGAAAGACCTTCTGAGAAAGGGGCTGGAGGAGCATGGTTCTGTGGGCACAGAACATGGCACCAGGAAGGTGCTCGAGGCCGACCCATTGGGGGTCCGAGCCAGGCGGCTGCCAGAGGCAGACATGGAACCTGGTCAGAGCATGCCCTCGCAACACTGGGAAAGAATCTCAGATACTGCATGTCCAGGTGGGGCAGGAGTTGATAGGGGAAGCTTTTTACTGATATAAACCCCATTGCCTACTTGTCTGCTTAGTAACAGACATACTATTTGATGTTCAGATCTTCAACTCTAGCTCAGACAAAATTAATTCTAGTTCGTAATTTAAAATAGCCTGGCTAATTTTTCTCCCCATTCTTTGTGCTTTTTGGATTCCTGTGAAATGAGAAGCAGAAATTATGAAATGCTTTGGTATGCAGTATTTTTTGTGTTTCTGATATTCTGCACTAATGAGATTCCTTCACAATCAGAAAATTACTTCCAGGTTAAAAATACAATAGTTAGCAGTTCTCAAACTTTGTTGTTTTGTGAAAGGAGTTGAAATCTTGAAGGTTTTAGAGAACTGTATCTTTGAAGCAAAACAAAATTTTATTATAAGCATTTCCAGAAACAGACTGAATTTTTATATCCTCAGATGAAGTAGCTTACTTTTGTTAAAATTGCACTTGAATATTGGAATATTGTACTAAGTATAAACATCCTTGTCACAGCATCAGGACATTTTGGGCCGGATACAGTGCATTTTTCCTTGATTTTGAAAGGAAAATAACATCTGCTACATCCTCAGAAGGGTTTTCTGGGAATTGCCGTGTTACCTTAAAGCATTTTGGTTTCAATTAATTCATATTTCCTAGTTTAAAACAAAAACAACAACAAACCTCTGTTATCTCACATAACTACACAAATTTCAACTATGCACTTGTGTAAGTGCTGCTTGAAAAACAGGTATGCTAGAAAATGCAGGTCCTCTGGAAAAGATTGTTCTTACAGCATTAAAACCTATCATAGCTTTCAGAAAAAATGTTTAGATAATTTCACATCCATCACTGTGGCTTTGGCTGCTTTTTGCTTTTTTCAGGTGATTAGTGTCTATCAGAGAAAACTTATGGGTCCACCAGCCTGTTTTGAATAGTGGCAGCAGGATATATTGTTTAGAAGAAGACATGATTCCTGATGCTTATATGAGGTCAATAGCACTTACACATATCTGGCGTTCACAGTAGTTGAATTAGAACACTACAGAGTGAATTCTGCCAATTCCATTGCCTTTTCATTTGCAGATAATTTAGTTTACATTAGTTTCAGTGATATTTGAACACACATAATTTTTAGTTCTGAGCTATATTTTTTTTCTAAAACTTACATTACAAAAGTTCATTCATTTATTTTGTGCATATGCAAAATTACTTGATCTGTGGTAGCATTCTCCATCTCTTTTCAAGTGACAACTAGCAGTACTCCGAATTTATCTTCAGCTGTCAACATTTCTATCTTCTCCTGCTATAAGATATCAAATAGGAACAATATAAAATTTGTACAGAAAGGCAAAGTGGAGTCCATGACAATATTTGGCTCTTGTCAAGGATTATTAAGGTGTAGAAATACTGTTTAATATATTGTTAGAAAGCCATTATGTATAAATACGTTTTACAGTCTTTGCTTTATCTTATGGAGCCATATTTTGTATTTGGTTAGAACTACCTTTGCAGCATAAAACTTATGTCTGTTCTTGTTTGCACAGACACAGCCCACCTGCCATACATTTGTGCCTTTTGCATTTGGCTGTTTCTGCTCTCTGATGATGAAGGAACGTGAAATCTTTCTTTTTATGCTGGAGTCAGTACAAGAGATCAATTTTTCATCCTTTGCATGCTGTTATCTTTTCTCACTCTTCTTATCTTTTCCAGTTTCATTATGTTAGCAAGACAAATATAGTTATATGTCATAACTTTTGAAAAGAAAGCTAAATCATATTTTAGTTGAGGTTTTTTTATTTGAAAAGGGGGGGAAACCTTTTTGGATTTGTATGTTTGTTTGTTTGTTTGTTTATTTATTCCTTTCTGCTGACTGAAATTGTGCTGGTTTCAGCTGTGGTAGAGATAATTTCCTTCACAGCAGCTGGTATGGTTCTGTGTTTTGGATTAGTGCTGAATACAGTATTGATAATATGGAGATATTTTTGTTATTGCTGAGCAGAGCTTACACAGAGCAAGGCCTTTTCTGCTTTTTGTACCGCTGTGCTGGTGAGGAAGCTGGGGGTGCCTGAGAGGTTGAGAGGAGACACAAACTGAACCAAGGGATATTCCAGACCATGTGAGAACATGCTTGGTATATCAAGTGAGGGGACAAAGGGGCAGTTGGAGTGATGGTGTTTTTCTTCCCAAGTCACAGCTGCCTGTGATGGTGCCCTGCTCTTTGGGGATGGCTGAACTCCTGCCTGCCCATGGAAGTGGTGAATGATTTTTTTAGTTTACTTTGCTTGTGTGTGGGGCTTTTGCTTTTCCTATTAAACTGTCCATATCTCAACCCACAAGTTCTTAATCTTTTACCCTTCTGATTCTCTCCCTAATCCCACTAATGGGGTAGCAAGCGACAGAATGTGACTTTTACATAAAAAGGAAATCTTTGTTCATTGATTTCTATGTCTTTCTCTCTAAGTAAAACTGTCAATCATATATACAACTGGTGATCTTAGAAGGGGCAAACTAAGATGCAATTATCTCCTGGTCTATGGTAGGATCTTCCACAAAAGAAATAAAAGTTGGTAACTCAATCAGCAATAAAACCCTTAAAAAACCCTATGATTTTTTCCTTCTAATTCTAAGAATGAAGAGAACGTGCAATATAATACAGTTGTACAGAGATTTTTTCAAATCAGCATGCCTATACATTTCCCTTGTAAAAAAATCCTCATTTTACAGAATTATTCTTGGTTAACATTTTACATACATATTTATATCTATATATCTATATATAAAAATACACATAAGAAACTCTATGTGATACCTAAGATATGTCTTGAAATTGCATAGAATAGAATGTATATTTAGTGTAAAACATAGTATGATATGTAAAGTATAATTTAAAATCAATGAAAAATTTTCACAATGGAGCAAAACACAGAGCTGAATCTAAGCCAAATTGCTGAACTTAAATTTTGAAAATGGTATGTGTGCATGAGAAAGATTTGCAATTTATTAAAAAAAAATTAGCTTTTAGATATGTTAAACAGTAAGATAGATCTATAGCAATGACTATGATTGAAAGAGGATCTTTCTCATATTTCACTGGCTGGATGCAAACAGTACCAACACCTAACACGTTTTCAGACATACAATTGAAAATCATTGGTTGATTAGATTTTTTATTAATTGTCTGATAGTCCTTATTTACACTTTATTTTTGCCAAATGTGAACTAAGAGACTAGAACAGTAATTTTTAAGACCCTGGTTGAGCCTCTGAAATGTTTATATATTTATTAGTTTTCTTTTTCATTACTGTCACATTTAAACCAATTTTAGGGTTTGGATACAAAGTTAAATTTATGTTTTCCAGAAATTTCTAGAGGAACTGTGAATGGTTTGGAAGCTGGACAAATCTCTACATAGTACATAACCTGTGTCAGGTAGAGTTTTTAAGTATAAAATATATGTATATGTATACACATTGCAATTAGGTGAATTTTCTTTATTCAGGGTATTCTGTTTTTCTATTTATATATAAATATTTAAATACAAAAAAATTGTAACATAATTGTTATCCTTAAAAATTTTATTTATTTTAACCACAGAACATGCTTTTAGAACTATAGAAATTTTAATATAGACAAGATATAGTATTGTATGTTAAAAGACACTTGAAGTTATTTCGTGATTTTATTAGTTACTTCAAAGACTGCTTTCAGTAATATGAGACTGCCTTGATGCTCTAGAAATAACCTTCTCCACTTTCACTAATTTTTGCTACTAGACAGAGAATAGAAACACCAAATAACTGAAAGTCAATGAAAGGAAAGGATATATAGGCAGACTGTGCTAAGAAAATTTGGGAAAATTAATGTGAATAGATTCCAAGACTAAAAAATAATAAAATACCTAGATCTCCACCTTGCTCTAAAGGAAGGAAGAACTCCTCCTTGTTAGTGGTGACACAACTCTTCTGGAAAGATTTCAGGGAGGTGCAGCAAAACCTTTTCAACCCTGCCCAGCAAACGGTCTCAGGAGTTGCACATGGGCAGTGTTTGTGTAACACCACCCAGCAGTGCAGCAGATACTAGAAAAGCCTTTGTGCAATATTTTAAAATGGTTTATCAAGGCTCATCTGTGTTGGTTTGGACTGTGAATATACCATATTGGTAACTATACTAATGAGTCAGAATATAAAGCTGTTAAAACTTTAATTGGACTAACAGTAAATTATTGGTTTCACAGAATGCATTTTCCTGTTTGTTTGTAGCAGGAGTTTTGAGTTTAACATTTTACATAAGCAGAAAGACATCATTATTGTCTTCAGATTACAAAGTAAATATGTTCAACTGAGGTACATTATAAAGTAAAAATAGTATACTTTCTTCTGCTGTTGTTTTTCAAAGATATGTGTTACATTTTAGCTACTCCCTGCCATTTGCAAGGATTGCTCCATAAAACTTACTAACTCTGGCTAGATGTGTTTGCAAGTTGGTTGAATCTTTTAATGCTATTTGAACACCTTCAGGAAATGCACCAGTGTATGAATGCATAGAAGCAAAGAAATGTCATTTAATAAGTTTTGGGAAGATTAAATGCCAAGAATTTCATTAAGCACATGAAGGATCCCAGAGGAACAGAAACCCATTTGTTTAAACAAAACTAGAAGGTGGATTGCCAGATTTGCCAGCTAAGCATTTGCACCTGGCTGACAATATGTTGATACAGATGGTATCTAATGCAACATTTGGCCACGTTCTACATTGGCTGGAATAAAATATTTTTCTTTGGGACATCAAGTTAATATTTTAGCTTTATTATATTTAGGACAAAACCCACAATGTTAAATAAATAAATTGACATAAAAGATACATCTATGCATATCTTGCCTTTACTGGAGAGCACAAAGAATCCATCCAGTCATGAAAATGCAGATATTTGGCTAAGGTTATCAAGAATATATATGCTTCACATATGAGGACAGCCTTTGTTTTCCATTATAATTTTTTATTAAATTATTATAAAATAGAGAAAAACAGCAGACCTGTTTGTTTTTTTTTTTTTTTAATTTTCTAGGTCTGTGTGGGATGGAGTTAATTTTCTTCATAGCATCCTGTGTAGTGCTGTGTTTATGACAGTGGTGTTGATAACAAACATGGTGTTTTATCCATTACTGAACTATTTGTACAGCAGAAAGGGTTTCTGCTTCTTACTCTGCCTTGCCTTCTTCACTTGCCCCTCTCCAGTGAGTGGGCTGAGGGGGCAAGAAACTGGGAGCGACACAGCTGTGAAAACTGACCACATTTGACCAAAGGGATAATTTAACCTTTGCTCTGACACTGGCTGGGCATCAGTCTGTGTGTGGCAGGTGGTAAGTGGTTGCCTTTTTTTTTTTTTTTTTTTTTTTTTTTTTTTTAAACTTATAAAACTGTCTTAATCTTCATCCATTTTTCTTTCTTGACTTTTGCCCTTTTGATTTTCATCCTCTGTCATGCTAGACTGGTTGGTACTTAGTTGACAGGTTCAATCCACCACACTAACCAGACCCTTACATATTTGCTGTACACAAATGCAAGATTTTCATGCCATTTTTCCTTTTTTTTTTTTGTTTGTTTTAATACATTTGAAGGGTTTAATAATTTTATTTTAATTTTATTATGGTGTTCTTACCTCTAAGATTACCATACTTTAACACACCTTCCTGCCAGGTCAACTCCAGGTTTTTAATTGTTCCATTTCTCTGAGGCATTAAATCCAATAGATAAAATTATCTGCTATTTACTGTACAGTTGTTTACACTGAATAAATTATTTCAAATTTTTGAAATGTCACCTGTGTATGGCAACAACTTAGTGGTCCTACTTCAAAGTGATTTGCTTTTCTCTTCCCAATGCAGCTTCTTCCCCTGAAGTAAACCCAATGGATACATAAGACATAGTTCTAATTGTTTGACAACTGTTTGATATGTCAGATGTAAGATGAATATTCTTCTGAACATTGATTCTCATGTCAACAGACAAGAATGTCAATAAATTAAGTCTCAGTTTTTCAACACAAAGTTACCTAATAAGTGCTCATTTTCTTTTCTATGATTTATTCTGGTTTGACAGGTAAGACTGTGAATATTCAATTATTTTAGCAATAAATTCTTGGCTTGATATGTAAAGTTAGTTTTATCTTGCCTATAAATATGATTTTGAATAAAGCAAGACAACTAGCTTAAAATACCGCTAAAGTGATTTGCACCAGGAGGTGTGCTTGTGTGTGACAAACATTTGAAAAACAGGCTAATATTTGCCAATTATCTTCCTTGATTGTTCATTTCTCCTTGACTTTTCTTCTGATTTTCATTAAAATGGAAAGTTTGGATTCATTCACTAAGACAAAGAGGTTCCTTGGCATCTAAAAAGATTTTTTCAATGGTTGAAAATATTGATAAGGTCTCCATACTGAGGTTTTACATGTACATGCCTGTGTAAATCACATCTCTTTTATATTACCCTCTTCCATATTGCTGTTGTATCCCTGTGGTTTCCATCTGCAAGACCATTTTTTGAAGCCAATTGTATTTTAAAGCTATGAAGTATACTATCAAAATTAATCCAGATACTTATCTGCATCCTTCCAAAAACTGGGCAAGGTGTGAGAAGAGACATAACCTATCCCTTTTAGATATATCAAGTGCTATCACTATGGAACTAATGAGCTAGCTAAACACATCAGTCATTACAAATCTGAAGAAAAAATCTTGAAGACATATTCAGTATTTGTATTTATTTCAGGATATTTCACGAGCTAACAGTTGTGTTACAATTGGAAAGAAAATTGGCAGAAAGCTGGGAGCACTTCAAAGAACTTCTGCACTCAGAGATGCTATAGCCTGAACAATTAAAGTTTTGTTTCCAATTTCTTTACAAAAGAGGTTTATACAAAAAGACATACCTGTGTAGCAGAAGTATGTCTCCTCTCTGAACACAGTCACTACAGCAGCTGATTCAGGAATCATCCTTCAATTTCAGTGCATGCATTTTTGGAATGTCAGGGTTAATACTACATTTGAAATAGACCAAGTATGGTTTTAACTACCTTATTTTTGAGCAATTACCTTATTTATTTACACTTATTTTTTTAATGGAAAAATGGACATGGCCAGACTGGAAAGAAATTGAGCTCTCTACTCACCCCTCATCTCCTCAGTTAATAACAGAATACCATTTACCTTGTAAGTCTCTGCATATTCTAGTCTTTTTACACAAACTGCAGTTTCTCATGCTGTCAGGGGTAAAACATGTTTACTTGAAAAACAAACTGAATCTGTTAGGTTTGGATACATGATATAAAGCACTGTTCAGTAATTTTTTCAAAGGTTCCATGAGACCTGATAAAGAGAGACCAAGATGAGGTTAATTGCAAGGGAAAAAATTCTGTGCTAATATAAATTTGAATATGTACAAAGATTTCCATAGAGTTGAATTCTACACTGAAATTTTACTTACACATGGCAAGACTCCACAGAAGAGTACTTGATGTCTAAGCTAAAATCTGCACACAAGAGAATTTAAACAACTCAACAAAAGGAAAACCATTTAGTAGCATTTAATTCTCAACATGGCTCAGGCTAGAGACTGTTCCCAAGGCAGGTCAGTTGTGATAATCTTGTTTTAGAGGGTGAGAGAATTCAATAGTATGGATAAGGCCTATTCTGTGTGCTTTATTTTTCTAGATGGATTTTTTCATTAAGTTTGAGTAGAGCTTTTATTGTTCACACATAATGAAAATTAAACCTGTCTAGCCTTATGGTTTGTTGTGAGTTTTGCATGATCAGCTGGGATCCCAGTCTATATTATGATTTTGCTAAGATCTTTGTATCTTAAAGATTTTTTTTAACTGTGCCATTAATAGCAGACTTCAATGTGGGTTTAGAATATAGTCTTAGATTTTTGGTGTGATCCATAAAACATTGAATGGACTTCTGTTTTATTAAGATGATCATTACAGAGTACACTGCCGTGTCATTCCTCTGATACAAAATTTATCTCTTTAACATAGTCTAATATTAACTTTATTCTTTCCATGTTTAATATTGCCAATGTCTATTTGCAGGGTAACAATCATTCTTACTCACACAGTATCAACAATAAAACATAAACTCTCTATACTATACATAAACTTTCTTTGCTATATCATTCAAAATGTTCCTGAATAAAAGAATTTCTTAAGAATAAATCAGTTCTTGTTTATATAGTAACCTGGAAAAAAAATTAAAGACCAATAGAAAGCAACCTGACATGAACACCTGCTGAAAAACACTCTGTGAAGTTTAAAGACTGGTTAACTTAGAAATCTGTTACAGCCATCCTGCACATGCGTTTGGCACTTAAACTTAATGCATAATATGTCCAGAACTCACCTAGACTTGTAGATATGAGAATATGTGATGGGAAACATTCCTAATTTGAGAATTTTTCCCTATTTTTTGAATGGTAAATCAACAAGAATTGGCAAGAATTTAACAAACTAACAGTCATTTGGAAAAAAAAAATTGACTAGGACAAAAAAGGCCAACTGTGTCTTGGAGTGTATCAAGAAGAGCTTTGCCAGCTGGTCAAGGGAGGTGATTGTTCCACTCCATACTGCAGTGGCACTGCCCAAGTCAAGTTCTGTGTGCAGTTTTAAGTACTTTGCTATAAGAAGGACTTATTAGAAGCTATTGAAGTGTGTCCAGAGGAGAATGAGATGATAAAAGGTCTCAAGGACAAGACTTACAAGGAGTGGCTGAGGTCACTTGACTTGCTCAGCATAGAGAAAAAAAGGTTGAGGGATGACCTCACTGCAGCCTATATCTTCTTTAAGGGCATCAGCAGATGGTAGGCATTGATTTCCTCACTCTGGCAACCAGCAACATGAGACAAGTAAATGGAATCCAGCTGCATAAAGGAAGGTTCACACGGGCCTTTGGGAAAAGCTTCTTCACTGTAGAGGGTAGTCACTCACTGGAATACTTCCCCCAGTGAAGCAGTCATATTATCCAGGCTGTCAGAGCTCGGGGAGCATCCAGACAAGGCTCTCGGACTTGTGCTTTAAATTTTAGTAGTCCTGCTACCTGATTTCTGCATTTGATTCCATCAGAACTCAAGAAGTTGTAATTGCATACAGTTTTATGTAGCCATGTATGATATGGATATCTATGCTAACAAAGTGTTATTCATAAAAGATTTTATTGAAAAGAAAAATGAAAAAAAAAATAGTTCGATTATAGCATATTTGGACTTCTGCCCCTTCCTTTGTTTGTTAAATCTATTTGAAGTATACTAGAAGTACAGCACTTTCACATAAGTGCGTTCAGGCATGAAATAGAATCATGCATTTTAAAGTAAATTGCTTTCTAACAAATTTATTTCAGAATATGCACATAATTAGAGTCACAGCTTTGCATAGTAGTCAGTCAGCATTATATCACTATTTGCCAACCACCACTTTGTAAACAAGATGCGCCATCTCACGATGTGTATTCCATTTCAAAATTTTACTGGTGCTCACTCAGAGATAAGAGGTATTTCAAACTGAGACACTTTATTGACTGACCTGACGTCAGACTTTGATGAAAGAATCATGTTGACAGTAGGAAGTTTTATTTCCATGTAGCCTGGTTAAAATAATAGAATTTTAGAAATGATTGGAATTGTGTCATTGCGTGTCAGATAAGATGCTGCATTTGTCTTGTTATTGTGATGTGAACTTATCAAGACTTCAGTGTATTATTTTTTTCAGAAGATCTGTTACACAGCAGATGGGATGTCTAACATCCTTTTCTATTTGAAACATGCAAGCTCTAATAAACAAGAGCGTTTAGAATGTTAAACCAGCCAGCCATACGAAATATGTCACACAGTTTGCTGTCAACCTAATTAATTAGATAGCATTATTTGTTGTCCCCAATGAACTCTGATGAGCTCAATGACTGATAATAGACTCATTCTTTTGAGGGATTTTCTTTTAATTTTATCCACTTTGATTTAAGAAAGTGTTTAAAGAGGGAAAAAACGTCCTACCACTAGAAGGGTTATCCAGAAATACATAGTTGTGGCTTATTAATATGAGCAAACATTTGGCCTCTTACTAAGGTCATTTTAATTTTAAATCTTCCAGAGTAATGTTTCTTGAATAATTACTATTTCAGTAATTATCTTGTACTTTCATAACAGATTTCTGGACATGTTTTGTAATAGAGTTCTTGCCCTTCAGACTGTGGAAAGACTCAATAAAATTATGTGAACATCACTCATAGTACAGGACAAACAAAATCTTATGGTTAACATAACATATGGGTCTGCAAATCACCTTAAACAGAAAAAGCTCTTTTCAGTCAGGAAAACATAATTATTTGCTTTTCTTGTAATTTTTGTTTTCAGATTTGCACTAGAACACATAATTTGATGAACTTTCTAAAGTTCCACTCCCTGCAGCATCTCCCTGCCCCACAGTTCCATTTTCAGCCATGCCACTGTCTTAAAGAGACAATAACAAACTTGGGCACAGATAGTTGAGGAACATAACACTTTGGGTTACCCAGCACACTATGAAGAAAATTAAAAGCTATTCAATAGAAAAATTATTAAATAATTTTATTAATTAAATTAGTATTAAAATAGAAGTAAAAGTATTAAATTCCTCAGTGGAAGAAGAGAAAATTAAATTGGCTGATCCTTGAAAAGTACATGTTCACAAATGAGGATTATTCCTATGAAACACACATGCTGTTTCTGAATTTCTAGTTGCTTAGGCTTTATTATTTGGATTATGTGTTATTTTTATCTGCACCTCTGCCATATCACGATTTTATTAGTTTTGTATTGATTTTTTTTTTTAATATGAAGCTAAATTAAATTTGCATGTTTGCATGGCTTTTATCTAACTAAAGTACATTTTGGTGCAATTCTGAATGTTGACATGAAAATAGTGTCGCATGAACAATCAAATATTCTCAAAAAGGTGAAACCAATTAGTATCCTCTTTGGGAATATTTACATTGACAGCAGTAAATACAAAGAAAGAGTGCAAGGACTGATACCATTCTGAAGGAGGCAGCATTTAGTTATGCTTCATGGGCTTTAATGAATCATTCCTCTGTACAGAGTTCAGCCTTACAGGTAACAACATGTTCTCTTAAGTATCCATGATGAAAAGTTTTCTCAAGTTTAACATGATAGATAGTTTCATTGGGTCTTCCCGACAAGAGAAATGCTTTTTTCTGGAGGATTTGTCTAACTGGTTTCAGTTTTCTCTTTTAATTTCTTTTTTCCCAGACAGAGGAAGCACAGGGGTCTTTTTGCCTATTCTACAGGAGGCATTTCATTCCCTAGACAGTTATCCTTCTATCTGCACTTATTCTTCTGTGTATATTTATGGGATCAATGGAATCACCTAGCAAAAACTTTATAAAGGTTCAATCTGAAGATATACACACTTTTTACGAATTTCTCTTCAAACTCTTGTATTTTTGGTAATGTTTTTTGACAGCTCATTTTTGTATTGTAATTAATGTCCAGATTATCTCCTCCTTTTTCCTTTGTTTAGACTGTTTTCTGAGGAGTGCTTTAAAATTCACAACTTTTATTCTATGTCCTTATGATTTCCCTGATTTTTTGGGACAGTTGGTGGTCTGTTACCATGTTCAGTGAAAATATAGCTCCAAAATCACATGCTTCCCATCTGATAAGAGTTTACAAACTATAAAGATTCTAAAGTACTAATAATACAATTAACTTTTTTGAGTCAATGTATTTCTAAACCTATAACACTATTTGTTCATTGGTCAAATAAAATATGAATAAAATTTCAGTGGAAATTTGTGGACTTTTATTCTAGCCTTTTCAACATTTTCTACGAAGTGTGTGCCTGAATTACACATAATTCTAAATTATGTACTTTTCTTCACTTTCTTTTTCCCTTTTTCAGCTTATTTTTCTAACTCTGAGCAAATTTACCATGGGTGCTACTTCTTTTCAAGTCTGTAGCAGCTTGTTCAGAGAGTAAAGTGCACCTGTGGCCTTTATTAAATAAGTGAATGATTGGGCCATGTTTAAGAGCTATAGAATAAGATTAAATGCATTTCACTCTGTATAATTTCTCCTTTGTACCAGACAGGAACACTGATGTTGATAATTTCTTAATTTTGCAGAGAATCACACAGCTTTTCTGGTCTGTAAGCATTACAAAAATGTTAGAATAAAATAATCAGAACTTAATTTTTTTTTTCAAAAAATAATTGTACAGCCAGGGTACAGTTTAAAACTTAGCTTAAGAGTTATGAGATATACTCTAAAATAATAGAAATTCCTCAGATATTTTTTGTGAAAAGTTTAAATAAGCATTGGTTTGATGGAGGAGTTCTCGCCAGCATAAATTTTCATTAAATTTAAAACTTCTGCAAATATTTTATATTATAATTCATGAGGGAAGCTGTCAAAAGAGTTTTAAAAATACAAGAAAAAAATTGTTCTATGTTTTTCACAAAAAAATCACCAATGTAGGTAAACTAAAATATTTTGTAATTTCATTGAAATATCTAGCTCATCCACTAGCAACAGCAGTAAAGGAATAGTAGGTATGCAACACAGGGCACATTTTCCAACAGGCGTTGGTGCAGCTGTCTTTGCCAGGGTAGAGGCTTCGACCCAAACAACTCTTCAGATGATAGATACAACCCAGCAAATTGAGGTTTGAAGGGAGGGCCTGGGACCTCTCCTTCAGGCTGGGACAGGTAAATGCAAAAAATTGGTACTGTTAAAATCTAAATGCAAACACACTCACTGGTCACTGTTAAGGAATACAGGCAGTGCCAGTAGCCTGGTGTGCCGCTGCAGTGGGAGCTGCACATTGAGCTTGGGGTGGTGGGATCCCAAGAGAAGAGGCCATGGACAGGTAGCCCTTTGCATAGCAAAGGGCACGGGGATGTGTGACCCAGCCAGGTGGCCAGACACTCAGAGATGTGGCAGGAGCGGAGGATTCAGGAGGAAGAGCCAAGACTTTTGTGCACTTGGACTGTGAGGGTATAAAAACCCAGAGGGTCCTTTAGTGGGGATCCCTCCTGGGAGGCACTAGATCCAGCTGCTTCTGTTTCTGTGCCTTAGGAAAACCCGGGGCCAAACAAATAAGGAAACCTGGTCTGACTGTGAGAGCGGGGTGTTGTAGGGCATCAAGAGTGGCACTTGTCTGGTCACTGCAGCCAGCAGCTGTGAAGGAGCTTCGGTCCCAGCAGTGAAAGCCTCTGGTGGAGGGAGTGTCACTGCCAGAGTGGCTCCTCAATGGTCAGAGAAGGAAGTTTCCTTAACATTCACTATAATATACAGAGTAAGATGTATTTTTTAACAAAATTTGATTATGGTTCTATTTTTCAGCTTTCCATCCGTAATGAAAGGGATGTTGCAAAAATACTGCAAATATTTTCTTTTAAAAAATCAACTCATGTACAATGTAAGGGTTTTATTTAATTTAAAACTTCTTTATATGAACATTTTTGGATTGCAAGCAAACTTTTGCTATGAGCTAGAATGAAGAAAGATGTAAATGTTTTTCTTCACAAATAAAAGATAGTCTATCTTGGAAATCTCTAGCGACATTCTCTGCTGAATGTTTTTGGATTGATGCTTGTAATTTTGGATACAGGACTGAAACAATTTATTCAGTTTCTTTGCATTTCTAATTTACCTAAATCGTAAGTATGAACTTCTGTTAAAGCAGTGACCAGATGCTAGGTACCAGGATACAACAAAAATCACATTGCAGAGAGAGACAGGATCAAGGAGAAACACTTAAAGTGATTCTTCCAATTCTGGCTACCAGCAGTAACCTGGATGAAGAGTTATGGTCAGCCTAGTCAGACCTCTCTGACCTCCACACATCACATCTCTCAGTGCCAATCACATCTTTAGATTAAACAGGAAAAAAAATATAAAAATCACATAATATGGATGAGTACATTAAAAAATGCACCTCTTTTTCTGTAGTAAATATCTTAGGGTAAGTTAAAGATTACTTTTTTGACACCTCAATTACCTCTACATCCCATAAAATCAGTTTTGATTTTATGAAAATAATAATGTTTTAATGCTTTTTTGGGGGTAGGATTCCATGCATGAACATGTGAGATTTTATATAAGGCTTGTTTTTTTTTTTTTCCTTGTCTTGAAATGAAAGAGCTCAGTCTCTTTTCCAAGTAACAAGTGGTAGGTCAAGAGGATATGGTCTCAAGTAGTGCCAGAGGAGGTTTAGACTGGATATTAGGAAAAATGCCTTCCCTGAGAGGGTTGTTAAGAATGGGAAGGATTTTAGGATGTGGTAGAGTCACTGTCCTTGGAAGTATTTAAAAGACAAGTAGCTGTGACAGGTGTGGTTTAATGGTGGATTTGGCAATGCCATGTTTATGATTTGACTTGATTTTGGAGGTCTTTTACAACATAAATGATTCTATGATTCTATTAACCTTGAATTCTTGGTAGAAATTCAGTAAGAACAAATTCTTGGTAGAAATTCAGTAAGTGGTTTGCACTTAATCTAATTGGCAGCAGTGAGGACATGTTAGCTGTACTTCTAAAGCCTTGAAATTCTGAGGGAACTGGATGCTACTTTCTCAGTAGATACTCTGTAAAATGCAGGATGAGAGAACCTGAAAGTGGCAGTGACTGCTGTGTTTTAGGGTGAGTTCAATAGTTGGTGTTTGATAGGCAGGCTTTATATATCAGATGCATCTTTGGAAACTAGAATAACAGGGGACCTAGTTTGTGTGACTTCTTTTTGATATAGTATTGAATCCAAGTAGAAAAATTCTGTGAACTAATGGATATAGTGTCTGATGTTCGGGAGTAAGTCAAGATGGAGACAAATGCCAAGCTTGAAAGTGTCTGCAAACCAATTTGTGGAAAACATAGATAAATGTTTTCTAGTAAAAGGAAATTAAAAACCATCACAAATAATCAACCAATCCCTTACCCCCCCCCACTAACTAAAATCAGAAGAAATCCAGAACAAAATTCCTAGCTTGCACTTCTCTCTCTTATTTTTTTCTATTATTTCATAACATATATGTGTTTAGAAAATACATCACTATCTCATACATTTCATGAAACTTTTAATGTGCTCTCCAGGAGTTTGGAACACATTTTTCAGTCATTGCAGCAAAATTTGAAATAGTGCTTTATCACTGGCTTTATTATTTTTTTTTTTTTGTAAACACTAGACACATGCAAAATCTCTTTCTAAATCCAGGAAGAAGAAAAAGAATATAGGTTTTTTCTGCTGTCTTTGAAAATTCGGGTCAAAATTTCCTGACACATAGATTTTCTTGAAGAATATACAGTTAAGATCAATATAGCGTCATTAGAAGAAATACATTTCTGCTGAGTCATCTGAAAGAAGCTTAAGAGTCTTTGTTTTTAGCAAACACAATTATAGAGTCTAGATATACTCAGTGATCTGTGAAGGTTAATATCTGTCCATAAAAGTGATGTGCTGGGTTTCTTTGTCTATTCCCCTACATGTTAACAGGAATTTTCAAATATAATTGAATTCTTCACCTTATTATAAACTAATACTGACTATAAACTTTTACTTGTGGGTCAGTGGGTAGATACCTTATGATTTTTATAAGCTACTTCAGCTTTCTTTGGATGTTTTTATGACATAAATCTTCACAGTTGAACCCCCTCAGGGACAGTTTTCAAAGGTGTTTTATTTCTTTTAACAGCTATGACAACATTTTTCTAAATGGTTACATACTAGCTGTCTGTCTGGATATTCAGATAATAGCACCTTATTTAACCAGAGCAGAAAAATTCAAATATACGTTTATACATACACATATATTTACATATAAAAATACACACACACATGTACATACATATGTGTACATATATGTATGTGTGTGTAATAAAACATATATCTATATTTGATATAGATACATTAAGCAATGACATATGTACAATTATTATTTTTTTCAAGGATCAGTTCCTCTCCTGATTTGTCCGCATTCTTCTACCTCTACAACCTAGAAATGAAATCCAGGAAAAGACCTATACAAACCAAGAGTACCACACCTGCCTCCCTCCCCTGAAAAAACAAACAAAACAAACCTCAAATCAAAATAAAAGTGCCTGACCTCTTCTCCTTGGAATTAATATGCACTACAGGAACAAATAATTATTATTTCAGATATCTGAAAACTTCCTAAAGTCAACTGATGCTTTTTCCCTCTCTCCCTAAAGAGTGCATTATGTGAAAAAACATGGTTTTTAACAATCAGAAACTGTTGTTAGTAGAATTTAGATGATGTAGGAAAAATGCTGTTCTAAAGAATTCTTGGAGGAACACTACCATTGCTATTGAAAATACATGGCTTAGAACATGTTAGGAACAATTTAATATTGAATTTACATTCCTTTTAGGGATATTAAAGCTAACTTACATACTAGTATTATCATAAAGACAAAAAGATATTCCCTGCACAAAACTGAAAAGTGCTGTTAGAAAAATACTTCTTCAGGCTGCATGAAGTAATACTGGCTTTGCTGCTATGAAAGAAAGGGAATGAAATAAAGAAATAACCCCAAAAATTTCATAAACTTTGTAGAAAGAAAAAAATATTAAAAGATTCTTGCTACATGAAGGAAACTTGTAAAAAAAATAAGGACAAAATCAGTGTGAAGAGAAGGTATAATGCTGTGAAAAATTGTAGTCTATTTTATACATACACTACTCAAATTTAATTATTTTGCAAATTTTAGTACAATTTAATAGAATTAGCCTTGTTCTTATAGCACTGTAGGGCCCTTATCATTGATTGGAAGAAAAACAAGTTTCTTTTGTCATTAAATACATGTAATGCAAATAAGTTATCATCTTATTTTAGTATTGACTCTTTAGTTAGGCTGTAGAGTGGCTGTCATACCCCAAATGGCATTATTTGATGTGCAATCTTTGTTGAGTAGAAACCATCATCAGTCTTGTGTCAGTTTGGGATGTTTGCATGAGAAAATGTTGGGTAGGACAAGAGAGACCTGTCCCCAACTCTAGAATATTTTTTTGGTGGGAGGATCTATTTACTATTCCAGCAATCAAGAAAAGTCTTTTCTCTGAATGTGTGATTTGATACAGTGAGTAAGAGGAAGTAGTCATTTAGTAGACAAACTGACGGTGAATTCTCGGTCATTTTTATATCAAGGAGACTCTTGGCATTGAGTCCAGCATTTCGGTCTTTTTCAAATCTGGAGGAAAGGTGCAATAGTCAGAGATAGTACCATTAAGGTAAGAGAAGAAAACATTTGGGTTCTACATAAAATCTTACACAAACTCCAAGGAATAACTGAGCTGAAGAATACTCTCTCAATAGAAAGTGGAGCATTCACGACCTGGGTTTTTAAAATCTAGTCTTGATCAGTTATATTTATTGTACAGATAGTGACTCATATTGGCAAGGAGAAAGACAGATGACTTATAGAGATCTTGTTCAGCTTTAATATCTATTAAAACATGGATGAGTTCCAAGAATGAACTGCCTAGGTTCAGGAAAGCTCAATAGCTCCCAACATGAAAGCACCTGCCTGCCTTGCTACCCCAATTCAAACTAATTTGCAAATCTGTTCTTCAC